>CM021104.1:226693445-227041784 GCA_007115665.2 Sequoiadendron giganteum | reverse complement strand
GATCACTCAGTTGCTTAATGCAAAGGGCCAGTTAACAAATAGGAAAGAGACCCTAAATTTGTAACTGAAGAGGTAGGTGACCTTGATAACTGGTTAGTAACAAAAAAAAATAAAACTAAAAGGATTTTAGACATAAAATAGGGTTTTGAATAGAGGATATGGTTTAAGAAGTCCTAGTACATGATTTTCACTTTCCTCGCACAAAATAGGATTTTTAAAATTTTAAAAGGTGAAAATGTGACAATGATGTAAAAATTTTAAGTACCACAACCACTGATGAGGGGCTTGTAATAAAAAGGATGAGAACGTGTAAAATTTGGAAGAACCACTAACTACTAGGATAAAAGAAGAATGTTTTATCTTCAAACTAAATACTACTCCATTCTTGCGCATTTATGGGCACTAGCTAGCTATTTTTAGTCGGTGATCTTATGAGGCTAACACTACCGACTTGCATATGAACATGGAGGCTCTGGCGGCTAGTCCCTTTTCCCCATCACATCAAGTCAGGGTGGCAAAAGTAAGGCACAAGAAGCAAGTGGCTGATAATTATGCTACTGAAGGAGTGGAAATCAAAGCTCATCTGCATTGGCTTAAGATTGGTGATCACACCTCCAAATAATTTTTTTTGGCACTTCGTGCTAGACACTCATCCCCAGGCATCAAAAAAATTAAGGATGGCACTCGGGTGCTCTCAGAGCTTCCCGACATTCTCCAGGTTTTTGTGCGTCATTATGAATAGGTGTTCACTACAGAGGATTCCATGCCTGTGCGATAGCAAACTCTTCAGGACTACCTTGTTGTTGTGCCACATAGGCTTTCTTTAGCCCAGATCAATTTTTGTGATCAATTTTTATTAATTTTTGATATCAAGGAAGTCATTTTTTCGATGGCCGATGACAAGGCTCCTAGGATTGATGGCTTCCCTTGTGAATTTTACAAAGATCTTTGGGATTGTGTTGGGAGATATTTACATCATGTCTATCTTGAAGCTTTTCATACCAATTCTCTAGGTAATTTAATAAATAAGGACAATATAAAATTCATACCTAAGTCTAGGGATCTGAAGGATATTTGCAACTAGAGGACTAACTCCTCAATGTTTCCTACAAGATCATTGCCAAAGCCTTGGATTTGAAAATCCGCCATCTCTTGCCTCAAGTTGTGTGCCCTGAGTGGACTGGTTTCATCAAATCTAGGTTTATTCTGGATAATATCATTGTTGTTTGGGAAGGCATGGAGTGGGCCCGACGTTCCAACCAGAAAGATGTGTTCATTAAAATTGATTTTTCTAAAGCCTATGATTTCATTGAATGGCCTTTCATTCTTGCGATGTTGCAAGCCTTAGGGTTTGGGCCCAACTTCATTCGGTTTGTTCGAATGTTGTTTGTTGATGCTTCAGCCTGCATTACCATTAATGGCTGGCAGTCTTCTGCCTTTGGTATTTTCCACTCCATTTGTCAAGGGTGTCCTCTCAACCTTTCTTTGTATGTTCTAGTTGTTGAAGGCTTTTGTTACGTATTAGCCCATGCTATTTCTCAACAACATGTTAGTAGCTTGTCAATGGCCACTTTGTAGATGACTCTTTTCTCACTCTCTTGGAGGAAGATGAATCTATCACTATTGCCCTTGATTGTCTTAACACTTTCTGCCTTGCCTCTAGCTCGGCCATCCGATTGCACAAGACTATATGCTATAGACAATATGTGTTACCCACCCCTATGTGGTTTCAAACTTATAATTGGAAGTGAATCGGGTAGGGAGAGATTTTTCACTTTGTGGGCATTCCCTTTGCCTTCAAGGCTTCCCTTAGGGAGCTTTGGCAAGCCATTCTCTCCAGAGTTGAGTAGAAGCTTTCTTACTGGATTACCAAGCCTCTTTCTTTGGCCGATAAGTTCTAGGTGTGTTCTAAAATTTTGGTAGCCATGCATGTTTATTATTCTTTCTATTGGGCTCCCTCCAAAGCCGCTTACAACAGGCTTGAAAAGTTGCTGTGAGATTTCTTATGGGCTTCTTCTGAAACCCACAAGGGTTTCCATCATGTTGCTTGGGAGTTTTGTTGACTCCCTAGGGACTTTGAAGGGCTTGGGATTCTCTCCACTCAATGACAAGGGACTAGTCTTTGTCTCAAATGGATTATCTGGGCCCTTACTGTAGAGGAAGCTTGGAAGATTCTCCTCAAGCACTATGTCTAGTTGGGATTTCCTACTCATAGACCTTCCTGGAAAGGGATAGGATTTCAAACCCTCTTAGTTATGAGAGAGCTTGTTCAAATTGTTGGAACTTTTGTGGCCAAAAGCATTTGGCAGGCCTGGGAGGCTATCAAGCCTTGGCTCCGATGGGCTGGAGCTGGCTTTTGTGATGGAATTTTTCTCAATCAACAGAACCTTTGGTGGTCTCCCCTTCTTGCTCAAAATGGCCAACCTCTCGCCAAGTCGCCTTGGCTCAAAGCCCTCAAGTTTCACAAAAAGTTCATTCAAACCCTGCATCAACTTTTTCACTGGCCCACGATGTGTATTATGTAGTGAGATGATTTTAAATCCTAGCACAACCTTCATAACTAGGACCATGCCACCATTGATGGGATGGTGAATGCCATTCCAGCTGAGATGCTGCATAAAGTGTGCATTCGTAGCCATAAGCCTTGGTGGAAATATTGGAAATGGTTCCCAGACACTGCTCTTAGGACCTATAGGCCATGGCTTGGCTACAGGTGGCTTTCACCCCTTTTTCCTATGATCATCAGTTTAAACTAGAGGTGGTTGCTTAATTTCTCCGCTCATGTCTAGCGGAGACAATTTGATGCCATTTGGTTTGCAAGTGTTAATGCCAAGATGACCTAGTTTGCTTGGTGTATTCTTTTCCAAGCCTTTCCTGTGGGATCTCAACTTATTCACTTGGGGGTTCAAGACCCTCGTTTCCATTTCTGTGGGTATCTAGAAAGCTTCAACCATCTTTTTTGGTTTTGTCCTAGAGCTCAAAAAATCTAAACTTGGATACATGATTTTTTTCGGCCTTTCCGACAGAAACCCTTTTCTTGGCATATGGTTTTGCTTTGGGACCCACCAGGGATTCATGTTAAATTCACTCATCTTTGGCACACTTTTAGGGTGGAAATCCTCTTCAACATCTGGAAAGACAGAAAATCTTGCATCTTTGCTCATTCTAAATTAGATGTTAATATTTCTCTCTATGCTAAAGTAGTTATTTGTTCTAATGTTATTTTATAGATTCAAGTGCAAGCTAATAAAGTTGCACTAGAAGTGGCTCACCTTCAGGTCCTCCTAGACCACTGGGGTAATGCCTCGTGTGTTGTGGTTCGGGTCCTTGATTCGCCCTCTCAGGGTCGACAGTGGAGTGGCTTCGCTTGCCCCCAATCTCAGCCCCCTGCTTAGTGGGACTCTCGCCCTCCTCGACATGCCCGCTCTCCTTTGTTGTGGATTTCTAAGGGATGGCCTTTTGGTGGTGTGACTAGGAGCGACAGTGGCACTTCTAGGTGGCGCTCTGATTCTCCGCCTGCTTCTAGCTCTAGATAGCCTGCCAGTGGTAAATCTTTTCGTGACTGGCTCTTGCAATCTCGCACTGGCATGTGGAAGAAGATAAAGATAAAGATAAAGCTGATGATGGTCTGGGTGCTCCTCCTGACGTCACTCCAGACCTCGCTGATGTATGGGGGAAAAACATGGATGACAGAGACCCCCCAGGCTCTACTGGCATTGCTTTGGTTGTTTAATTTTTTCTTCAATGCTTTTGGACTTCTGGGCTTAGCCCATGTGATCTGATATTTTGGTTTTTCTGGGCTTTGCCCATGTGACTATTAGGGTGTGCCTTCTTACCACCCGCCCCTATTTTTGTGAATATGTATTCTTATCTCTAAATTAATATAGATATCAGCCTATTCATAAATAAAAAAAGAAGTTAGGGTATCACTGGATAAAAAATCCTTGACACATAGTTTCATGCAATAACTATAGCCCACCACATAGCTCAACACAAACATTAAGGAGGATAGATAGAAAAAAAAATTAAGCTAGAGAAAATGAGATGAGAACTAAAATAATGGCTAAAGAAGATAACAATAAACATAAAGAAAACATTAGGTTCTTGTAGTATTTGAGAGAGGGCCATATAAAAAATGAATGCCTTATGATGAAAGAGTAGTATAGTTTTAGGCAACCCCCCAAAGGACCTAATCAATATACCATGACTAATGTGGAGAGTGGGACAACCATGCAATAGATGATTCCCCAAAACAAAGGTTCAGACTAAGGAACACAAAAGAGGAACATGAACCTTATTGTGCCATGGACTCTCATCACAATAGATAGATTATCACATATATTAAAGGAATTGTGGAATGTCCCCTATGTGCACATGACAATGGATAAAAGACATGGAGAAACTAAAGAAACCTTAACACAATGTAGGACAAACCTTTGTAAAATCTAAATAAGGATCATAGATATTTAAAATTATATTATGTTATTCTTAGGGAACAAAGGTTCTTTCACATTACAAAAATATACTTATATTTATAAACTAAAAGAATTTATAAGAAAAATAAAATAATTGAATAAAATCCTACTTTAAAACAAATTAATGAAACATGGAATTGTATGCTTCAATAGTTATTTCAATTCCCCCTCAATCATATTCATTATATTTAACCTAATCAAAATTAAGTGAACATTTTTTATTGTAGTCCCACTCAATAACACTTAACCAAAACATATGTAGTCAAATCATAATTTATATTTTGTTGAAACAACCTTTTCATATTTAACATAAAATAGCAAGGCTGATAAAATAAAACTAAATCCTAGAGAATTCAAACATAGAATTAAACAATAAAGAATACAAAGAAAAATATTTCATAAAGCATTCACACATTCATAAAGACATACATACAATCAATAGAAAGCCAAGGAATTGTGGCAAATAGAAATATTGTGGATTTAAAGAACATCCCATCTTATTAAAACAACATCTAAGTAGATAATTATATTCAAAATAGAAAAATAGTTTTTCATATACAATATATTTAATTTTTATTAAAAATAAAGTAAAATAAAATTATTTTTATTTGATATTTAACTATATGAATTATATATTTAATTTTTCTATTTTGATTTTTTTTAAATATATTTATTGTGTGCATGTGATCATGTTATGGGATACCATACGCTGCTACCATTGTAAGACCAAAATATTAAACTAAAGAAGCTTAATCTATTCTTTAGGGCTTATGGTCTTCACGTTTACTTATTGGAATGTTCTTTCAAGTATTCTATACTTCTTGACTTTGACAAATAGGGCACGGTCAGTCTTAGCCTTTAGTGGGATATTAATATACCTATATTATTTATTTTGGACTTTGAAAAACAGGATGCCCTTAGTCATCGATCTTCCAATTTTTCCATGGATTAGGTAAAGTAAATTTTTTTCCATGCCTCCATTTTTGACTCTTGTGGATATTATTACCTTATCTTATTAGTAAGCAGAAGATAATCTTGTTTGTTTCGCTTGATTAAATCTTCCATAAACAGTGTTTTGACAGTCATGCCATTGAAGCACAGATTTCCTCTATAAATATAAAGCACAACACCTCCAGTAGTACTTGAGGGCATTGATCTGTATAAGAACAATGAATTGTAATGGTATGAAGAAAAGCAGTGTTTTGAAATACATAGGAATATTGCTGGTATGGCTGTTGTTTCTAAAGCCTTGTGTGGGTAGTTATTTTACTGTATGGGCTGGATCTGGGTGTAATAACCAGGCTGCTACTTACAGTAAATGTGGATGTTCTAATATAGCGAGCGATTTGCATGGAGGATATGAGTTTGTATACCAAGGACAGACTGCCGCTGCTTATAATGCTGCTGATTGTGAAGGCGTAGCACATACTCGCTTTAGTGGCAGTGCAAGCGGCTGCACAGCTTTTGGGTGGAATAGCTTCTTCATTCAGTGCTGATAATGGTGTTTTCTGTGTCTTTGTTTGTGTCTATGGTAGGATGAGTTGAGTCAGGATTTGTTTCTTGTCTTTATAAATTATATCTGCCCTAGTGTATGAAATTTGTGTCAGAATTGTGTGAGGATTATACCTGGTGTGCTAGTTTGATAGTATGATTAAAGAGACGTTTTCAATCTTTGGTTGTGTCTATTACTGCAGGAGTTGAGTGAGGATTTATAACTGGTCTTTATGGTTTGTATTGGTCATTATGATTTGTATCTGCCCCAGTTTGTTTAATTTAGTAATGATTTGAATCTGGTATTTATGATTGACAAGCACCATTACTCCTAAATCTAGTAAGACCTGTATATAACCTTTGTGATTGGAAGGAATCTCTTTGGCTAGACTTACTCAGAATTTCTATTCGCCCTTTATGTTTGAGGGATAAATTTGTGGAGAATCTGTCTCTTGCTTTTGATATCGTTTGGAAAATTATAATTGATGGTTTTTACGAAGTTATATCTATATATAATTTGGTTTTGAGGTCTTGTTACACTATTAATGAGAAGTATTTGATGAATCACATAGAACAACAAGAGAGATTAAAATGATTATCATCAAATTAGTTTAGATCATTGAATTTGTAATGAATACAAAATTATGAACCTTTCCTCAATGAGGTGTAATAGATGAATTACATAAATAAATATTTAAGATCAAAATGATCACTATTATAGAAATCTAAATCATTACATTTGCAAAAAAATATGTGATTATGATGAGAAGCATTGCTATTTTTTAATAAATCCATAATGTAACATATAAAATAGATCTATAGTGAAAAGGAGAAAAATAGGTTTACCAATGATGGGAAAGTGTTCAAAATGAGATGATGATTGACCTATTTCTCATTCAATTCATGAGTATGTGCAAGATCATCATGGAAAAAAAAAGCCCTTAATTTTTTTTCCATGTAAATAATTAATTATGAATTTTTTATTACAACTTTTAAAAAATATAAAACTTCGTCTGTCTAACCACCTTAACTTGGTCAAAAACTCATGAAATTTATTTTTTTATTTTTTGAATCCTATAGTATATGAAGCATAGAATGTGACACATATTTTCGATTCAAAAAATATGATACCATTTGAAAGTTATAGATGTTTTTCAATCAGCCTATAAATCAAGACTTTATTCGTAATTCTAATAAAAAATGAATAATAATTATTTATTAAATTCAAAGTAAACCATCATTTATATTGGTGGAAAGTTGAGAATCTCCTCTAAAAATCCTTTTCGTTTCATCAATTTTGGGTAAAAAAAAAGTCATAAACCACATGGGCTAGCATTTGGCTTACATATCGCCACTTTTTGGCCCATCATGATTCTGCACATACCCTCATTAGGAAATAAGATCCAAACAATGAAATGACTATCAATCATAAAGTGAATCAAGTCAATGTATGAATATGCAAATTTCGCTTTTTTGCTAGGACGGGAGTCTAGGTTAAATAACACCTTGGGGAGAAAGATTAAAAATAGAAAAATAATCTCCAAATTGTTATCTATAAAGTGCATTTAGAAGCTTAAACATAAAACTATTGGAACCTACAAAACTTAGGGAGAATTTGGAAGAGATAAATGTTGTGTACCTCTCACAAAAAGTTTTTTTTTGAAGCCAACTAAGGAGTCATTCGCCCTATGAGGAATGTGTCTTGGCTAGGGCTCTGTAAAAATGGTTTTTGGGTTCTCTACAACTGTGTCATCACTCCCAAATTCTCAATTTTCAAATTCAAACAGTTGGAAATAAAGTCGGAATTTGAGTTTCCAAGAAATGACAATAAAGGTGGCAACAATGACAAATTTTTTAATTTTCCACATTTGATACATTCTACCTTTCTTCAACCTACAAATCCACAACACACAAAGAGAGGGGAAAAATGTTTTTTTTTGGGTGAAGGGAGTTTTCCTTGGTCAAACCCCATTTGAGTATTTGAACTTTGAAATGAAATCAATAGACATGTGAACCACCAAAATTTTAGGGGAAAGATGTACTCTTACACTTCTAAGGTTTTGCACCAAAGAGGAAAGAGGTCTTTCTTTCACACCCAAAATCTAGGGCTCATTCAAAGATTGGGGGTTAAACTGATGTGTGTGGAATGCCCTGAATGTTGGAAACTAATGAAATAGACTATAAAAAAAATGACTTTTACTCCTCCCATGACAATATCTTGTGCAACTAAGCATAACTTGTAGTTGGAGTTTATTACTGGGTTTCCTTCCCAAAAAAAAATTCAAGGAAAGAGGGGAGAGGGCTCCTCCCCTCAAGAGAAATGAAGGTTTTATCGTGGAATTTTAGGGGCTTAAATTCCCCTAAAAAATAGTTCCTAATAAGGCATCAATTAGATTTGGTTAATTTTGGCATTTCCCTTTTGCAAGAATCTAAACTGAATTCTTCAGCTGCAAAATCTCTCTTTTCCAAATGGGTCCATTGGATTTTCTTTTCTCAAGCATCTTTTGGTGCCTCTGGGAGTTTATCCTTTTTATGGAAGGAAAATTCTATGAATATAAAGGTAATATGTTCCTTCTTTCATTAGGGACTTATCCTTGTTAAAAGTAAGTCCTCTAATATGAAATTTTGGCTTTTCAATATTTATGGTCTTACTTCTACAAATGATAAGCAATCTTTGTGGTGTTCAATATCCTCAATCCTTAATGTGATGTCAGATTCCTTTGTTGTAATTGGTGGGGAATTTAATTCTATTGTTGACTCTTTTGAAAAGGTTGGTGGTATAATACCTAATAGAAGAGTGATGGAAGATTTCAATTTTTTTAAAATTGGTAATAGTCTGTTTGACTACAAACCTCGGAATGGTGTGTTCACTTGGACAAATAAAAGAAAAAATTTCTGCCAAATTTTTTAGAGACTTCATCATTTCTTATTATCTTCAGGTTGGTTGGATTTGGATTTGGATGTGTTGTCTTCAATTCTTGGGCTTCCTAGGTCATATCAGTTTCCTTTAATTTTTACCATCATCGAACACAGAGCTTCTAATAGTGTTCCATTTAAATTTGCATCAATGTGGTTCAGGGATAATTCTTTTATCCCTTTTATTAAATATTGGTAGAAAAATGCTCCTTTCTTTTTGGGGTCTTGTATGTATCAATTGGTTAAAAAATTAAACTTTCTAAAGGGGAAAAATAAAAAATGGAATCAACAACATTTTAAGAATATCTTCTCAGAAATGTTAAGACTTCAAAAATAGATTGAGGATTTAAATGAAGTTTTTATATCACATGACCTATGAATTTTGTTTCATATGACCTTCAGAAATCTCTGATCTCTTATCTTGAGGAAATCCTCAACTGAGAAGAATGTTATTGGAGGAAAAAATCTAGAGACACTTGGATTTCTGACGGGGTAGGGACACAAAAAAAATTCATGCTTCTGCAAAAATTAAAAGACACGGAAATAGGATTACTTTAATAAAAAATAGCGGTGTTCTTCTTGAAGATGATAAGGAAATTAAAAAAGAAGCCACTTATTGTTTCAAGAATTTTCTATGAGCTGAATCGGTGTCTTTCAATATGTCTTTTCTAGATGCCTTTTCATCTGTGGTCTCTGAAGTGGATAATGAAATGTTAATGGCTCCCTTTTTCACTTGAGGAAGTGAAATCTGTTGTTTTTGTCATGTCCCCTAAGAAAGCCCTAGTTCCTGATGGTTTTACTGCTCTCTTCTTCCAAAGGTGTTCGGACTTTATTGGCGGAGTATTTGGAGGGCTCTGGAAGAAGCAAGATGGAATAGGAAAATTCTTAAAGAGCTAAATAACACATTTATAGAAATCATTCCAAAAGTGGAATATCCTTCCACCTTTGCTGATTTCAGACCTATTTCTCTTTGCAATACCATTTATATTTCTTCACCAAAGCCATTTCTATTTGTCTTGCAAAGATTATTCCGCATATTATTGTGAAGGAGCAATGTGGCTTTGTTCATGGTCATGAAACCGCTAAAGGTGCAATTGTGTATCATGAGATTCTGCATTCCATAAAGGTTCATAAGTTTCCAGCCATGATTCTAAACTTGGATATTATGAAAGTATAGGACAAAGTAAATTGGGATTTTCTCCTTGTTGTCTTCCGCAAATTGGGTTTCTCTATGAGTTGGGTCAAGTGGATATATTCATGTATTTCTTTAGCAAGATTTTTCAGTGTTATTAAATGGTTCACCTTGTGGATTTTTCTCCTTCTCTAGGAGAGTTAGACAAGGTGACCCTTTATCACATTTTCTTTTTATTCTCATGTCTCAAGGCTTTAGTATGGCAATAAAAAGGGCAAATCAATTAAACTTGTGGAAGGGTATTCACATTCCAAACATGCGGGAAAATCATACACATGGTCTCTTTGCAGATGATACTTTGTTATTTGGTCATGCCTCAATACTTGAAGATAAAACAATCAAAAAATTAATAACATATTTCACATTGGCCTCAAGTCAAGTAATTAATCTAGCCAAATTCAAGATTTTTTTGTTCAATGTACTTGATTTCATTCAAAACAGATTATGCAGTTTCTCGGGTTTTCCTATGGGCACTTTACCTCATTCTTATCTTGGCATTACCCTTTTTATTGAGAATAATTTGGTTGCTTTCTTGGAAAGGATTCATAATCTGGTGTTAGATAAAATTATGTTGTGGCAACACAAATGGCTTTATTTTTTTTACAAGTTTCAAATGGTTAAATCTATTCTTAATGTTGTTCCCATTTATTTGATGTCAGTTTTAAAGGCCCCTTGTTCTACATTAAACCATTTAAACTCTGTTTTGTGCTCTTTCTTTTGAAACGATAATGTTGGGGGTAAAGAAAAAATTGCTCTCATTGCTTGGGACAAAGTGTGTCTTCCTAAAGATTTGGGTGGTACTGGGATTAGGCAACTCAAGCTCTAAAACAACGCTCTAGGGGCCAAGCTTCCTTGGAATTTATATCAAAACCCGTAGTCTAGATGGGGGAAAATAAACTACTCCAAGTATTTGTTTTCTTATCCTAGGGAAAGCCTCTTCAAGGCTTCTTCATTACCAAAAGGATTAGTAATTTGGAATTTTATTTCTTCATGTAGATCGGTTATTCTTCCTCATCTTTCTTGGCTAATCCATAATGGCAAAAAATAAAAGTTCTGGGAAGATTTATGGAATGGGTATCCCACTCTCTCTAATCACACGGAATTGGTAATTCTTAAGCGTTGAATTCAAATCCTTTGGGGCTCTTATGTGGCTAATTACTTCATTGTTGAAATTTGTTGATTCCATTCCTAAGGTTTCTTAGATATCAGTGGATAGCCTAGATGTTTCTGAATCTATTAATGTAGCTTACAAAGAGGAATTGGGAAAAAGATGCATTGTGTTCTCTGATCGAGAAGATGTCTTAATTTGGACCAAATCTAATTGAGGGAATTGTTCAGTCAAAGTGGGGTATAATTCCTTATTATCTTGATTGAATAGATCTAATCTCCCTCATGTTCTTTTCAGGGATGAAGCCTACCTTCCTAACATGGGTTCCTTTTCATGGGTTGTGGTGAATGGCATGATTTTAATTGTGGATAGGCTTGACACATTGGGGCTGGTTTTAGCTTTTCCTTGCATTTTTTGTGGTTATTTTTTAGAACCTTTGGATCATCTTTTTGTCCACTTCCCTTTTGCAAAATAATGTTGGTATTGGTTATATGGAAAACTAGGTTGGTCTTCAATATTTTTTCCTTCATTATCTCTAAAATTTAAATCATGTCCTTTGCTTCATCGTTCTTCCTTCATTATCTCTACAATTTAAATCATGGCCTTTGCTTCATCGCTCTTCCTTCTTTAATTGTATTTGGACTGTTTCTCCCTCTTTGATTATATGGAAGATCTGGAATGGAAGAAACAACAGAAATTTTAGAAGCAAATCTTCTTCTTTTGAGGAAGTGATTCTTATCTTGGAAAATTTAGTTTTTGAAGTGTTAAGATCCTAAATTTTTTTTAAAATGGCAATTTAAAATTCTTCTTGGATTGAGATGGCTTTTTTAATAAAAAACTTGCCGCTCCTCAATTCATTTACTTTTCATGGCTCTTTTACTAATAAAGTAGATAAAACTCGTTAATGAGGCTAAATGGTTACCCCCTCATAAAAATTCTTTCAAGTTAAATTATGATGGGGATTCAAGGGGAAATCCTAGAAAGTCTAGGGTTGGTATTGTTATTTCAGATTTCAATAGAAATATTATAAAAGCATCCTGTAATATTTTTCCAGTGGGTAGTAATATTAGGGCTGAATTGGAGGCTTTAAGTTTTGGTTTCCAAACAAGTTCTATTGGCATTTAGGATGGTGTTGGGTTTCTCGTGGCTCTAGGAAAATTCTAATACCTCTTATATTGAGTTTATTTCTTGTTTCTTCACCATTGTGATGGATGTTTTGTAGGATGTTAAGGTGGTTTGCATAATTGCTAAGAAATTTGTGCATACTAATGTGTTGTCTATTTTTTATTTTTGTGAAGTGTTGGATTTGTACAATATGGATCATGGCTTCTTTCCTATTACATTTTTTATTTCCAAAAATCATTTTTATGCTAATGGTTGTTTTGGAGAACTTTTGCTGATTATCAGGTCTAGAATTTTTTGTGATAATTGGGATGCTACAATCTTAGAGAGAAGCTTTTATCTATGGTGTTGGATGCTGGGGTGGTTCTCTTCTAGGCCTTTCTTTCTCTCTTTGATGTGGTTGCAAGATCTCATATGAATTTTTTTTCACATTTTTAGAAGCTTAAGGTTTTGTTGAAGTTGAAGTTGTCTCCTATTATTCTTTCTTCCAGCTCTAGCTCAACTGTACTGATGGTTTTCTATATTACCATGATCAACTCTTTTATTTTTCTTATATGTATCTAGTCTTCTCTTCTAGGGGTTGGTGGGTGGTCATCTTATTCATTTGGTTAGGTTTTGTATTTGGTTTGGCTTCATAGGTCTGGTATTTTCTTTAGATTTGTGCAGTGGGTGGTCTAGGGTTGGTTCTAAGACTTTAATTTGGGCTGGTATGTTTTGGATTGCCCAATTTTTGGATGTACTTGTAATTTCAAAATTGAGCTACAATTGAAGGTTTTCTTCGTGGTTCTTTCCTTTTGATATGCTCTCTTGAACCAGGTCTGTAATTTTTTTATTACAATAGTAAAATTTTGTGGCCTAGCCACTTTTACCAAAAAAAAAACTATCTATTGAATGCAAACTATTGGAATGTAAAAGATGTTGGAAAACACACTATGATATGCAAACATTAACTAAATGACCTAATAAACATGAACGTACTATTACATAAATTAGCAGAGATGGAGAGGTGCACCTGGAGGCTAAAGAGGGATTTCATGAAGGTTTGGAATCTTGAAGAAACTATTGCAGAAGTTGACTAGGTCACTTACACCATTCTAAGCAACCTAGTCCTTTTTCTGTGAAAATCTCCCGTAATTTTTTTCTACTAAAAGGGTACTCAGATCTTCAAAAAACTCTAAAATGCATGTATGGTGGGACTAGGTCACCACTATTGGTGACCTAGTCCCTTTCAACTTTTTGAGAATTATGAAAGTGGAATTTAGAGGTCTCGTTCTGCACTTTGTTCTTCTCCAAGTGTCCGAATCTAAAACCTTGATTCTGAGATTGTAAGAGACTTTTAATGGATGTTTTTCCCTAGCAAACAAGAAGGTTTCTTGAAAACATTCTTGAGTGATCAACAAGCTTCTAAGATACCTGAATCTACAAACACACAAAGAGAGAGAAGGAAATGTTGGATGTTAGAGTATGGGGGCTTGCCTTGGTCAAGCCCCTTTTAGATAATTAAATCAAATTATGAAACAATGAAATGATGGAATTTAACTTGCCATGATGTTTGATCTTGAGTTGCAGCAATGGATGATTTAGCCCTTGAGTGCTTCAACAAGATGTCTTGATGACCTAAGATGCAAACCCTAGCTTGCTTGAGAAGAGTAGTGTATGAAGAGTTCTTGAGAAGATTGAGTGATAGGTGAGAATGACTAGAATTAGGGTGAAAAAGATGAGAAAAACCCTTATTTATACATGTTGTGTGTTGATTTCCCTGAAAATACAACCTCACGGGCCAACCTTAGGGTTTGAGAGACAAAATCTTGAAAGAAATTAAGTTAAATTTGAATTTTAAGCCACATGGGACTAGGTTGCCCAAGGCGGTGACCTATTCCACCTACAAATTTTTTATTGGTTGTCGGGGATTAAAGAGTGATTATTATTGTTTGTCAGGATTGTCTCAAAAAACACACTTAAGTTTGACCTGTAAGAGCATTAAGGGGTCATTTTTAGCATAAGAAAGGGTTGATTTGCTGATGACAAGACTAGGAAAGTGTGGAAATGTTTTACAACACCTTGCAACACTTTGGCACCAGGATTGGAAAGGGGTAAAAAGAGGTCCAAAATCCATAGGAAAGGTTCCAAATGAGTGAAAAGTGTCAAGGCTACACTTTTTGGTGACACAAGATGAAGGAATGATGAATGTACAAATGTAATGTTGCTACTAACCAAACCCTTGATTAAATATTTGAAGGACTAAAATCTTGATATTGAAGTTTCATGAAATGGCTTCAATGGATTTTGGATCTTGAATATTGCTTAAGGTGACACTTTGAATCCTTAAACTTGATCTTGAAACCTACATCACAATGATAGCTCCAAAAACATACATGATGCAACATAAATTTGACATGGTGAAATGATCTTGATTGCTCCAATAAATATTCAATAAATCTACTCCTAAATTCTTGGAAATGCTCTTGATCATAAACTTCGCTATAAGGATGCTTGTATAAGAATTCTAGCTTGAAAAATCTAGGTGAACATAGTGAAATAACCTTATAATTATATGTAAGTAACCTTAATATCCCAAAATTCAAATAGCACAAGTTCACATCTGAATATGAATTTGAAATCATTAAAATACTGCCAAAGACACACAAAAAAAGGGGGTCCTAGGTCTAAGTGAAGACCCACCTAGGTCACTTACCTAGGACACACATTCTTCAAGGATGAGTGTTATGTTTAGGCATTGATGAATGCCAATTTTCTAATTTGAAAAATGCAATTAATTAGGCATGTATTTGAATTAAAGGGGCCAATTAAGAGTAGTTAAGCTCAATTAATTAATTAGGCCCTAGATAAGTATGAAAGTGTAAAGGGGTACACTTTACAACACCAAAAATAAGGCACAATTAAGTCCATTTTAATAAATAAGGACCTAAACTTAATATCAATATGTAAAATACACATTACAACACTAAATTAAGGCATCATTAAGTTTATTTTAATTAATTCCAAATTATGTGTGAAAAAAAGATAGTTTTTCCTACAATATATATATAGATTATTTTTCAATTATTGAATTGCAAACTACAGTAAATAAAATATTTGATAGGACATACTAATTGGAACATTTAATTTGATTGAATTCTTTTGAAATTGACTTTGAGTAAACTCAAATTTCATATTTATTGATCAATATACATTTACTTGCTAGTCTATTATTGTACGAATCATAAATCATACAATATATTTCAAACTAATCAATGCAATATATTAGAAACTAGGAAGATATAGGAGATTAGAAAACAAGCACTTGAACAATTGCATAATATTGTATTAGCTTACATGTTAATAATGAGCTCAAACCCTCATTATAAAGAATGAGGATGAAAAATACATGCCATAAGTTTAGGGAATCACATGCCATGGATGGAGGAGAGGACTGAATAAGGATGAGAAAACTCATGCCATGGACTGACGAGAGGACTCCTCATCCTATAGTGGTGGTGAGTTGCTCTCGTCAATGCAAGGGATCAACTCCAACACCTAACTAGACTTAAATTAGCCTAACTAGAGTGGAACACACTAACACACCCCCTTAAGCATAGATTAGGTGGGTATGAATAAATGGGTCCTGACCACTAGCTTGATGAGGTACCTATGCACAATGCAAAACTCTCAGAAATAGAGAAAGATAGAAAACCCAATGGGAAAAAACTATCCTCCAAAAAGAGAGAAAGCGAAAGATGTACACATGAAAGAAGAGGAAAGATAGAAAGAGGACTCAAGACCCCTCAAGAACTACTTCTATCAAAAAGGTACAAGAAATATTCCACCCATAGGAGAGAAAGATAGAGACTTGGAAGCTCCCCATAAGATATGTTGTAGTGCACATAGATACTTGATGAAGTATGATGAAAAAGAATCTATGAACGTTGAACCACATTTCTCCCCTTAGGAAGAAGGTGAACTAGACAAGTGTGCAAATAATCTTCCCATTCCTAATAGGAACATACAAAAAGAAGTATAAAGGTCTCTGAATTATGCACAAGATCCAAAGATGTAGATGATGCCCATAATGTCTTTGTAGAATTCTCAATGATCTCCAAGCCAAAGTTGATGTGTGACGAAGATTCAAGAATAGCAACCACATGGATCATAGATGTATGATGATAAATCGAACCATAAGAATTTGATACTGTCACTATATAAGTTGTAGTAGGGAAGGCATGAGAAAGAACATTTGAAGAAGAAAAGGATGATGCAACTTCAATGAAGTTGTCATAGAAAAGAAGAGTGATGTCCTCAATGTGTGCATCCATGTCAGCAACATGAGACTCTATGAAAAGACATGAAATGTCAAGTAGATATTCATCCTAATCAGCAATGTTAGGAAGACTAATATCTAGTTGCAAAGAAGTGTTGGAATCTCTTGAAGAAGCGACTCTGAAATCCGATGAAGCAACATGAGGATGCAAAGGAATGATGATTTCCTCTATGTCAATTGGATGCTCTGTATCTGAATTATGATGTGGGATGTGAGTTGTGATCATAGTAGGATCATGTGGGAAGGGAGAAACATTGGAATCTCCATGTATTTCCAAAATTTTGATTCATAATCCATGTGAACTTTCAATATCCATGATGGCATACAAAGAAACATTTACAATATGTAAACTGACTAATCCACAAATATGATCACAATTATTAAACCATTTATCCTTCTGAGATTGTTTACCTAGTTGAGGGATAACTCCATACAGATATGGCATGAGATTATGGAACCTGAGATGTTTTAGGATGAATTCACACCAAGACTTATAGTTTCCCATTTTTAGGTTGATTACAGAAGAGTGGGTTTCATATCTCATGATTACAAACAGATTTATTCCTTTAGACAATGGAAAATCAGCAAATTAAGAACCCCTCCATATTAGCTGACCCCTTAGTTTTGGCACTTTATCATACCATGTGAAAATCTTCACATAAATCTGCCAAATACCCCCCTTACAAAGATTTAATCTTTTCAAAGCGATTTTCCCAAATTGAAAGTCCCCCTCTCAAAGCATAGTTTGAAATACTTTAGTGCCTATATAAAAGCATAATATTAAATACCTTTATATGCCTACATTTTTTTAATATGAAAGCATAAATACAATCATAAATAAAACAAAATTTAAGACAAATAAAAACTTAGACAAAGGAAGACTAGGGAAATGGAAATTGAGGCAACCAGATCTGAGAATTTGGGGGCGCCACAAAGCAGAGGCGACCTGAATAATGGCGAGTAGATTGTGAGAAGGCGTGGCTTTGAGGATATAAATTGCAGGTTTCCTATGATGGCTCCCTCTATCCTGAATGGGCTGAATCCTCTGAGGATAGCACAACAACTTTCTACAACCGCGATGAGTGAAGATGTGTGGTTGTCCTTTTGAAGAGTGAGAGGTTGTGTGCGGGCTCTCTTCATTTTATTTGTAGGTCACGGGTCTGCATGGTCACAGGCCTCCAAAAAAAAAATGCTTTCTTGGATTTCCTTCCAAATATGACCCCCACTACGTTTTCAATGCTGACAATTCTCGTGTCGGTAATGGTTGGAGTGATGCTTGGGGTGGGTAGTGGATATGTGACCTGCTATAGATTTTCACCTCTTGCTACCTCAATTTCACCTCTATAAGCAGATATGTCACACCTTTGATTTCGAAGATATAATCACAAAAGACTTAAAAAACTATGAATCGCACTACCACCAATTTGATAGAGATATTTCACAAAGATTATCATGCTTCTTTTCTTTGTGCAGTGGTCGGATCTGCAAATGGCGGGCTCCACCGTGCCCACTCTATAAACAATCTCCTCTAAAGATTTCAGCCAATTTCAGTAGAGACTTCCCGCCTTCTACAAATGCAACCTTCAAATAGGGTTGGGGTCAATTTGATAAACAAACCTGTTTCAAACTTTCCTACAGATTGTTAGTGCCTCAGGAGAGAGAAATGAAACAAACTAAATATAATGAAATTGTTTGATTATAGGCATGCAACCATCTCTATCCAGTTCCAGCTCTGATATCATATTAAAAACTAGGAAGATCTAGGAGATTAGAAAACAAGCACTTGAACAATTGCATAATATTGTATTAGCTTACTTGTTAACAATGAGTTCAAACCCTAATGAGGATGAGAAAATGCATGCCACAAATTTAGGCAATCACATGACATGGATGGAGGAGTGGACTGAATGAGGATGAGCAAACTCATGCCATGGATTGAGGAGAGGACTCCTCATCCTGTAGTGGTGGTGAGTTGCTCTCCTCAATGCAAGGGATCAACTCCAACACCTAACTAGGCTTAAATTAGCCCAACTAGAGTAGAATACACTAGCAAAATAGAATGGACTGCAATACAGGATGTTATTTTAAACTTTATAACACACAAGATAAACTAGGTCGATCTAGGTATTTATATTTCTAAAAGAGTTTGGATTGGCTATCACTTATGTGGTTACACAATATGCTAAAAATGATCTTGAGATTAATGATGGAGAAGCTTTTCAAGTTTAATTTGTACACCCTGAAAATTATCGACATCATTTGTATTGATGAATTAAATTGAGATGAGAGTATACATACTTTGATTCAATCATAGTCTCTTATACTAGTAATGTTCTCTTTTTCTCTTGCAATAAAGAGTTCCCTTCAAATTTGTAGCCCCAACTTCATAACTAGCTTCTTGTTTTCTTCATCTGCATTATCTCCATCACTTGAGAATGAATAATCTAAGAGAGATAAGGGAAGGAACAACTATGGATTATAATTAATTTTACTTTATGAAGGAATTGCAAAGAAATACGAGATAAGATTGTCAAATCTTTTGTAACCAATTCATCTTGTTCTATCCCAAGTACAATATTGACATAAATAAACTAATTTTCAAATTAAAATGATTAATAATAGGTACAAATCACCATAAATTTTAATACATACTCTAATAGCTACTACAACAAACCAAGTACTATGCATCCTCCATTCCAAATTGTTTATCAATAACTTGTTTATAAGTTTTGTATTAAATTTTCAAATACAAAAGAAGAACTCCAGTTTTAAAAAGAAATACTAAGCAATGCTCTACCTTGCATTATAAATAGAAAAACTAAAATGAAACTTGTCATGTGGAGAACGCTCATGGAGCTTCAGGGTATACAAAATATTGGAACAATTTTTGGATATGAAACTTATGGTCACCTTCATTTTGCCTCTAGGTGACTCTTCACTTTCTTGTTCGAAAGGATATTTTTATATGGGCATTGTAATCATGTAAATATTAATTGGAGAGTAGTAGCTTCTAAATATATACTATACAAAACAAAGCTAATAAGAAAGAGTTTTCCCATACATTAAAGTGGATGTAGTAAGTTGGTGAACCACTATAAATTTTATTTTTTTGTGTCTTTGTGTTGATATACCTGTTTTTTATAATTTAGTCTATCTATTGGTTTTGTTCACTCTTCCTCTTCAACTATTTGTATTAGAGCTTGTTGAAGAAGCTGATTGTGATAATTGCCAAGGAAAATGAAGGAAGCGAATAAATAGATAATTGAGAAATTCTTAGAATATAATTTTTTATTATGAAAGGTGCAAATGGAATCATTACTGATTAGAGGAGATCTCTCACTCATGCTGGAAGGTAAGGCTAAGAATCCAACTACAATGGTTGATGAGGAGTGGGAGAGATTGGATAAGAAAGTGAGAGAAATAAGTATCTTGTCATTATCTAGAAATGCTCTTGTTAATGTTACACTAGAAAAGACCTCAAAGGAATTTTGGGACAAACTCATTGATATATATGAGATGGCTTCAACCTCGATTTTTTTTTTCTTATGAAGAAATTGTATAATATGAAGAAGAAAGAAGAGGGTACTATGAATAATCATTTGAACAAATTCAATACGTTAATAAGCCAATTGATTTCGATAAATATTAATTTGGATGTTTAGATCAAAGTTATTTTATTATTGTGCTCTCTTCCTAATAGCTAGGAAGGAGTAGTGATGGAAATCAACACTTCGATATCTAGAAAAAAATAAACTCAAATTCGACGATGTTGTTGGAACTATTATTAGTGAAGATATGAGATGAAAAAATCAAGGAACCTCTTCTAATGATGCTCATTTTTTTGGAAATAGAGGTAGACGCCAAGAAAGAAGTATAAATAACAATCGAAGGAGATCAAACTTTCTACAAGAAGATCAATGTTTAGAGGGAGAAATAGAGGTTATTGGTTTTGTGGCAAAGAAGGGAATACCAAAAATAATTGATGGTCTTATAAGAAAGTACAAAATAAATTGAAGAACAATGAATTTAACACCATATACAAAAAAGAGAAGGTGTTTTAGTCTTGTCAAAAAGTGATATTACCATTGATTTGTGGTTGTTGGACTTTGGTGCTTCCTTCCATGCAACCTCATGCTGAGAAGCCTTTCCAAACTATCAAGAAGGAAATTTTTTTTTTTTTTTACCTTGGTGATACTGAGCCATGTGATAGCACTGGAGAATTAGACATCATGTATGTATTGAACAATGGGAACAATTGTCTTTTATAGGATATGAGAAATGTTCCGAAGCTAAAATGAAATCTATTTTTTATGGGTTAGCTTTATGCTCAAGGATTTAGCATCACCTTTTCTTCAAACACTTGGAAGGTGACCAAAGGATCCTTGTTGATTGCAAAGGGCTTCAAATTTGGTAATTTGTATGTGCTAAAAAATTATGTTGAAGTGAGAGATGTTATGGCGGTTGTGGATAGTGGGAAAAAACTTTGGCATAAGAGGCTCAGACATATGGGAAAAAGGGGACTTGACATATTGCTGAAAAGGGATCAACTTTCTTGTTTGAAATCAATTGATTTGGAGTTATGTGAGCATTATATCATGGAAAATAAAGGCACATTATTTTTTCAAAGACCGTTCATGACATGAAGACAAAGCCTTTGGAGTTAGGGCATTGAGATGTGTTTTGTCCAATGAAGGTAACCTCTTTTAGAGGAGAAAATTATTTGGTTACTTTTCTTGATGATTGTACTCATAGATAATGGGTTATATGCTCAATAGGAAATGAAAAGTTCTTTCAAAATTTAAAAATTTCAAAGCTATAGTTGAAAATTAGACCGATAACTAGATTAAATATTTAAAGATGGATAATGGAGGAGAGTTTAACTCATTGGAGTTTGATTATTTCTATGCAGATAATGGAATCCAAAACATTAAAATTGTTACATTCACACCTTAAGAAAATAGTGGAGCTAAGAGGACGACTCAAGCAATTTTAAAGAGATCTCATAGTATACTCTTGAATGTATGTTTAAGTAAATAATTTTGGGTAGAGCCAATCAATATATCATTATATTTGATCAATCATAGTCCTTCATCTTAGGTGAAATTTGACATTCTAGAGGAGAGATTGTTGCAAAGAAAAATATCATACAATCATTTGCAATTTTTTGGCTTTGAATCTTTTGCTCACATTCTGAATGAGAAGAGTATTTAATTATATTCCAAGTCTAGACAATGCATATTTACTGGCTATATAGAGGAAAAATATAGTTTCATATTAAGTAATCTAGCTACCAAGTAACTCATTCGTAGTAGAGACATCACTTTTAATGAAAATATTTTCATAGTTTTGTAAGCATAGGGGATAACAAAAAAATAATATGTGCTAGTTGATGATATTGGAAGTGCTAGTGATTCAAAAAAATTGCATCCAAATTAGTGTCCAAATTAGAATCAATGCACTTGTCAAACGTTTGTGTAACCCCCTCAAGGCTCTATACCAAAAATAAATAGAAATTGATCCCCTTTACTATGCTATATTCTGCCAAATTTACAATATTTGAGAAGCATAAATCAATGAACTCTTTTATATCATGATATAGAGCTCAATAGAAGTCAGATTCTAGCATGTTTGGTGCAGAAAACAAACTTTGATATGTTGCCTCCTTCAAAATTTATGACTAATATCCAAGTCGTGCATGCAGTTAAGTATAATGTTCTTGCTCAAAAATTTAATATGTATTATCCATGTATGTCATACAAAATTTCACCCTCCCCTTCTACCTCAAACATGGATGAATTTACCTTCATGCGATCATCTCTACACTAAAAATTCAATATGCACTCAATATTTGGTAAAGACTAAGACTCACAGTATATTTAGTTGACATACTTGTATCTACCAAAGCTCACAACTAGGGATGTTACTAAAGATCCAATATAGGGTCCTCTAATAGATAAATTTGATCTACAAAATCACATATTACACTTCCTTCATTGACATCCTTTGGCCACATCAAAAATATAGGATTAATGTTGAATTTCTAGGAGGAAATAATTCATAGCATAAAGAGTCAAGCTCCGCAATTGTCAAGGTCCATCTAGGATTATCGACCTTCAACCAAATTAGATTACTATTAGGTGTTGATATTTGATCAATCAGAGCTAGCTACCTTTAAAAATCCTACATGGTCTTGTCTGTGAGAAATTGTTGACAGTAATTCAAGAGGATATGGATTCACTAATGGCCAATCGTACATGGTATTTGGTCAAGCTTCCACCTAATCAAAGAGCCTTGAATAATCAATAGGTGTATAGGTTGGTGGTGAAGGGATATGACCAACAAAATGGTATATAATCCAATGAAATTTTCTCACTCGTTCTAAAGATGACAACCATTCGAGTAATTTTGGGCCTGGTAAAAGTATATGAACTTTAGTTGGGACAACTCAATGTGAAGATTTAATTTCTCTATGGTGCAAAGAAGAATAATTATATATGCATTAGCCTGAAGGTTTTGAGAAACAAGGGTAGGAAGAGGTTTTTTTTTAAATTAAAGAGAAGTTTGTATGCGCTCAAACAAGCCCTGAGGAAGTGGTACCTCAAGTTTGACTCCTTGATTGAGAAAAATTTCACTTGTTGTGAACCTAATATGCCTATCTACAATAACGTTTTTGACAGTGACAAGTTTTTTTTATTACTACTTTATGTCAATGATATGCTAGTAACTGACACTAGCATGAGAGTTAATGGTTTGAAGCATCTCTTAGCTCACAATTTTGAAATAAAGGACATAGGAGTAGAAAAGAGGATACTTGGTATGACCATAATCTAGGATATATAGAAGAGAGAAAATAGTTTATCACAAGAGACATATATTGATTTTTTTTTGCAAAGATTCAACATGAAAGGTGTTAAGCTTGTAAGCTCTCCATTTGCTGATCACTTTTGTTTGTCCCCTACAATGTGCCCAAAAATACAAGAAGACCATGAACAGATGAAAGGAATTCCATATGCATCAATTTTTTGGAGTCTTATGTATTCTATAGTGTGCACTCATCCAAAAATTTCCCATGTAGTGGGAGTAGTGAGAAAATTCATGAGTAGTATAGGTAAAAATCATTGCAATAAAGTTAAGTAGATCTTGAGGTGTTTAAAAGGAACTTCAGATTATGCTTTATTTTTTGGAGGGAGAGATGTACAACTGTGAGGTTACATTTATTTTGATATGGCTAATGACTTGGACAAACAAAGGTCAACGGAAATTTAATTTTTCATATTTTTCGGGGCAGTGATCAGTTGGGTCTCTAGATTGTACTAAGTGGTTGCCCATTCTACTACTAGCGATGAGTATATTTCTCTCACTAAAGGTATGAAAGGGATTATTTGGTTGCAAATATTTTTAGGTGAGTTGGTATTGAAACAATAGGTTTTCACTCTCTTTTGTGATAGAAATAGAGATATTAACTTGGACAAGAATGTGGCATTTCATAATCAAACCAAGTATATTGAGTTGGAGTATCACTTTATCTAGAGTGTCATTGAAAAGGGAAAGATGTAAGTTGAAAATATTGATGCAAAGGTGAATTTGGTAGATGCATTGATGAAAATAGTACCAAGGGAGAAGTTTGAGTTTTGTAGGACTTCTCTTGGCATTATCAAACTTGGACAAAAGGCCTAAAGTCAAGGAATATTTGTAAAGGATTTTAGAAGTCATTGGTTTTCAAGTAGGAGATTTTAGGATATTGAATCCGTGATCACATTCATTTTTCCTCCAACTTGGTGACTCTTCACATTCTTCTTCAAAGGCATATTTTCTTATGAATAATGTAATCATGTAAATATTAATTGGAGAGTATTAACTATTGAAAATGTATTCTACAAAACAAATATAATAATGAAGATTAATTTTCTGATTTAAAGTGGGTGTAGCTAATTTGCGAACCACTATAAATTTTGTGTTTTTTGTATTTGTGTAGTTGTACATTTACTCATTAATTTGTTCTGCACATTAATTTGTTTCACTTTTTATTTTCAACACCATTATAGAAGTTGAATCTCTTTATGTAGTGAAAATTATTAGTATAAATAAAAATAAAAATATTGTCATGAAATTTAAAATATCTTGTCCAACCCAAGTGTTCTTTGATGGAGTGACATTCCTATATGTAAATTAGTCAATATTTCCTATGTTTTTAAGTAAAAAGGAATAAAAATTTAGTAGGGAATTCTCTTTTTTCTTTGCATTCATTATTTTTTTGGGCATGACCTAATAGCACCATTTTTTAATTTAAATAAAGAGTGTTCATGATGATAATCTAGATGATTTGTTTCTTCCCCTATTCTAACTAAATCTATCAGAAAACTTATATATCCATGATATCTTCATATGATAATTCAAAGTGACGAGTCTTATATAGTAGCTTTATTTTGTAGCTTTTCAAAGATATGGGTATATTTTAGAAGCATTAGCATTTTATATAAATGAAATGAATGGGTTGCAAACACAATGAGTTCACATATTCTAGCATGCTACCATCTTGCACCAAAATGGTTGTTTTCAAATAGGACATAAATTTGCACCAAAGAATAATAGAAAGAGGTTTTTTTTTTTAAGTTTCATACTAGATATGTGTGTGAGATATAGCATTATACATATAATAGGCTGATATAATTCTAGAATAGAATGTGGCCTCTTCAACCATAATGATATAATGAATTTATTATTGAGGGATGTAGCTATGAGCAATTTGCATGTGATTTGGGAGCACTAACATAGAACATGGGTTCTTAAAAAAAGAATCAAAATAAGGTATTAGCATCCATCTAAGTAGTCTTTGATGCACAATTAGAAATTCTAAGTTAAGAAGATCCAATCATTGTTTCATGTGAATTGTGAAAATACATATAAAATATTACAAAACTACTTAACTACATGTCAAGGAAGAGGTTCATTCATGAAAAAATTTGATTGTCAATTGACATAGGTTAGCTATTTTTTCTAGATTTAAGAGTTCTCAAGAAGCTACTTTTGACATACATAAAGATAGATTATGAATGAAATGATTGCATAATATTCACAAAGGTAAAATTTCTTTATAGGCAATCTAATTAGGTGACACCAACATAGTCTATGATTATGAAGTACAACTATCAAGTGTATGAGTTAAGGTTAGTCTTGGAAAACACTCTTCTTAAAATCATGAACATGGAGCTAGACCATATTAGCTTGTAGGATTAATAAAAATTCATACAAGAGAGGAAGAGGTCACCAAAGAGATAAAAATAATGAGGGAGGAAGAGCCAATATGGTAGAGAATTTTGAAGGATCTCCAAGAGATTAATAATATGGATGATAATGTTTTGATTAGTTAAAGGTTATCTAAAGTATTAAAGAGAATATATTTGATTTTGGTTTTGAAGCATCTAATGGAAGCTTATGTCTGCCAATTGGATTTTGATAGAGTGGGAGAATATTTCAGTGACTTGTGAACAACTAAAGATAAGGGCTCAAAATGACCTCCTATCACTCAACATTGACACAATGGAAGAATGTGAAATTAAATATTTGGATATTTAGATGATCAAGAATAAAATTGAATATATGATTAATTTTGAATCATTTAAAAGAAAATATTTTAGTTTGGGGCAATGGAGAAATTAAGTAACATTTCTGCCACTCTCAATATGTGTGATAGTCACACATCTGATTATTTCCGGAATTTGGAGGAAATTCAAACAAGGCATGAGAATTGGAGATTGAGAATGCTAAATGTTACTTTTTGTAGGAACAAGCTCCTAATTCAAGCTATTAAATTCTTCATAATTTTGATATCAAATACTTCTCATCAAAAGCAAATTTCAGCCCACAAGACTTCTATAGGAGGTTTTAGAATTGATGCAAAATGGAAGATGAGTTTCTAAATAACTCTACTTAGACAATGTGCCTATTATATTTATAAGTGTTAAGGAAATCATTATGTTTAATGTTATATTTTTGAAAAATTAACTTTTATATCTCATAATTATGAAATATTATAAAATAAGCCTTTTTCATGGAAAATTTGAAAGATTTATAACTTTGATAATGTTATTTTTACTTTATTTGAAATATTGTAAAAAGGTACTTATTCAAGTATTTATAATTTGTTTACGAGTTTGTTACCAAGTAAAGCCTATATATATAAGGATTATATGCTATTATATAAGGACTTTTTTGGATGAAGGGGAAAATCTTGAGAAGATATTTTTGGAGAAATTATTTGAAGAATTTTGATTTCATTGTTTGTAAAGATGGGTTTTTGGAATTGTATAATTTTAAAAAGATAATGAAGAATTCATTTTGTTCCATATATTTCAAATATGTTCCTATGTTATTATTACATATTTTTTTGTATTTTGAATCAGTTTGCCCTCTATGTGACTATACCAACCATTAGTAAGCTAGGAAATTGATGTAATGGAAAGAATTCATAACCTGGTATCTTGGTTTTAATATGTCTAAGTGGTTTATCTCTTCATATGTTGAGTTTTTTCATCTTTCTTTCATAGGAAATTCACATCAAAACATATTTAATGCTAAAATCCCCCTTGTAGTCATATCCAATGAATTCTTAGTTGGTATTTGTATGTCTTCCACTAGGGCTTCTATTATTCAAATTTATTCATATTTTCACCTTTTTGTAATTTTAGGTTAAAATTACATAAAAAACCAAAACACCCCTATCACAAGAGGGAGCTTCCCCTCTCAAATGGAAAGGAAGATTATAATTTCACAATCAATTTGTCCAACTATTGGAGTGTTATTTCCACACTCCATTGGCGATTTAAGCATCATTTCAAGTATCCATCCACTTACCAAGATACTTAGAATCAAAATTTAGATTTCAGTTGGTCTCTATCCATAGGTTCTTATCCTCATGACTTAGTTTCATAACTTTTTCTATCAAAAATAAATTATACTTTCCCTAATTTTTTTGCATGTAGGGATTGAATTCTTGAATGACCAATTAGGTCTTTCATCCTCTCTAAATTCTCTTTTGATCTATAATATACATAAAATAAATAAGGGAAAGGTTTGTGATGTGTAGGAAATTTCCTAAGTCAAACCTATTTTGATAATTCTACCTCCACAATGACTATGATGATGTAAAATAGATCTTACCCTCAATCAAGTAGAGTGTAATAGATAAACAAGTGGCAAATTAACAATTGACACAACTTACCACTCAAATATGCATTCCTTGATGGGCCAAATTAATTTTACACATCACCTTCAAGGACAATTTAGATGCATGATTTCAAGTCCTACAAGTGTTAGTATGATCACAAAACTAATAGACGTGAAATATAAAAAAATCACATGAAAATATGATGCATTATTAAAATGATGCTTAATTGAAAGAATGGCACTATAATTCTACTAATTTTTCTCTCGACTAGTCAATTTCTCAATTTAAAATGCTAATATTACTTCCCAAAGTTGATAGGATTTCAAATGATGAAAAATAATTATATTTATTTGTAATTATTTATTTAAAAAGATAATAATTTATGAATAGATAACAAATGACTCTAGAAATTTCCAAATGTTAAAATTCCCAAATTGATATATTTGAATTGGGGCCAAAATAGGCTAGATATGAAGCTGGGTGCCCTTCTCCTGACCTATTTCAATGCCTTAAGAATTAGTAACTAAACCTTAATTCCTTAATCCCAATTCAAATTTTCATTTTCTAAATATTATTATGAAACAAGTAGATTAAAATGTACAATTAGGTCTAGACACCTGAGGAGGAGATAAACCTAGTGTGAAATTGTCAACGATGACTATTTCCAATGCTACATTTATAATTATTAAAAATTTATATTTAGTTCTCATTTAATTAAATAATAAATATGATTTATTCAAATGGACAAATAGAAACAATTAATATAATAATTGATGATACATTATTAATGATGTGATAAATAATAAATGGTCATAAGGTAAATGCAAAAAAATGGGGGTCCAAAAAGTGGCCACTTTACTTTTTCATCCTGAAATAGTGAAAATGCAAGCACTATAGTAAAAAATGCTTTCATTATGGGTTGGTAGTGAGGAAGCCTAGGCTCGGTCATTACCAAGCCATAATGTGAGTGTGTTATAACATGCTTGCATTATAATTCGCTTGTGTTATAACACACTTGTGTTATAATGTGCTCGCATAATAACGTGCTCACATTATAACACACTCACATTATAATGTGCTTACATTATCATATGCTCAGATTATAACACAGTTGCATTATGGTTTAAGTTTCAAAAAATTCATGTATTTTGAATTTAAAAAATGTGCATTTTTTAAAATAAAATAAAAACATTTCCAAAATGTGAGCACATTATAATACGCTTGCATTTTGGTCTACTTCAAAATTTTTAGGGAAACTATATACATTAATTATATATGGAGATTTATTTTCTTATTATTACATATGGACATTTACTTTCTTATACTTCAAGTTATATTTCATGTATATAGTTTCAGGATGTTTCTGAGTGGTTTCATATCTCTAGGAGTTATAATGCATCTTCTATTTTTTAGAAGATCTTATAAATTTTTAAACTTAATTTCAATAATCAGCATGTCAAATTTTAGTAATCAGGATATCAAATTTTAGTAATCAGCAAGTTATAGTATTCCTCTCTCTATCTCACTCATTGTTAGTCCCTTATGCTCTACACCTCTCTCACACACACTCTCCTTCCCTCTATACTCCTATCTATCTCACCTCTCTCTCTCTCCCTCCATCCCTCCCTCCATTCCTCCTTCATTTCTTACCTCTCTAGTTTTCTCTATCTCCCCCTCTCTTTATCTATTCCCTCTCGCTCTTTCTTCCTCTCGCTCACCTTCCCTCTCTACTTAAATATATCTAAAGTATCCCTCTACCTATCTATCCATCCATCCTCTCTCTATCTTAATTTATCCACCTTCCTTCTCTCTCTCTCTCTCCCTTCATCCCACCCACCTTCTCTCTCTACTTCTCTCGATCTAACTTATCCATCTCTACCTACCTCTCACCCTCCATCCTCTCTCTCTCAATCTATCCTCCTTCCTCCTTCCTCTATCCCCCCTCTCTCTTTGATTCTCTCTATCACACTTATCTCTCCCTCTATCCATCCCGCCTTCCCTTTCTACTTCTCTCTATTTCTCTCCATCCCTATCTCTTTATCTCACGTCTCTCTACCTCCCTATCTATCCCTATCTCTCTACTCCTCCCTCCCTCCCCCTCTCTATCTATTATTCCCTATATAACTCTCTCTAGATCTCTCTACATCTCAACTCTCCCTCCCAAATTACCTCTCTCCTTCTCTCTCAATCTCCCAACATTCCACCTTCACTTTGTGTTTCTCTCTCTCACACACTCTCCCTCCCCCATATTTATCTCTCTCTCCTTCCTTCTTTACTCTCTATCCCATAATTATTTCTCTCCATCTCTCTCTCCCTCTCTCTCTACTTATTCTTTATCTCTTATTCCCTATATACTTTTGTATCTCTCTCCATCTCTCCCTTTCCCTCCCTCCATCTCTTTCAATCTCCCCACTTTCTTCCTCGCTCTCTCCTTCCCCATATACTCATATCTATCTACCAGTATATCTCACTCCCTCCCTCCTTACCTCTTTAATTCTCTGTCTATATATCACCCATCTCTCTCTCTATCTCACTTATCTCTTCTTTCCTCCCACCCACCTTACCTCTTTACTTATCTCTATCTAACCTATCCCTCTCTGCCTCACTCTCTCTCCATCCCTCCTCTCTCTCAATATGTCCACCTTCCTCCTTCCCCCCTCTCTCCATCTATAATTCTCTATATCTCACTTCCCTCCCTCCTCTCACTCTATATGAGCTCTCTTTATCACCTCTCTCTCCCTCCCTATCTCTCCCTGTCTCTCTCTCTCTCTATCTCTCTACTTCTCCCTCCATCCTTCTCCTTATATATATCTCCTTCCCTATATTTAATTATATCTATCTCTTTCTCTCAGTATCTACATCTCCCTCCCTCCTACCCTCTCTCTCACTCTATCTTCCTATCTCTCTCTCTCCATATTTCTCACTCTATTATTCCTCTCTACTCTATATCTCACCATTCTCTATTTGTCTACTTCTCCCTCACTATCTCTCATTCCCTATATAATTCTCTCTATATACCTCTCTCCATCTCTACCTCTCCCTCTCTCTCCTATCTTTCTCCCTCACTCTCTCCTTCCCTCTCTAATCTCTATCAAGAACCATTCTCTCTCCCTCCCTCCCTCCCTCCTCTCTCTTTCTCACCTCTCTCTCCTTCCCTCTCTTCCTTCCTCCCACACACCTTCCCTCTTTATTTCTCTCTATCTAACCTATACTTGTCTACCTCTCTCTCTCCCTCCCTCCTCTCTCACTATATCTTTCCACCTTCCTCCTTCACTCTCTACTTCTATCTCTATCACCTCTCTCTATCCTTCCCTCTTTACTTCTCCCCCACTCTCTCTCTCTCCCTCTCACCCTCTCTCTCAATCTCTAAAACTCTATGGGTGAGTGTAGGATTATGGGGTCCAAAAAGTGGCAATATGACCAAAAATAGCTGATGATATTTTTAATATCCAAATTTGATGAAATGAAAAGGGTTTATTAGGAAAAATAAATTTTCCAAAAATTTAAGATATTCCTTATTTAAAATTAAATAATTATTATTGATTTTATACATGTACATTCTGACTAAAGTCCTGATTGATAGGCTGATTGAAAAATCTATAATTCTTAAATGATTTCACATTTTTTGAATACGAAAGATGTAGCACATTCTATGCTTCCCATAGGATAAAAAAATAAAAATTGATTCTCATAAGTGTTAGACCAATTTATGGTGGCCAAGGAAACAATTTTTAATATTAAAAAAAAAATTCATAAAAAATTCATAACTAATTATTTACTTGCAAAAAAATTACAAAACAAAATGTGGCACATTCGGGCATGTGTCCTCTACTTATATTGAAAGTTTCAAATAAATATATTACTTTCTTCTTGTACTTAGGTTGATCAAACATACACTTGATTTTTATTTTTTCTTGAAAATTTAGTACTACTACATTGAAATTTCAACAATTCACCAAATAGATTTACATTTATTCGAAAAAATGAATAGTATCTTACAAATTAAATTCAATTTGCTACAAATTGTTTTCTTACATTATTTTAAAATTATGTTAGTAACTTATTCAAATTTTTATGTAAAGTTGAATTTGGTTGATGAGAGCCAAAATATATCAATACATACTTGTGTAAATCCTTTTACTAAGAAGAAAAATTATGTCAAGTTGAATAAGTCATTTTTTTTTTAATTATCATTGCCACTTAAGGGCATAGTTTGGACCCCCATGATCCTACTATTACCCCTATATCAAATATCATAAGTCCTAATCTCTATACCCTAAACCCTACACCCTCAACCCTCATCCCTATACCCTTAACCTTATAACCTATACCCTTAACATTATCCCTCAACCATAAGCATAAACCCTAAACCCTGCATTCAATCTTATACCCTAAACCCTCATTGTGTGAAAATTCCTCAAAGAAGTGGTGTCTCATACTGATGTATCAGTGTGAGACGCCATTTCTTTGAGGAATTTTTCATACAACGAGCAATACCTTGTTAATGCATCAATGTGGTAGCATTCACAGGGTTGTGCTCATTGTATAAAAAATTGCCTCAAACAAATGGGGTCTCACGATGATGTATCACTGTGAGACCCCATTTCTTTGAGGCATTTTTTCATGCAATTAACACTACCTTGAAAATGTGTTAATGCAGTAGCATTGACAAGTTAGTGCTCATTGTATGAAAAAACATCACTGTGAGACCCCATTTCTTTGAGGTATTTTTCATACAATGAGCACTACCTTATGAATGCATTAATACAGTAACATTGATAAGGTAGTGCTCATTGTATGAAAATATGCCTCAAATAAATGGGATCTCAAAGTGATGTACGTCACCATGAGACCCCATTTCTTTGAGGCATTTTTCATACAATGAGAACTAATCTCACAACCATGTTGATGCATTAATGTGTTAGCATTAACAATGCTTTAATTTGGTATTGTAAAGTGTATTTATTTACATTTTCACACTCATCTAGGGACTTATTAATTAATTAAGGTTATTTTTTCTTAATTCACCCCTTTAATTCAAATTGAAGCCTAATTAATTGCAATTTTTGAAGACAAAAGCTTGATATTCATTAATGCCATAACATAAAATTTGTCATTGAAGGATGTGTCTTGGGTAAGTGACCTAGGACCCATTCACCCAAGGGTGAATGGGTCCTCACTTAGGCATAGTACCTAAATTATTGTTATGTTTTTAGTTGTATTTTAATGATTTTAAATCTATATTCACATGTTGGGTCGTGTTATTTGAATTTAGGGAAATTTATTTTACATACCTATAAATATAAGGTCATTTCACTATGTTTCATCCTAACAAGACTTTCAAGCAAGCTAGAGAATTTTCAAGTCAAAAATTCAACTACATTTTCAAGTTATTCAAGAGTAGATTTGTTGAAGAGTTATTACAGCAATGAAGATACTATTATCATGTCAAACTCTTCTTGCATCATGCATTTTATTTCAGCTAGTATGTTGATGTAGTGTTCAAGATCCATTCAAGCATACAAAGACATTGTTTCCAGTCAAGTTTTAAGATCAATATCCACATCCATTGAAACCATTTCATGCAAGTTATAGACCCACATTCTAAGGTTCATCTAAGGGTTTGGTGAGTTGTGACATAGGCTTGTTCATTCATAATTAATTTCATGCTATTTCATTCCATTACAAGGTTTAATTACCAAAATGGGGTTTGACCAAGGAAAGCCCCTATTCACCAACAACAACAAAAATTCCCTCTTGATATGTGTTTGCAGATTTTAGGTGGAATATCTCTCAAAGAGAAAAATTACAAAGTTGTCAAAGTTACATTTGTTGTCATCAATCTTGCAATTTCATGGAAATTCACCTATAGGATTTATTTTCAGTTGTCCAACTATGAAAATTAGGGATATGGGAGTGCAGAAAGAGGAGAAGAGAACCCATAAACTATTTTTATAGAGTCATAACAAGGACCCATTATCCAAAAGGGAAAATGAGTCCTCAGATATCTTTCAAAAAACACTTTTGTTGACTAGTACACTTCAATTTCCCTTTCTCAGATTTGCAATTTTATTTTTGGTTCCCATAGAATTGAGCTTAATCTATTAGATTCACTTCATAGGTAGAATTTTGGAGTTATTTTTATATTTTTAATCTTTCTACCCAAATTTCTGTTTAATTAGTATCCCTATCCTTGCATAAAAGAGAAATTTGTAGATTCACACTTTGACTTAACTCACCCCAAGGTTGATAGTCCTTTCATTGTGTGGATCTCATTTCCTGAATGAAATGAAAGGAAAATAGGTGCACCATACCCCCTTTAACAAAAAATCCAATTTGTGGGTCACATCCCCCAACATATTTTTCTATGTTTAATTGTGCTGAAACTAACTTTGAGCATTGCAATTTTATGATTTTAAGTCCACTTTCACCATAGATTTAGATCTTGCATTTATTTTCATTTTATTAAATTTAATTGAGTCTCATTTAGGGTTGTTTAAATTGCATTAGCTTGCATCTCATTTAGGGTTTTAGGATTTCATTTTTGAATCTCTTGAAATATAAAAAATATAAAAAATTCAATCATTTTACAAATCATTTACATAGCATTGCATCATCATTCACTTGCATTTGAAAATTGAAGAAAAATTGCACATCAAACTAGGTCTTCTAGTTTGTTATTTTGTCACATTTTGCACTTGCACTGAACCTTAAATTAATAGAATATTCAAATTGTAAATTATTGTTTCTGATCAGAATCTGGAAACCACTGAAATCATCTCAAAAATATGAACTATCATTTTTTTAAACACTAGCCTAGAACCCATTCACTCTTGGGGGGATGATTCCTTGATCAGGGCCATTTCCTTATTTTTGGGCATTAAAACACCTGCTTCTGCATTATATTTTACTATTTTTAGTTTTTTGTTTCTGTTTGTAGTATTTTTGTTAAGTGAAATTGATCATATTTAGCTTCATTTGATAAATTTAGTGCAGTTTGTGATCTCAAAATTTAATTTACAAGACATCATTTTAATTTTTTTGAATAGAGTAATAAAAAATTACCTTTTTTACAATATGAAAATTGTATTTACACATTACATTCTAGGTCATTGTGTTACATTTGACCCTCTTTCCATTTTGGGTTTGCATTGAGTTTCTGAAACTTGTATGAGATTTAAAACTTTGTGTCCTATTACCAATACTATATTTAGATGTAGTTCAAGGCTCATGTCATCCCACAATACACCATTCACCATGGATCATGGGTTCTTTGACTCTTTCACTAATAGTGTTGATAATCAATGCTTTATAGATCATAGCCTTCATACCTCATTTCCAATGAGTTCCCCACCTATAAAAAATGAGTTGGTGTTTTTTCTTGATAGGCCCAAATATCTCTAAAGGGGTGCCATGCCTTATGCTCAAGAACATTCGGGGCTAGGAAGCCAACACAATTAGAAAACATCCCGAGGCCTTTTCTCCTACTCTTTCGGCTTTGTGGAACCAAGGAGGGTGTTCCTTAGTGTGTTCTTGTGATTTTAATTTGTATTAAGAACACTTCTATACACAGATTTGTCCCTATTGAATGCAATTATAAGTGATTCAATAAAGGCTCGGCTAACCTTATACAATTAACCCTAAGTTGCTAGGAAAATTTGGTAACTTCAAGATTTTCATCTCATCATGACTGAAATATGAAATAATTATTGTCCTGACCTTGAATCCATGAATGGGTACTCTCTGATGTCAATAAAATATGAGAATCCTAAATGAATGAGCCAGTTCTTGATCAAATTGGGGAAGAGTCAAGCATGAAATATTCAGTCATATGCAACACTTCAACCTGACAAGCGAACATTTCTACAATGCATTACATTAGAGAACTTCACTGTATTTAAAGATTTATTACTTATCAAATCCTTAGCTTATTATAAAAAACCGACAACTCTTCCTTAAGAATTTAATTAACTCATTGAGATGAAGAAAATAGAAGAATCATACATTTCAAACAAAATTTTGAAAAGATAAATGAAATTACACTTGTTAATTTCACTTATAATCCATCACAACAACACACAAGAGAACACTTACTTTAAATTTTCTAGCTTTGTTTCGATATCAGTAATTTCACAAGACTATTTAAGAGTGCTTCAAACATATACCCTACCCAAGATAATTAATTGTAGATTCCTGAAGAAATCTGCATTCTATGTGTTTGCTTTGCCCTACCAAAACCTTCCTAGACTCAAAAATATGACCATTTGCAATGATCATTGAGATCTCTTTTATCAAACATCAAACAGACAAGCTTCAGGCTCATTGCAATTAAATTTCATCCTAATTTTCATTTCAAAAAGAATTTCATCTACATTTAGAAATTCCCTGATGGTTGGATGCAATCATTTTACCACATAAGGGAATCAAAATTGTTACAACCCTTTTAACCAGTCGGCGTCACTATCACTTTCCAGAAAAATTTTCCATTAAGGCCTTGTCATTAATGTCCACATAAAAACCCAAAAGAAACAACATCATCATCATAGAAAAACTGAAAATCATAGAGAACCACACCATTACTCACAACTCAAAGTAGCACCACGACCATGGTACATATGGCTACTCCTCATTTTTTCCTTAGTGGGAGGTGAAACCACCACCTTGTCCTCATCAATACAATTCTTAACACCAAAACCAAAACCATCACATGGTAGCACCACAATAATTGGAGAAACCACGAGGAGCTCCTCATTGACACAAGCCATTTTAGTCAGAGTTGTGAGGAAATAGCTGTAATTAGATTCAATCTCTAAATCACCACAACCAGAACTGCTAGAGACATCAATGGGTGAATTTTGTCGACCAAGAGATCCTAGACCGTACCTCAGCTTGGCCCTTGAACTCCTTCCACACTCTGTAGACATCCCATCCTTTCTTGATGTTGCCACCTTTTTTCTTGCAACTTGGCTTCTGAGTCGAGACTTGCACCTGATGACTCCAGAGGCAAGATTCATTCTTTCCATCTTCAGCTTGACAAAGCCTTGAAGACTATCTTGATCATCTATCAGGGAATTAACACTAGACTTGAGAGAATTGCTCCTCATTGATCTTCACACAGTTGATTGAGAAGAAGTAGACTTGTTAATATTTCATCAATACTCAGACCTCCGCAAAAAGCACTCACTCAAAAATAGAGCACTCCATAAACTCAACTGTTATGGTGACAATGAAAGAGTCATCTGTATTTATTGAGAAAATTGATGAAGCAATCATCAACTGTCCAATTGAAGCATGAGAAAATGAGTGATCATTTGATGGCTTTTGCATCATCACCATTAATTCCTAAGTACATGGAAATCGATGTACTATACAATATAATTTCTAGGAAATAGACCTTCACATGCATGGAGATCAGGTACATATTCTTTGCAGATCTTACATCATTAATGCTTGTTACTCACAGAGCTCAAACAACCATTACATGGCTGATTTTGAATTTTGAAAATAGTTCACCAATGCGCCAGTGTGCTAACTTGTTGGATGACTCAAATTGTCAATTTTTTTTTAAAATCCACATTGTTGTATGGTAGGCCCATCAAACAATGGTATTTCTACCCATTGGAAAACATGTGTACCACCCACGGGTCCCATCAAGCCTCTGTGTGCTTCTAGTTGAGTCCACATGGCACCATCATGCAAGCCACACAAGGCAATAGGTAAAACCATTAAATATTATGTGTGGCATGCACACTACAACTCACATCAAGTCCCATCGGTGCATCACGGTCGTCGATCCTTTGACATGAGAGATCAAGATGATAGTGGGAAATGGGTGGGTATTTTCATGATAATGATGGGCCAAAAAGTGGTGATATGTAAGTGATATGATGGCTCATGTGGCTGATAACTTTTTTCTTACCCAAAATTAATGAAATGAAAAGCATTTTTAAAGGATATTCTCAGCTTTACACTAATATAAACTATTCTTTACTTTGAATTTAATAAATATGTATGTGCAGGATCATCATGGAAAAAATAGACCCTTAAGTGGCAATAGAAAGACAAAAAATCAGAGTTAGACAACTTGAAGTAAAAATTTGAATAAGTTATCTATATTATTTCAAAAAAATGTAAAAATAGAATCTATAGAAAATTGAATGTAGTTTCTAAACTACTAGACCTTTATTTAAAAAATAAATCTATTTGGTGAAAATTTGAAATTTCAATGGAGTAGTATTTAAATTTGAGGGTAAAAATAAGAAGTAGGTGTCTGTCTGACTGCCCTAACCACAATAAAATGATAATATATTTTTATAATATATTAGATATAAGTAGAGGACTCATGTCCCGATGTGATGCATATTTTTTTATAATTTTTTTCCAAGTAAATAATTAATTATGAATTTTTTATTATAACTTTTAAAAAATATAAAATCTCATTTGTCTAACCACCTTAACTTGGTCAAAAATTAATGAAATTCATTTTTTTATGTTTTAATCCTATATCATTCAAAGCATAGAATGTGACGCATGTTTCAGATTCAAAAAATGTGATACCATTTGAAAGTTATAGATGTTTTTCAATCAGCCTGTCAATCAGGACTTTATTGATAATTCTAATAGAAAATGAATAATAATTAATTATTAAATTCAAAGTAAAGCATAATTTATATTGGTGGAAAGTTGAGAATCTCCTCTAAAAACCCTTTTTATTTCATCAATTTTGGGTTAAAAAAAAGTCGTCAGCCACATGGACCATCATATGGCTTACATATCACCACTTTTTGGCCCATCATGATCCTGCACATACCCAAATGATTATTATCCATTTTCTATTTGAATCGTGACTAAAGACCCGATTGATAGGCTGATTGAAAAAAATCTATAGCTTTCAAACGGTATCACATTTTTTGAATCTAAAACATGCGTCACATTCTATGCTTTGCATACTATCAGATTAAAAATAAATAAAATTGAATTTCATGAAGTTTTCACCAAGTGTAGGTTGTTGGACATACAATTTTTTATACTTTTAAAAATTTATAATAAAAAAATCATAATTAATTATTTACTTGGAAAAAAATTACAAGAAAATATGCATCACATCAGGACATGAGTCCTCTACTTATATCTAAAATCTTGTAAAAAAACATTATCATTTTATTTTGGTTAGGGTGGTCAAACAGACACCTACTTATTTTTCCCTGAAATTTAAGTACTACTAGATTGAAATTTTGAATTTTAACCAAATAGATTTTTTTATTTTTAAATAAACATAGTAGTTTAGAAACTACATTCAATTTTCTATAGATTCTATTGTTACATATTTTTGAAATAATATAGATAACTTATTCAAATTTTTATATCAAGTTGCCTAACTCTGATTTTTTGAATTTTTATTACCACTTAAGGGCTTGTTTTTTCCATGATGATCCTGCACATGCTCGGGTCCCACACAAAATGAAGGATGTGTGGAAAAATCACACACACCATGTCGCCCAGCCAAAATGTATTATTTTAATACTACATGATGTGCGTGCAAGGGCCAAGATTTCATCAATCAAATCCAACGGCTTGGATTTCAACACGTTCTTACAATTATTTGTAAGAAAAGGGGCCATGGGCAAGGTGGCGGGCATCAACCCCGATGAAATTAAAGACTTGAAACATAAGTCTTTAAAACAAAATATTTTGGGCTGACCATTTAAAAAATTAAAATCATTACACAACTGATGACCAGTAGGCCTAAGCAATGGGGTTAGTAAAGTAATGGGAATGATTTCATAAGTCGTACTAAAAATACTAGTGACCTGGTACAATGGGTCAACATGAAAACATAATGTGAAGGGTTTAATAGATGTGAAAATTTTAAACAAGGGTGGAAAAAACCCCAAACCCTAACATACAACCATTGAGCACAAGGGTAACAATTTTGACACAATTTTCTCATGGAACCAACTAACAATTGTAAAATTTTGAAAGCTCTATTTGTGGCTCTAGCTCGGGGATGCATACCCCTCGTGGGTATGGTGAGAATCCATAACTCGAGTAGAAGCAGACTATCCCAAAACAACAAACTAGGAGCTTGTACGGAGAAGACAAGCAGACACAGCAAGATAAGACAAAACAAACCTATATATAAAATTCACAGCACTGTACAGATTTCTTTATTAAGAGAGTTCATCCAATTCCACTGGCCTCAATTTTTAAGCCTGGTGTTTCAAGATCTTCCAAGCTTTGGAGCCAAATCATCTCCTTATCAAAGGCTCCCTTTTCACATACCTTCATTGGATGGACACCGATGTCAAGAAATTCCGAACAATTCGTACTACTTTGAAAAATACCAATTTCCTCATATTTTCCTTGGTCATAACTCTATGGCTTGTTCAACTGAAATGGAAAAAGGTAGCATCCATATTCCACCTAATCAAACTTACTTTGCATATCCAATTTGAAACCATCAAAAATAGGGTTTATCAAACCAAGCAAACAATCCCCTAAAGAATTGGAAGTGAGAGAAAAAGGTGTAAGAAATTCTTCACCCTTTTGCACATAAATACCATCCTTGCTAAGTGGAAACAGTTCCACAATGATACTCCAAAGATGAGGAGTATCAGAAAAATACTCAACCAAGTACTGATGTTGGCAAACATCACTTTTAATGCAATCTAACTACATTACACTTGAGTCACCCTACCACTCATCCTTTGTGATCTTCAATATCAGTTCATAATTTGTATGTGCATTAGAACATGTAACCTTATCACTAATTAATTAAACTCTTCCCTGATCTATGCACACATCAATATCCAAGTGTTTTCCATCAGATTCAACATCTACACATTGGTTATCAATACCCATACCCTCAAATTTTTTATCACTACTAGATTTAGAGTGGTCTTTTTCTTGTGATTGAGGTATTTCCAGGTTGATTTCATGGGAATAGCTACATTTCCGGGATAGGCTTTCAAAGATTCTGGTCTCCCCTGGATCCTTAATCTCATTTTCCATATTAGTGCCAAATGTGAAGGTTTCACATGCACTATCACTAATGAACCCATTAGTGTATTTCTCACAACCATGCTCTGAAAATGCATCCAAAGAATCATCCAAACCTTCAAAAAGTGGGTTATCCCTGTATCAAACAAAAGATGTATCTCTATTAATAGTCATGGATGAATTCTCATTGTAAAGAGGGTTTTCTATTATATTCAATTTTTTCGAAGGAACCCCTACCCATTGTAGATGAGGGTGTACCTTTTGCAACTTATCATTACCCATAGAATCCTTGTAACCTCTTGAAAGAGAATGCTCCTTCACATGGTAAGGATTTTTGTAGTCATTGAAAGAGAAGCATTAGTTTGTATCCTCACAACCATCACAACATGGCAACTCATCAATAGTGAGGCTACATTCAGATCCCTCATAATATTCATCATGATGTATATAGTTGATGTCTTGATCTTCAGTAAGAATTTGATCATAATTAAAACTATTGGTTGGATCACTTGATGGTGTGATCATTCATACGTCATCTAACTTTTCATCCCTTATTACTTCCCAAGACCTTGATTCAAACACATCACCCCTTCCATTGTAAATATAATATTCCCATAGAACATTGGAAAATTGGTCACAATCATCCAAATACAATCCATTTTATTCACCAATTTTCCTTACTTGATGCCTCTCCTTGGCAACATTAAGATCACTATTCTTTAAGAATACTTTTTGTTGTGCATGGTTACAGACAATTTCTTCTACCAGCTATATCCAGTTAGCCACTTGGCCTAGACTTTGGGGCTTTAAATCACTTGGAAACATGCTTGTTCCCAGCTGGTATATTTCACAAAACATGTCAGTACACATTGAATCCCTAGGTGGGAAACCCTCTAGTATTTCCAACATCAGAGTCACAAACCTATGGAATAGGTCATGGGGTCACTCTCCCTAGCCTCTCCGTATATTACATAATCTTCTAGTAGGAGAAACATGATCAAAATTTCTTAACACTGGAGAATCCTTCTCCTGGAACTCACTAAGACCAACACATGGTCACAATGGCTCAACTGGGATAACATAAGCTATATCTTCTTGGCATGATTCATCAATGATCTCCTCTAGATCCTTAGTTACATAATATTTATTAGATTGATTAGATTCAGTAGCTATACATCCTTTCATGATTGAATATTTAAGGTTGTTCTCAACGTCCATATCATTATGATATGCTTGACATAGTGTTCTAGGCTCTTTATCTCTCAATAAATAACCCATTTTATTGTAAAAGGCCCCTAGATATACAACTAGGAACTCAACATCATTAGGCCTTATAATTTCTATAATTTCCCTTTCTTCCTTTGTAAATGTACGGTTGAAAATAGGGACCAATTCATCTTCACCTTTACAAATTTCCATAAATATTTTCCTCACCATACCTAGATTTATCCTTTCACCAAACTGTTCTACAAAAGTATTTTTAAATTGACTCCATGAAACTAAATAACATGCTGGTAAATATGACAAACAATCTCTAGCATCATCCCTAAGATATTGAACAAAAAATTTCATGACAACATACTCATGACTTACCTCATTGTCTCCCATTAAATCCATGAATAGAAGAAAATGTCTAGAGGTTGATTCAGAGCTTTGCCCTATGAATTTGGGAAAATATTTCCTAGTATTTTTAGGAATTAGATTAGAAAACCCTTTAATACCATTAAAGGCCAGTGGCATGTACCTTTCAATAAAAAAATACCTCAAAGGGCAAGATGAAAATTGTTTTCCAAGCACACTCATACTTGATACTTCTTAGGGAAACTATTCAAGGGACAATTTACATACTCTGTATATCATACTGAAAGTATGTGAAGAACTACTATTATTCCTTGTCTTAATGCAATTTCATCTAAGAGGGAATTATTTATCATCTCAAGCTTTGAAAATTTCTCATAAACTCCTTTCAAACAAAGTAATGCTCTATTTAGATTAATGAGAATCCCTGTAAAGTTTGTAGCAGATGTTAACCCTTCTTCCTAAAATTTGCAAAGTCCACAAATCTGGAAGTCTTCTTCAAGATTCAACTGGTTCTTTAAGATAGAGTTTCCACCTCTTTCATAGGGAAACATATTCAAACAATACAAAGTCTATGCAATAATTCATCACATTCTAGGTCTTCTTCAACATCAAAGTCACTGATTGATCCTTTAACACTTTGCTGCAACAAAACCTCTTGTAGGTCCAAATATTTCAAACATATAAACGTGAAGTTTAGATTCACCAAATAATTGACTATGTGAGACTACCTTCTACACCTGGGATTCATTTTTATTTAAATTTCTCATAAGTTCTCCCTAGCAAAGTTTCCATTTCTATTGGTGTTTTTTCTTGTTAGGCCCAAATATCTCTAAAGGGGTGCCATTCCTTATGCTCAAGAACATTAAGGGCTAGGAAGACAACACAACGAGAAAAGATCCTAAGGCCTTTGCTCCTACTCTTTAGGCTTTGTGGAACCGAGGAGGGTGTTCCTCAGTGTGTTCTTCTGATTTTGATTTGTCTTAAGAACACTTCTATACAAATTTTTTTCCCTATTGAATGCAATTAGAAGTGATTCATCAAAGGCTCAGGCAACCTTATAAAAATAACCCTAAGTTGCTAGGAAAATTTGGTAACTTCAAGATTTTCATATCATCACGAATGAAATATGAAATAAGTATTTTTATGATGTTGAATCCATGAATGGGTAATATCTGATGTCAATAAACTATGAGAATCCTAGATTAATGAGCCAGTGCCTTATTAAATTGGGAAGGAGTCAAGCATGAAATATTTAGTCATATGCACCACTTCAACCTAATGGGCGAACGTTTCTACAATGCATTACATTAGATAAATTCACTATATTCAAAGAATTCTTACTTATCAAATCCTTAGCTCGTTATGATAAACTTACAAATCTTTGTTAAGAATTTAATTAGCTCATTGAGCTGAAGCAAACAAAAGAATTATACATTACAAATTTCAAAGACTGAGAATATCTTTTACATCCTCCTACATTGGAAACTAATCAAATTCCCACCTAAACGTGAACATTTAATTGAAAATAAATCTTATCAAAATAGACCATATTATTCTTATCATAGATTCTTTGGAAATCACACTGATAATTATTGTATTTTAAAGGGAATATTGAAGAAATTTAGATCCCCTAAGGATCCATCTTGACTTAAATCACAAGCTTTTCTCTTTGCCATGTAATATTTGTAGGATCCTAGTATTATCAGTATTATATTCTTAACATTCATTATAAATCATTCACTTTATTGCAAGGAATTTATTCTCACCAAGTATCTTGGCTCGTCCTTGTCTTCCACTTAGTGGGGGTAAGGGGTTATATAGTCTTGTCCTAGTTTCAACAATTGATGTTGTCCCTTTAGCTATTTTTTTCCCTTCTGCATATACTAAACAACAATGGGATGTGGATAACCTTCTATAGGTTGACTCGCATGTGCCTTACTAGAATTTTGTTTTGTTTTCTTTTGCATTTTTTTCGTGTGATTACATGTGCATAATGTGATCTGCTATTTTGTTATATTTGATGTATTTCTCTTTATGCCCATTCCTCTATTTGTATATACATTCTTCTATATATGTTGAAACATTTATCTTTTCATGCATCTTGTCTTTTTATTTTGGGGATGACACAAGGCATCAAGACATTTAGGTCTCTTCCATGTTGATCTGAATGCTTTTATTTTTTTCACTCTCTTTGTGTAATTCTTCCTATTCTATGAGTATTTGGGGAATGATGATGTTTTCAAGATTAATAATCACATTGGAGCAAATATATCCTGACTCTGAATCCGTAGATCCCATATGTGTTTTTTGGGGCAACCCCTTTCTCTTCCTATTCATAATGTAGTTTCATTCGGAAACATATGAATTGGCATAGTGATTTTTGAATAAGCTCTCATTAATTCTTCATTGGCTCCTTTAAAGCTATTTATCACAAAAATGGTGTTAGAAATTTATTTAAAGTGGGGGCATAAATCGAAACTCGTGTTTCATTGTGTGAATTTCTTAATTACAGTGATGTGTCTTTTTCATGGTGGTGTCAATGGGTTTGATGTCCTCCAAGAGTGATTTTTCTAAGCATACGACTTTCCTCTTGGTGGTTATGCTATGTATTGAATTCCATAAGTTGTGATTCTCTAATATTATACTTTCCCTCTCTTGGAGACATTAGGCATGATGATCCCTCAGAAGGCCTTACACGAACTAAGAAAGATCCCTCTAAATAAACCTTTATATATATATATATTTCATAAGTGTTAAGAATAATACAACTTTTTAACCTTGTGAAGATTGAATCCCTACCTATAAGGCCACCAAGGATAACATACCTTTCTTTCTAGTAAACCCTTCTCTTTATTCATGAGTGGTTTGCATAATACAACTTGTTATGCCTTGTGAAGATCAAAGTTTCATATTGTGGTACCATATTGAATTTGTTAGGAGGATAGCTTTGATATGGTATGGGAGCCTAATAATATTCTCTCATTTTGCACCCATTGCGGGCTCACCTTGTTGATTTACTGAGATTCGATTACCCCAAAGTGAGCATGCACATTCTTTGCATAGTGGTAATTTGGTGGGAAAATTTAGGGCTTATCAAGACCTAGATAAACCACTAGAAAATTTCACCAAAAAAATCATTATAATTGATGTAATTATGAGAGTCAAAACATGAAAAAAAAATAAAAAATGATACCTAATTACTATAGCAACTATGAGGTGATTTTTTAGAGCTCAAAGAGTTGTGTACCTTGCTGAAAGAAGCCTATGTTTAGGGCTCAAAAGAATCATTCGCCTTTAGTGGAAAATGGGTCCCTATTAGGGTTTTTGAAAGTGATATTTGGGTTATTTTCCTTCATTTATACACATTAAGTTTCTTGGTTGTCAGCTCACAAAAACCTATACTTAATTTTGTTAGTTAAATTCTTCGTTCTTGCACTTTGAATGACAACTTTGCAACTTTAAAACTTTGGCAATTTTTCTCTAAACTTTCTCTCCACTTGATCTTCAACCTATAAATCTATAAAACCACATTCAATGCAAGAAAACCTTGTTTATTTTTAGTGAATATGGGTCTTCCTAAGTCAAACCTCTTATAGGTAATTAAAAATAATAATGAAATAGTGAAACTGAAGCATGAAACATAAAATTATTCAATATAGATACCTTGGATATTGTCTTGTAATACAAATCTGCAATCCAACATGTAGTAACCATAAATAATATAGATCTTAGATAATTCTTGCAAGTATATCCTCAATGCTACACTCACAATATTAGCTCAACAACATGCATGCATCAAACCCTAGACATGATGAAATGATCTTGAATTTTGCAATAAACCTTTGATAATCTACCTTGAAATTCCTTTGGAATCTCTCTTGTAGTTCTCTATAATTCTCTCTTGAAATTTATAGAATGCTTCGTAAACTTGCCAAGTCTTGTTAGGATAAACAATGTTGTTTAACCCATTATTTAAACTAAATTAAGTGATTTAACCCTGAAGTTCAAACAATTCAAGGTGACACTAGATCTATAGATAAACATTATTAGATTATCACCACAATGATATTCAAAAAGGGGGTCCTCATTAAGGGAGGACCAATTTTCCACCCAGGGCGAATGGGTCCTATCTCATTTTTTCAGAACCTAACCGCGTGCGATGGAAAGAACTTTAAAAACTCATTTAGAATTAGCTGATAAAGGGGGTAACTATAGAGGGATGACCCATTCACCACCTAGGATTAATGGGTCTTGGAACCATTTTCTAGGACCTAAATTTTCCTAGTTTAGTTGTTATAAAATTTGGATTGTGGGTGTCGAGATAGATCTTTGGGAGGTGTCATAATTAAGGCTTAAATTTAAATTAAAGGGGTTAATTAAATCCAATTAACCACAATTAATTAATATGACCCTAGATAAATGCGAAAGTCTGTTATAAAATTTTTAAAAACTTAAACAAGGTAGACATTAAGTTCATCTCATTAAAATAGACCCATTAGGCTTAATTCATTAAATAAACCCTAGAAAAGTGTGAAAGTATGTTACAAAACTTTACAAAACTCTTCCAAAGGACACACTAAGGTACATTTTAGTTAAATAAGGACCCTAGAATGGTGTGAATGTGTAAAAAACATTACAACACCATTCCAAGATACAATTAATTCAATTTTATGTCAATTATCCAAAATAAGTGTGAAAAATGATTACATCTTTCGACACTACAAGTGAACATCAATTTTTTCTTGTGAACATATTGGAAAAAAAAAATAGACGTGTTCCACATTGTGTTGGATAGTTGAATCTTGATCTTCCCACCTCTTCTTATAGGATTTGATGTTGTATGATTGCATATCTTTGTCATTGCAGCATAGATATATGTTTGGAATGTCTACCTTAGTTTGAGTTTGAAATAGGTTCATCCTCTCACTAAAGTGAGGGATAAATGTAGTGTAGGAAAAAGTATACCTTTTTCACACTTAATTTAGGAATTAATATTAAAAAAAAACTAAATTATGCCTTAATTTAATGTTGTAATATGTATTTTATATATTCACATTAATTTTAGTGCCCTATTAATTTAAATGGAATCAGTTGTGCCTTCATGTGGTGTTGTAAAGTGTATTTATTTACACTTTCACACTCATCTAGGGCCTTATTAATTAATTAAGGTTCTTTTACATTAATTGGCCCCTTTAATTCAAAAATAAGCCTAATTAATTGCAATTCTTGAACAGGAAAACCCAACATTCATTAATTCCATTACCAAATATTAATATCATTGGAGAATGTGTCTTAGGTAAGGGACCCAAGACCCATTCACTAAAGCATGAACGGTTCCTCACTTAGGCCTAGGACCTAAATTTTTATTATGATTTTGGTTGTATTTCAATGATTTCAAATCTATGTTCACATGCCAACTTCTTTTATTTGAATTTTAAGAAATTTATGTTGCATACCTATAAATATAAGTTCATTTCACTATGTTTCATCATAATAAAACTTTTAAGCAGGCTAGAGAATTTTCAAGTGAGAAATTCAAGATAATTTAAAGAGTATTTTCAAAGCATTCAAGAGTAGATTTATTGAAGAATTATTGCAGCAATCAAGATCTTATTATCATGTCAAAGTCTTCTTACATCATGCATGTTATTTGAGCTAATATGTTGGCATAGTGTTCAAGATCCATTCAATCATTCAAATGCATTGTTTCAAGTTAAGTTTTATGATCAAGATCCACATCCATTGAAGCCATTTCACGCAAGTTACAAATCCACATTCCAATAATCATCCAAGGGTTTGGTGAGTTGTGAAATAGGTTTGTTCATTCATCATTCCTTTCATGATATTTCATTTCATTACAAGGTTTAATTACAAAAACATGGTTTGACCAAGGAAAACCATCATTCGTCAACAAAAAAACATTTTTTTGTCTTCATGTGCGTTTGCAGATTTTAGGTGGAAGATCTGTTCAAGAGAAAAAATGCAAATTTGTCAAAATTGTATTTATTTCCATCAATCTTGAAATTTCATGGAAAGTCACCTACAATATTTAGTTTTGGTTGTTCAACTGTAAAATTTGAGGATTTGTAGGTGCAGACATAGGAGAAGAGAACCCAAAAACCATTTTTATAGAGCCCTAACCTAGACCCAATCACCATAGGGAAAATCAGTCCTCAAATAGCTTTGAAAAAGAACTTTTGGTGACTAGCACACATCATTTTCCTTTTCTCAGATCTGTAATTTTATTTTTGGTTCCATCATAATTGAGCTTAATTTATTAGATGCACTTTATAGGTTGTATTTTGGAGTTAGTTCTCTATTTTTTATCTTTCTCCCCAAAGTTTTGTTTAATTAGAACCCATGTCCTTGCATAGAAGACACATTTTCAGATTCACACTTTGAATTGACTCACCTAAAGGTTGAAAGTCCTTTCATTGTGTGGATCTCACTTTTTGAATGAAATAGAAAGAAAATAGGTCCATCATATCCCCTTTATCACCAAATCCAATTTGTGGGTCACATACCCAAACCTATTTTTCTATGTTTCATTGTGGTGAACCTGACTTTGAGCATTGTAATATTATGATTTTTGAGTTCACTTTCACCCTAGATTTAGATCTTGTATTCATTTTCATTTCATTGCATTGAATTGAGTCTCATTTAGGGTTGTTTAACTTGCATTAACTTGCATCTCATTTAGGTTTTTAGGATTGCATTTTTCAATCTCTTGAAATCTGAAAAATATAAAAGAATTAGCTATTTTACAAATCATTTATGTAGCATATCATCATCATTCACTTGCATTTAAAAATTGAGACAAAATTGCACATCAAATTAGGTCTCCTATTTTGTCATTTTTTCACATTTTGTACTTGCATTCAACCTTAAATTAAAATAAAATTCAAACCGCAAGTTACTGTTTCTGATCAAAATTTGCATATTGGTTTGTGTTATTTTAATTCTGGGAATTTATGTTACATACCTATAAATATAAGGTCATTTTCACTATGTTTCATCCTAACAGAAATTTCAAGCAAGCTAGATAATTTTCAAGTGAGAAATTCAAGACAATTTCAAGAGTATTTTCAAGGCCTTAAAGAGTAGATTTATTGAATAAATATTGCAGAAATCAAGATCCTATTATCATGTCAAATTCGTGTTGCATCATTCATGTTAAATTTGAGCTAATATGTTGATTTAGTGTTCAAGATCCATTCAAGCATTCAAAGGCACTATTTCAAGTCAATTTTTAAGATCAACATCCACATCCATTAAATCAATTTCATGCAAGTTGTAGATCTATAATCCAAGGTTCATCTAAGGGTTTGGTGAGTTGTGAAATAGGCTTGTTCATTAATTATTACTTGCATGATATTTCATTTCATAACAAGGTTTAATTACCAAAATGGAGTTTGACAAATGCAAACCCCAATTCACCAACAATTTTTTTTTTCCCTCTTGATGTGTGTTTGCAGATTTTAGGTGGAAGATCTTTTGAAGAGGAAAATTATGAAGTTGTCAAAGTTTAATTTTTTTTCATCAATATTGAAATTTCATGGAAATTCACCTAATAGATTTATTTTTGGCTATCTACCTATGAAAAATGGGGATCTAGGAGTGTAGACATAGGAGAAGAGAACCCAATAACCATTTTACAGAGACCTAACTAGGACGTATTTTCCATAGGGAGAATGAGTCCCTAGATAGCTTTCAAAAAGATCGTTTAGTGATTGGTACACATCATTTTCCCTTTCTTAGATCTGTAATATGATTTATGGTTCCTGTTGGTCATGATGTTAGCAGCAACAATAGTGCATATTCAATCCTCACAGGAAAACCATGAAGAAACAATATTTACTTGAAAGACTAAACCAGTGTAACCTAAAATTTTGAGGAAAGAGGAAAGGTTGACTTAGCTTAATCCCAAGGCTCTAGTAGTCAAGTTTCAGCCATACTAGGTTCACTTCAGGGTATGGTGTGATGTTGTTGTTAATGTTGAGGGGTATATGGTTATTTTTAGTTCTTAAAGGGATCTCAAGTATCAAATGAATTATTTTCACTCCAATCATTAAACGATTTCATGAGATCAACAAATTTTCAATAATATTTCATGAATCTCAAACAAATTTTCCATCACTTAAATAGCTTTAGCTTTAAGCATTCATCAATCTCATAGAAATGAAATATTTTCAATAGTATGTCCATTTATTTATGTCTTTTATGGAACATTTTTGAAATTTAACATCTAATCTGAAATAAATCATCAAACTACTTGTAAAATAAAATTGCTCCCAGGTATTCTCCATGCATGCCCCAAGATTTAACCAAATCAAATATTCACCACTCTATACACTACAAAAAAATAGGTAATTAGCGCCTAAAATAGCACTATATTTTAGTGCATTTGATTTCATGAATTGGGCACTTCTTTTGGCACAAAACTCAGTGCAAAATGGTATGCTCACTTCAGCACCAGATTTAGCATCGGTTTTAGCACCAGGTTTAGCACCCAATTTGTTTGCTTCCAGCTTGGCTTCCAATTTTTCTTTTGGTTTTGCTTCTTGTGTTGCTTCCATGTTTGCTTCCAGTTTTGCTTCAAGTTTTGGTTCCAAGTTTGCTTCCAAGTTTTCTTCTAGTTTTGCTTCCATTTTTTCTTTGGGTTTTTCTTCTAGGTTTGCTTCTGGTTTTGCTTCAAATTTTTCTTTCAATTTTGCTTCTGATATATCATCAATTCTTGCATCTAGCTTTGCTTCCATTTTTGTGTCTTTTGTTGCTTCTAATACGACTTCTATTATTGCATCTTTTTTTGCTTCTAAAATTGCTTCCATTATTACTTTATTTTTTGCTACCTAAATTGCTTTTGTTTTTGCTTCTTAGATAACACCAAGTTTTGCTTCCAAGATTGCTTCTAGTTTGGCTTGCATTGTTGCTTCCTTTTTTTCTTCTAAAAATGCTTCTTGTTTTGCTTCCATTTATTAATTTAATATGTTTTATTTCAATGTAATTAGTTAAATATATCATGCCTCCTAAATAGCTCATATGATTAAATAAAAAGATATTTATTATAACATGATCATAATTTATTATTAAAAAAAGTGATTCAAATATCTATATAAGTAGATCAAAACAAGTGATTAAAAAAAGTGAGTCAAATATGCCACTAGATTAATAACATGTCAAAATGATACATGTCCAAAAGTTGACATAAGTCAAAATGATACATGTACAAATGATATATGTAAAAATTATAAATTATATAGTTCAAAATGATACAAGTCAAAATGATACATATCCAAATGATATAAGTCAAAATGATATATGTCAAAATGATATGTAACTCAATAATATGGTACTACAAGCCGTGAAAATGATATATATTATAGTAACCATGAAAAGAGGCATCATAACGATATATCAACAATGATCCATGATGCAGTCTATATGCTCATGAATGTCACTGTCTACTAGTAACAACTTCCTCATCATCATCATCACAATTGTGATCATCATCGCTGCCATCATCATCCTCTACCATGTGATCTATACCAAAACCAACATATTCTAGATCTATATCATGAGGATCATCTTGATTTTTTGGAAGACCCATTTTCTACAAAAACAAATCATTCAAAATGAAAAGTTATTATTTATTTCATGCAATAATTTATTTTTCTGTTATATATATAATATTACAAAATGTGAAACAAAACCATAATAATATTACATCATATCAAAGTTCACATACCATAATAAAATTTCAAAAATGTTACAACTAATATGTCATTCCAATGATGTAAAACATGAAAAAATTCTAATTAACGTTAGTAAAATATGCCAACATTTGGTGGACAAGGAAGAAAGATGATTGGAACTCTGGAGGCGCACCATAATGGATTTTGATATTCAACTATGAGATCAGAAGAGAGAGTTGATATCATGTATCAAAAAATTAACCATGCATTCTTCCATCTAGTGGAGAAGGATATTACTACTTTGCTTCATTTTCATTTTCATAACCATATCATGGTGTCAACCAAGAAGAGGTCAAGGATGTCTAGTTTTATCTGGACACAATGGATGTGGTCCAAAATTTAGGAGGGCCAAGAAGGTCATTGTATGATCTTGATGAAATTGAGGAAGAACAATAAGAGAGGGACAAGAAAAACAAAATCAATACAGAGTTTCAAGGATTTTTGAAGCGAGTAAAAGAGCTATTGGAACAGCCTCATCTAAAATATTTTAACTAGAGTTTGATAAACCATTTAGAGAGATTTTTTTTAATGGAGGTCCTTTCAAAGCGTCTTCTTTTATTATTCCTACATTAAATTGTTTGGTAGAGTTGGTAAAATTACCTTTCTTAGTAATCACTAGTAGTGAGATTGAGATTGTTAACCTTGAGAGAGTAGGACTTGGGAAAAAGGAATTTGATATGGCTATTGTTTTCATCTTGTACAACCATTGCAAGAAAAGTTAGGCTACCATCAAATAACCAGCAATTTTGAAATTGATATGAAAACTTTTAGTTGTTGCTATGTTAGGAATAAAAAAAAAGGAAACAATATTCCTTCCAGTGGCTTGATGATTGCAAATGAGGATTTATTGAATTTCAGTGGAGTTAAATGAAAATTAAAAGTAGTTGATTCATATAATATATGTACATTAAATAGTTTATGGTGAAAATTTATTTTTGATGCCTTCTGTAGCTAAATGTTACACTCATTTTAGGCATTAATAAAATGCATCCCACCTAGATTTTGTGTGAAAATTTGTTTTCCCTAGAATCCTTTTCAAAATCATCACCCTCATCCTGATTTAGAATAAAACATCAATAATGAGAAAATAAAAAAAAATTAAAAGTGAATAATACATAATCTATGTTGTAAAGTTAAAAAGTTTTATAAAAATACATATAAAACTCTAAAACATTTTCCATTTGTTCTCTAAAGTTTAGTCCAATCAACCAAAGAAAGAAAAATATATCTTATTACTATTTAAATTAAAAGAAGATATATGATATACAATTCAAAACATCAACATATGAGCTAATTTGTTAAAGTACATGTTCTCCTTCAAGTACCGATTCCTTGATAAACTCAATTTTCTCCTCAAATACATACCTGTCATAAGTTTCAAAGGAATATATCATGAGAATCTGAAAATGACTATATGTAACAATCTAAAACATTCATAATCAGAGACAAGTGCTCTACAAATTCTACTACATATTGATGCATTCTTCATGCTGAAATGAGTGTTTAGAGCTATGATAACAACATTCACGTCTTGAGGGAATCTCACTGTCTAAGGAAGAAGTCAAAGAGCCTTGGAGCATAAATAGAAAATTCAGCATCGACCATATGGTGTTTACATTTAAATAATTTAGAATGGTGAAGTTCACTGAATTGTACCTTGTGATTGGAAAGAAACAGACCATAACTCCCTATAAAATTGTAAATTGGCAAAGAAAGAGAAAACGATCCCTTGCAAACTAATTACAAATTAGTAGCCTAAGAAGCTTCTTAGAGGCTTGCACAAGTGATCTTGCAAAAAATTGTGTTTGTATTTTTGAAGACCTTTGAAGCCCACCATGCTCTACATCAATCATCTCCATTTTTGTCTTGTTCAGAGAAAAATGAACATACAGAAAAATAGTGCAATTATCTTATGAAGCGAGTTCTAAAAAATGAAAATGTAAAATACTTGCAAGAAAGGAGAAGGATATGCAGAATATTACAAACCCATGGTTTAGGGTTTTTGGACCAAGCCCCAAATGTGGAAGGATTTATTTTTCCTTCTGAGAAGTGAAAGATCATGCCAAAAGGCTTGCACTCATTTTTCTAAGAGCTCGTATCTGCAATAGGAGTCATGAGTTTTCAAAAAATCACAGATCAAAGACAAACCCAAAATGCTATTGAATAGAGCCCATGACCATAATCATGGAGCCATGAAGGAGGCTAAAAAATATAATAAAGAAAATTTTACACTCTGTTCTTTTTGGAAATAGAAAAAATATTCTAGAGAGGCCGCAATCAAGCTATCACCAAGAAAGAAAAAAAATGCAGAAATAAAAAAATCTTTCATCATTTGATCAAACCAAATATGGAGAGTATGATTTGTTTCATTTCTTTTGCTAGTGAGCTAAGTATTGAGAAGCCAAGCCAAGATAGAAGGGTTAAAAAATAAGGATGCATGTTAGAAATAAAACACCCATTCATTTGTATCTATTGAGTCCAAATCGAGCTTGTTTTGACAGAAAACGAAGGTAAGATAGAAATAAATGACACATAGAAACTTACTCAACTTCTTGTTGTTCAAATAAATGCGAGCTCTAGAAGTGCTTTGATGTTAACCTCAAGACAAACAAGGCATCGACTAAAGAAAGAGAAAAATGCATGAGAATCCAAGAAGGAATGTCTTTGAAAACACATTTAGATAAGTGGAAACAAATGATGAACAATGAAAGCTTTACTTGATTCAACCTCAACATAAATTTCTGTGAAGAAAACTCTCAAAAAAAGTGAGAAATTTGACAGATACTCCTTCAGAAAGCTCAAAGTTTCAAACTCTAATGATAGCAGCATGTGTAGAGCAAGGGAGCTCGAAAAAACCAAGTGAAAAAGAGAGTTAAAAATTAGGGCTTGGGTATTTTCCTCTAACTCATCATGGCGGAAAAAATATTGATGTCAAAAAACTCAAATATGTTTAATCATTAAATCTTTTAATATTCAAACAAATTTAGAAAACAAAATACATATATTTTATAATATAAAATTACTATTATCAATTAAATTCATAAGTGTTAAGTTCATTGTTTTACCTCTGTACTATTGGATGATTGTGAGAGAGGTGTGGTAGCATGGTATACTGCCATACCATGGGAGATTTCTTACTATCTGGCAGTAGTGTGGTGTATACCATCATACCGCAAGAGGCTTCTGACTGTATGGTAGTAGCGTGGTATACCGCCACCCCGTGGAAGCCTTCTAGTAGTGGTGTTTTTAGTGTATACCTCTCTATCGCATATTTTGCTCACCTTCCTGGCAGTATAGCAGTGTATGATTTTGATCATTACTTAAAGAGTGCCGATGAGAGAATCTTATTTTTCTTACCGATATCTCAATGTCTCATCAGTATTAGATTTTATGTTCCTCTGATGTTGGTTGTCGATGTCAATGAGACAAGTTAATATCTCTTACTAATATTTCTTGCTACCTAGCATTAGTGCAGTGTATACTGCCATACTATGAGGGGCTTCTAACTATTTGGTGGTAGCACGGTATACCACCACCCCACAAAAGCCTTCTAGTAGTGGGGTTACAATGTATACCACTCTACTGTATATGTTTCTCACCTTCCTAATGGTATAATAGTGTATGCTTTTGATCATTACTTGAAGAGTGTCGATGAGACAATCTTATTTGTCTTATCGATATCTCAATGTCTCATCAACATTAGATCTTATGTTCCTCTGATGTTGGTTGTTAGTTTCAATGAGAGAAGATAATATCTCTTACTGATATGCCACTATCTAAATCTGCTGCTAAATTAAGTGTTAAATTTGGCACTAAATCCAGTGCTAATTTTGGTGCTAAATCTGGTGCTAAATCTGGTGCTAAATCTAGCACCGCTAAATCTGGCACTAAATCTGGCGCTAAATCTGGTGCTAAATTTGACGCTAAATCTGACGCTAAATCCAACGCTAAACCTGATGCTAAACCCGATGCTAAATTTGGTGCTAAAGTTGAAGCTAATTAGTGCCTACTTGTCCTGATGGGTGCAAAACAAGCCAAAAATGGTGCCAACCTGATAAATAGTGCTGACTTTTTCAAAAAATTGGAGAAAAATACATTAAAACAATGTGTGGAAGCAAAAAATGGAGCAAAAAAGGAAGCTAATCACAGGTATTTTTTGTAGTGATACTTCACCAGATTGCTTCACAATTAGGCATAAAATGGTGAAAGATTTTAAAGAAGGGGGTTTAGTTTTGACACTGAGTAGGTTATGTATGCACCATTAAATGACACAACATACCGTCTTGTCTAGCTGAATGAACAAACCAACTACATAAGATACATGGGTATGTGTAGGATCATGATGGGCCAAAAAGTGGCGATATGTAAGTGATAAGATGGCCCATGTGGCTGACAACCTTTTTTTTACCCAAAATTGATGAAACGAAAAGGGTTTTTAAAGGAGATTCTCATCTTTCCACCAATATAAATTATGCTTTACTTTGAATTTAGTAAATAATTATTATTCATTTTCTATTTGAATTATGACTAAAGTCCTGATTGATAGGCTGATTGAAAAATATATATAGCTTTCAAATTGTATCACATTTTTAGAATTTGAAAGATCAGTCACATTCTATGCTTTGCATACTATAGGATTAAAAACAATGAATTTCATGAAGTTTTGACAAAGTTAAGGTGGTCAGATATACAACTTTTTATATTTTTTAAAATTTGTAATAAAAAATTCACAATAAATTATTTACTTGGAAAAAATTACAAAAAAATATGCATCAGATCAAGACATTAGTCCCCTAGTTATATCCAAAATCTTATAATTTTTTTTATCATTTTATTGTGGTTAGGGTGGTTAGACAGACACCTACTTCTTATTTTCTCCCTGAAATTTAAGTACTACTGCATTGAAATTAAATATTTTCATCAAATCGATTTAAAAAATAAAAATAAACCTAGTAGTTTGGAAACTAAATTCAATTTTCTACAGATTCTATTCTTACATATTTTTAAAATAATATAGATAAATTATTCATATTTTTTACGTCAAGTTACCTAACTCTAATTTTCTGAATTTTCATTGCCACTTAAGGGCATATTTTTTCCATGATGAACCTACACATACCAAAATGAGATAGGTAGCTTTCAAATTGGCTTTGATATTGATTAAGCTCTATGTGCATACAAGTTTTTAATCTAGAACAATTTAGAAAACAAGAAAAAAGAACAAAACTTAGAGAAGTTTTGGCTTTTCTGACATCCACAAATTCTGAACTTAAAAATAAAAAATAAAGCAATAAGCAACCTTTTATAGGAAGGGGAAAATATAGCATGTGGAAGATTCAATTTGTCATTAGAATCATCTAGAAAAATTTAAAGCTTTGACTTGTTCAACAACAACAATCTTGAATTCAAAGCTTCGGTACGTAATACTCTACACAAAACAACGTCATTGGTACTCCTTAAAATACTAGATGGGGAACATCGACCGAGATAGAGAACCTAAAAAATTAACTTCAGCAATAGATATTTTTAATACTTTTGGTATCCTATATCTACTGATTCATTGCCTTGTCTCAGTTTTGGGTCTAGGAGCCCTTCTCCAACTTTCTTTAATTGATATTCTCATAAAGTAGTTAATATATGCTGCATACATTCTTTTGAAATTCCTTGAATCGCTTTCCAAATGTACTTGACATTTGTGTAGTCTTCTAATATCTGGAGGATGCTTGTATTCCTTTGCATTTTCTCTATTTTATACTTAACCATAGTATTTTTGCAAAGTATGATTTAATCAATGACTTCTCGGTTTAGTGACTAAACAAGGTCAATGTTTATTATTTTAATCCATTCCTTAAAAGCTTTAACTTCTTTAACCTCATGTTCTAGTGTCCGGGGATCACCATCCTATTGTGCTAGCATTTCTCGGTGACCTCAAATCCTTCAATACATTGTACCAAAGTGTCACCTTCCCATTTTAATCGTTTCTTCCATTTTTCACATATTGGAACTTCTTGTTCCAAAATGATCTTTTCTCTTATCAATTCTTGGACATCTATTTGTATGAGAGTTTCTATGCTTTTCCTCTCAGCATCAATTTTCTCTTGACAAAATCTGCATTATACTTCCAATATTTTGGACTTTTCAAACCAACGATATTCCTCTTTCTACTTCCCAATTACATATGTGATAAGCTCTTCTCCCTGCCTTACCCAATACTCAATCCATTCTTCAAATGCATTCATTTTTTGATGGATTGTTGCAATAGCATCCACCTATTCCTATGACATGAGTATTGGATTCTGAGGAAATTCAATTTACGCCTCACCAGATTGGGTTAGTGAATTTATAAAATTTTGTAGACTGAAAATTCATTCTTTCAATTCTCTTTTCTTTAGTTTACTTTTATGTACCTTGGCAACAATTGTATCCAAATTCATCTTCATTTTTCCTAATTCTTGTATTGAGAATGATTTTCCAACATTCATACTTGCTAGTCTATAATCCTTAGGAATTATTTCATGTATGTTTATATCTATGACATGAGTACCGGATTTTGAGGCAATTCAATTTGCGGCTAACCAAATTGGGTTAATGAATTTATAAAATTCTCTAGACTGACAATCCGTTCTTTCAACTCTCTTTTATTTAGTTTACTTTTATGTACCTTGGCAACAGTTGTATCCAAATTCATCTTCATTTTTCCTAATTCTTGCATTGAGAATGACTGTCTAACATTGATACTTGTTATTCTTTACTCCTTAGGCATTATTTCATGTATATTTGTATCTACTACCAAAGTATCTATATGGAGTGTTCTGCCTCAATCTTCATTCCTCTGCATGACATGTTTCATTTTAGCTCTTCACCTAGGCTTAGGAGTCTGTACTTCCTACATTAAAATTTTTGAGATCTAGACGTACTAATTCCACTTCCAATGGGGAAGCTAGTTCTATGATTAACCAATCAGGTGTATCTTCATTATATTCTACCTCTATAACTTTGCTTTGTTGTTTTTTTTATTATGCTTAGGAACTTATCCTCTTACATTTTCAACTTTATTTGTCATATCCTCTAAAACTATAACATATTCAACATTCATTAGCATGGATTCAGGGTTACTAGGATTCAATACTATCTATTTAGTTCTTAGAATTGTATTTTCCTATCTAGCCACATGTTTAGTACCAGCTCCTAGGACATCAACTTCTTCATATCCTGTCACATCAGAATTATCTTCATCTCTAACCCCATCACTTGAATTTTATCAAAGTTCTTTATCTTCAACATCAACTTGGTCTTCTTTTGACTTTTCAGAAACCTAGGGTTGCTCAACATTATTTTGATTATTCCCTTGTGAAGTCTAGGAATCAAAGGTATATTCGATAACAATACTAGCAATGGGAATATGTCCTACAATCTCCCCTATTTCCATTTCATGAACTTCAGGGTTCCCCACCTCTGAGGCAAGTGTTCCTCTTATAAATTCTTCTTCTTCAACATTCATTGGAATTGATCTTGTATCTGGAATCTCTTCCAACACTGGCTATACCATGGGCTTATGTTTAGAATTATTTTCTTTAATTCGTTCCCACATAGTGCCCAATTTATCCATTTATGCTTTGATTTTATCTTCATCTAGCTTAGAACTTTCATTTAGAACCATAAGATATTTTCCTAGTGTCTAGTTTTACTATAGCCATATTGACTGAAGGGGGAGAAGTAAATAATGTTGTGGCTCAATGAGATGCATACCTAGTGTGTGCAAAAATATTCTCTATCATTCCCACCTCTTCATCATTCATAGGCTAATTCTTTGGTTTTGTTGTGGATATGATGCCACTTTTGGTTTCAATTTTGTTTGAACCTTACTTCGTTCGATTTTTTTCATTGACTAGCTAGTTTCAATGAAAATCCTTGGCTTGAAGTCTAAGGGGTTCTTCTTCAATATGTACAATGATATTTTTTTTACCATAATTTATATTTTTCTTAGAAAGCTTCTCATGCTCAAGCCCATTTTATTCCATTTATTTCTTCTTTGTATCAATTGAGTATGTGAGACTTATTCAAGATTTTCTCAAAGATTTACAAAAACCATCTATCTATAATTGAGTTTTCTTTAAAATTGGTTCAATAAATTCCTCAATAGATGTTATTTCTCTACTTTAATAATCTAGATCTATGGCGGGTCCATCATAGACTTTGTTTTCATTATAAATGAGATTCAATACATCACCATCATATTCCTCTAATTGATATAGAATATCGTGAATATTAAGAATCCGCATAGACTGTAATGAAAATCTTTCATATTTTCTTTTCCTTACTTTATGCTCATCATCAAAATTAAGCCAGTAATATTCTAAATAGAAAGGATGAGCATATTTACTCGCTATCCACTTGCGAATATTCCCTTTTGGGTCAGTTTTTTATTTAGAGTGGAAAGTACTTCAACTTGTATGTTTTTAACTCCTCTTCACACAAATCAACTGCTTTACTTGCATTGCATTTGTAGTTCCCCATTACAATAGGAAATTTGAAAGAAATTTTCTTATGTGTCGAGCTGTAAATAGCTTGAGATGACTTTAACTATCTTACCAATTCCAACAATACTAATTTTTCTATAGGGTACCTGGCCAACGTGAAGGGATATCCTTCAAACCCTTCACCCTGATATCTAGATGAAAGTGGGAAACTAAATGTACCAACCTCTAACCTGTTTAATATTTCTTTGTTCTTCCATAGATAATATTTTAGCTTTATCAGCTTCTATTATTCTCACCAGCTTCATGGAAATAACATCATTGACTCTCTGATAATGATCTTTGTATTCATGGATAGTAATTTGTGCTAAATGAGCATATATCAACTTTTTTCCTTCTTTTTTTCCCAAAGTACCGCCTCTATTCAAGTCTTGCTTATTTTCCCTTAAAGCATAGTAATAGATCACATATGAGGACATAGAAAAACACCTTGACTTTGGAAATGCCTTTATCTGGTCATGCAATATGTCACTAATAAAACCTCCCCAATTCATTTACACAGGGCCTTCCATTAATTTGGCTATGATTACAAACATGCATGATTCAATCTTTGTGGCATCTCACAGTCCAACTATCCTACTTAGCATGGTTATAAAGTCTTGAAAATCTAGGTTGAACATATATCTTAGAATTGGATTATTTTGTTTCATAATTTCCTCTTGGCGCCATTGGGTAGTCATAGTTCTTCTATTTTGTTCTTCAGTGCTCAATAAGGTTTTAGCCTTTATCTCTATATCTATAAGGTTCATCTGAGGAAATGTGAGAAGCCCAAATGTATATACAATTCATTTCTCACAAATATTTGCATAGATTCTTCCCTATTTCTCAATGACTCTTTTTTATGGTTTGTAGTAGTTTAAACATTCCATAACCAATTAAGGGGCCTCCATTGCTGGTTGAAACCCTTCTTGCTAAATGTAACCCACTTGCTATAACATTCCTTCTACACTAAGAGGAATTTTCTTGTTGGGACCATGCAAGGAATTCAACATAAGAGAACCATCTTTCATGACTATAATTAGCTATCCCACCAATTGGTACAACTTGTGAAGCACAATATTTGAATTCATTTTCTAGTCTTGCTTCAAAAGTACTCATTTTAGTTGGTGTGTTCTGGTTTTTTAGATATGTCTCTTATGTGCATGTTATTGTTAAATTTAACCAGTTATCTTTAACAATTCATATAAAATTTCAAATCACCATTTGGTTAAATTTACATCATAATAATCAACATTTCAGTTATTAAGGGAAATACCATAATCTCAAGACTTACATGCATACAATGACTAACATAATTTTTTTTATTCGAGACATACCTAGTTCTGTTGATGATAACAATATTTTAGAATGCAACATTGAAACCCTCAATATCTTTGTCCTTGGTTTCTTGAAATTTACCTTTTCTTTCATGCCACAATATCAATCTTGTTTATTCAATGTCCTTTACAAATTTGCAATATAGCATGAGGTTGAGTGTTATAAAAGTAAATTCATGCTGGAAGTGGTGCCAAGTATTGTTGTGTAGTTTTCCACCTTCATTAATTACCTATTACAATGCATTAATCTCTCAAATAAAGGTGCAATCATGGCTTATTGGGGTTCAAAATATGAACACCTTGGTTTCTGTGTAGGCCCATCACTAGAGAAGAAGACAACATAGAAAGATTACTTGGTACTCTTGTGTCACTTTTAATTTTATGAGGAAAAGGAATTTTGTATATGTGATTGTTGACGATCATCGAGATTGGAAACCTTGGGTACCAAACATTGGAAAGATTACCAAGAACCACGACACTTACCTCCAAGTTTAAGAAAAAATAAGAGTAGAGAGAGGAAACGGGAACTAGGTTCAAGTAAGATCAAAATTGATTTAAATATCTTGTAATGGAGCCTCTGGTTTCTAACCTTCAGCTAAAGAAAAAGAAAAGCAACCATCAGACTAGATGATGAAGAAATGAATGCGAACATAGAGATTCTTCATCTAGGTGACAACTTATCGAGCGAGACTAGGACCAATCAAAGATACAACATCTTTGACACAACCACAACAACTTTGGGACTCCGGTTTCTTGTAAATTGATAAAAGTTCATAGAAATGGCAAGACATCGAATCCGAGATAAAATAAGGACCTAAGAAAAGAACAATCAGATTGAGATGAAACTTGCATCTTACTAAATCCTCCCAAAAACACACCCAAACAAGCAAAATCAAGAGGAAAGAAAGAGGCAACAAAAAAAGGTGGTCCACATTTTTCTAAGGATAAAAATGGGGTGTGCTATGAGACCACACAAAAGCTAGAAACCAAGAAAGCTAAACAAAATAATAGAAAGTCAATTATGGACCTCATAACCATGATTCAACTTTTTTTAATCTTCTAATTATAAATAGTAAGATCTTTGTTCCAACATTTAGACTTCACTTTAGCTAGCCGATAAGATTAAGCCTTACTAAGCTCAAATGTGTGAAATTGGTTTATTCCACTACAAAAAACTTAGAGCATAGAAATTGTTTTCATTGGTGTACATAATTTGGAAATTCCCTTTAAATTACACCATGGATAGAGCCTTGTTGCTAGTCAACCATCTATAGCCCTGGCAAGGTTCTCACTATAATTCCCACAAACATAGCTCTACTACTAGTCAAACATCTATAGCTCCGATCGAGATATTTGGATGGCCTAAAGAGTTGATTCTATTTCTTTTGATATTTATTTTATAACTCATTTCAATTTATTTATTTTTTTGATATTTCAATGATATCTCATTTCAACTTGCAAGCAATGAAGCCTGCTATTAGGTTGGGAATTACAGTGGTAGAAAAGGTATCCTTTTGATTTTTCACTGAATGCAAGTAACTGCTATCCCAAATTTCAGTAAAATGATTTAAGATATGGGATTTTTTAGCTCAACATCAACTGAATGATTTATGCTAACTAGAGTAAAAGGAACCAAATAATTCCCCAGTCATCTATAGTTAAAGGAATACTTTTAGTCAAGGCATAGATCAAATTTCCAGAATTGATGTTCTATTATTCTATTCACCTTCAAATTTTACCAACTATTGTACAACCTAATGACACAAATCCCAAAGACACCAAAAAAAAGAAATAAATGACTATTTACAAAAATGACAAAAAATATTTACAAAAACTAGCCCAATAACTAGCAACCAGCACTAAGCCTGGAAGTAATGCTTCAAGAATTTTCCATTGACATGGAATGGGACATCTTCTCAAGTCAAAGACTTAAATCTATAAGTACTATCTCCTACAATTTTAGAAACTTGGTAAGGACTTGTCCATAACTTGTCAAACATACTGTACTCACCGTTATGGTCATGGGATTTGTCCGAATATAGGCCTAAGTCCAATATTGTAAAGGTGTTTAATCTAGCCCTTTTGTCAAACCATCGCTTTACTAGAGATTGGTGCCTAGAAAAATGATGTATAAATGGAGTATGTTTTTCATCTAAACTCATTAATTGCAAAATTTGAGCTTCAGTCTGATCATCTAATCCAACATATTCTTGAGAAAATTGTCAAGTACGAATTTTCAAATTTATTGGCAATATAGGGTCTACCCTGTAAACTAGGTGGTAAGGAGAATTTACCCTTGGGGATTTCAGCCTTGTATATGTTGCAATTATGGATGTATTTGGTGGTGTTGTCATTTATTTTTTCATTGATTTCAACACTATACAAGTTGAATTTTGCCAAGTTCTTTTGAGAAAATTTGAGAAATAATGAAAATTGAGTTGAAGAGTGTTATGTACATGATCTAGTATTATGGTTTGTATTTCCTCTATGTTGACCCTATGCCTATGTGGATCTGCAGGTGTGATCATGAGCTTTAATTGATTGTATATTCTGAGTTTCAACTTCTAGTTTGATGGAGAGAAAATGTTATGTTCATCGATGTGTGAACTGGTTTGCTAGTGTTATCAGGTTGTGGACTCGGATAATTTTTTTGGCTCCCTAGTTCTCTTGTATTTGGTTTTAGATCTTATGGATTTGCGAGATTACTCTTTCTGATGGTCTCTATGTTCAAACAAAGTTTCCAGTGTTTTGGTACTCCAAAAGACCTAATCTAGAGCTCTGGTATTCTTGTTGGTTGTCTTGGTTGAATTGGTGAAGTGTTTTTTGTGAATGAGGTTTGTTGAAGTTGTTGAGGATGTATCTAAGGTATTCCAAGAGGTGGTAAATTGATTGGAGAAGCGTGTTGAGTTGTCCATGTGAGATTCTCTTGTTGATGATGTGTGTACTTCAAATTTCATCGATGTTTTCATTAGGTTTTTTCGACATGGTTTTTACATGTTACTTTATGTTTTTGCATCAATCTATGGGACTGTGAGTGAGATCCAATTTTTTTTTGGGTCCTAAAATTAATCTTTAAGTTATCCTCTCGCATTCTTATCCACCACGAGAATGTTGAGTAGCCGACCTTGTTAGAATTTGTAGTTTGAAATTGTTTAGCCTATTAGAGTAAAGGTTTTAACTTAATTATGTTAATTAAGTTGCCTTTATTCCTCTCTTAAGATTTCACTTTAGTTTGCATATTGTGACATTTAATAATTTAATTATATTAATTATTAAATGTCTACCTATTAGGGTTTATTTTAGGTTTTCCATGATCTCCTTTCTTAAGGATTGATCTCATCATATTTTATTCTCTCTCTCATTTATACATTTTCAGCTTTCAGAGCACCCTTTCTTTTTGTCTCCAATGTCTTCTTCTATGACAGGTGATTTACATGCAGGTGATCTTCGGGGTCTGTGAAGTTGGATTTCAAAACTTCTACATGGTATCAGAGCTCCAAATGTGCTGCTTCCTAATCATCTTCTGATGTTTTTGGAGCTTCGAGGGTTTCGGGTTTGCGCTTTTTATCTAGGGAATCATTTGTTTGATCAAAGCATTTTGAGCCCAAACGAACCTCGCCATTGAGTCTGTAGTGGCCCAAAACCCTAAAAATGATAATTCATTCATCCATTTTGGAAAAAGTTGATTAGAGAGGCAAAAAAAAATTCTAGAGAGGTCGTATGGCCTCCCCAACACGCAGTCCGAGGTCAAAATTCTCGAAAAATGCAATTTAAAAAATATATATAAATTTTTAATTGACTTTTATAAAATAAATTCAAAAATTTGTGTGCTCCCCTTATAGAAGGGATCGCTGCCACTGCGCAGCCAAGCGACCAGTAGAAGAGGCCGCGACCGCCAAAAAATGTTGTCGGACCGCCACCTTCGTCAATCGGACGCCCAGCCACTGCTAGTGCCCAGCCTCCGCCGACCAGCCACTAGATCACCGCCGCGGTGCCGCCTGTGCACCACCACCACTTAGCTCCTATGCTGCTAGCCTCCTAGTCGCCACACGACCAGGGGCTAAAATTTTTTAAGCCCCTGAGGGCCAAAAGGGTCAAATTGAGTTTTTTTGGAGTTGTTTTCAAGGAATCGGGCGTATGTTTTGCAAAAAATATTTGTTTTGCGAAAAAAAAGATATCATTGAAAAGCTAGTTATGGGGCTGTTCCAGTGATGCTAGTGATTTTCTCTGATTTTTCCGTTTTGCAGTCGTTTTTGCCTTTCACTTCTGGGTGCATATCTTTTGCATTTGAACTCCATTTTGCACAAACAAATAGGCATTGAAAAGGTGTTGTAGTGATCTTTCCATAGCTGCAGTCTATGTCATCAAAAAATTTACTAGGTAAATTTTATTCAACTTTGTGTGTTATTACACTTTGCTCAATTAATTGGACGTTCTGGTACCTACATGGGTTTTCTTTGCGTGGGATGGGTTATATTAATTTGATCTAAATGCAGTAAGGTCAAATTTCTTAGTTTTTTTCATTTGAGTGAGTATAATGGGTTTTTCTACTCACCCTTCAGTTGTATTTCTAGGTAAGGATAATTATGAGTCATGGGCAAAGGGCATACTTAGACATAGTAAGTGGCTCAATATTTTTCCTTATTTATATGATCTCATACCTGCACCAGACACATCAAGGGGTTTATCAACATGGGTTATTATTCAAGATCATATTGTATGGGTTATTGGTTGTAGTGTTGATTTTGACACTTTGTGTGCTTTATCCAACATTCGTTGTCCTCACAAACTTTGGAAACATATTTGGGAGATTTTTGGAGACCCTAATATCTCTCCATTCCAAGAGAATCCCTCTGCAGATTGTCTCATCCCTCTTCCAGATGTAGATTTCATACCCTATGATAATTGTACTATAGAGGAGCTTGAGTATTTTACAGGTCTTGCATGTGTCGATGGTTTAGAGACTTGTATTCATGTTCCCACTCTTCAGATTGAGACTTCATCAACATCTCCTATTGTTCCTGATTCAGTGTAGCAGGACATCATACATCTTCCAGACATAGCTACTTTGGACTATTATGTTGCAGACATATCTTTCTTGTTTGTGGAGTCCTATATTGCAAATTTGGAGGATTATTTTGTGGAAATTCATTTCCTCTACCTTGACAGTCAGGTTATCACTGTACGCCCACCATTATCAGTGCATTCAAAGGTTGCATTTCAAGATTCTCCACATCAATTTGGATTTGACATCATTTTTTTCAATTGAAATAGAGAGATTCTTCAACATCCTATCATGGCACACATCCTGAGATAGATTGGTTCATCACTCTTCACATGATTTCTTCGACATCATCCTTTGGATCCATTTCTTCCCAAGGGGAGGAATATCATTTTTCGCTTCAGGATCTCCTTTTGGATTCTACATTAGACATCTACCATTGCGACATGAGTTTCTTCATTGTGGGGGGGCCTTCTTCTCTCTTTCTATCTCTCCTATGGAGACCATTGTACATGTACTTATATGATAGAAGATTTCTATAGGGGGTATTGTGTAATCCACCTCCTATCCTTCTTTCATTAGTACATCATATTTCTTTATTTTCATTCTATTTTGGGGAGGATTTTTGTTCCCACTTGGTTTTCTCCTTTACCCCATTTCATTTAGTTTGCATTGCTTTTGTAAATGGGTACCTGATCAAGCCTAGTTGTCAGGACCCATGTTTCCTTTCATGCATTGTAGTTACCTTTTATTTTTTGCACATGTTTGTAGCTGCACTCTTGCTCATCTTAAGGGGGGGTGTTAGAGTAAAGGTTTTAACTTAATTATGTTAATTAAGTTTCCTTTATTCCTCTCTTAAGATTTCAATTTATTTTGCATATTGTGACATTTAATAATTATATTAATTCTTAAATGTCTACCTATTAGGGTTTCTTTTGGGTTTTGCATGATCTCATTTCTTAAGGATTGATCTCATTGTATTTTATTCTCTCTTTGATTTATATAATTTTCAGCTTTTAGAGCACCTTTTCTTTTTGTCTCCAATGTCTTCTTCTGTGACACGTTATTTGCATGTAGGTGATCTTCAGGGTTTGTGAAGTTGGATTTCTAAACTTCTACATAGTCGAACTTATGAATTTTTCTAAGGTTGATGATGGTATATAATCGAATCAAGCTGTAGTGAATTGACCATACATCCATCATTCGATTAGATCTTTATCTATTTCTTTTTATTTTTCTATAGGCAGTGAGCCTCAATTTTTGGACACTAAGTCATAAGAAAGTGAGCTCTTAATCTAGATAGTGAGCCATCAGGCAATGAGCCTATGTATTTAGTTTTGTATTACATCTATATTGTGAGTTAACCCTCACCGTGGTTTTTCCCTCATTGGGTTTTCCACACAAATCTGGTGTCTCTAATGTTGTGTTTTTGTTATTTTCATTACATGGTTACACTTAATAATAGATTGAAGTTAACGTGGAATTTTTTAAGTTTATAAGTAGAAGAATTGATACAACTGATTCACCCCCCCCTCTCAATTTTCTTGTGTGCATTTTAACAATTGGTATAAGAGATTTGGTTCCCAAGTGAAAAGCTTAACTACTTGATGTAGATCAAATGGCCCAAAAAGTGGCGATATGTAAGCCATATGATGGACCATGTGGCTGACGACATATTTTTTACCCAAAATTGATGAAACCAAAAGGGTTTTTAGAGGATATTCTCAGCTTTATAGCAATATAAATTATCCTTTACTTTGAATTAAATAAATTATTATTATTCATTTTCTATTAGAATTACGAATAAAGTCTTGATTGATAGGCTGATCGAAAAAAATCTATAACTTTCAAACTGTATCACATTTTTTGAATCCAAAATATGCGTCACATTATATTCTTTGCATACTATAGGATTAAAAAAATTAAAATTGAATTTCATGAATTTTTGATTAAGTTAAGGTGGTTAGACAGACGAGCTTTTATATTTTTTAAAAGTTTTAATAAAAAAATCATAATTAATTATTTACTTGGAAAAAAATTATAAAATAATATGCATCACATCGGGACATGAGTCCTCTACTTATATATAAAATATTATAAAAAAATATTATCATTTTATTGTGGTTAGGGTGGTCAGACAGACACCTACTTCTTATTTTTAGCCTGAAATTTAAATACTACTGCATTGAAATTTTAAATTTTCACCAACTATATTTTTTATTTTAAAAATAAAGGTCTAGTAGTCTAGAAACTACATTCAATTTGCTACAAATTCTATTTTTACATATTTTTGAAATAATATAGAGAACTTATTCAAATTTTTACGTCAAGTTGTCTAACTCTGATTTTTTGTTTTTTTATTGCCACTTAAGGGCCTATTTTTTCCATGATGATCCTACACATACGCACAAGTTGCAGCTTCCTATGTTTGATGGAGCTGATTTCAATGATTGGAAAGAACAAATGAGGAGTTATCTATTTTCAATTAGTTTCAATACCTGGTAAATTGTGGAGTCAAAGTATGTGATACCAGCAACCAGTCCTTCCACTACTGATGAGATTGTAGCCTTTGAAGAGAATGAAAGAGTGATATTTTCTATCTTTAGTGCACTATCTAAAACTGAAATATCAAAAGCCATTTCCTTGGATATTGTAAATAAAATGTGGACAAAGCTGAAATACATCTATGAAGGAAATGAGAGAGTTAATTTGTCAAGGAAACTGACTGCTAAATGAAAAATTTGAGAACTTGAAAATGGAAGATGGAGAAGACATTGCAAGCTATTATCAGAGAGTTGATACTGTTGCAACTAAAATCAAGAATGAAGGTGGTACCATGAAGGATGAAGATATAATTGAAAATATCTTGATGACTTTACCAGACAATTGCAGTGACAAGGTTTATGCTCTTGAAGAACAATATGATCCAAAGACATTCACTAAGGAACATCTATTTGGATTCCTAACTACATTCGAGATGAGAAAATTTGCAAGAGATAACGAGAAGACTGAAACAACCTTTAAAGCAGTAAAGATAGGAGATGATGAAGATGAAGATGATACAAAAGAAGATCTCAAAGAAAATTTCACAAGGATATTGAAGAAAGGTACTAGTAAATACAAAGGAAAATTTCCTTTTAAATGTTTCAGCTGTGGAAATATTGGTCATTATGCATGAAGATGTCCTAATAGAGATACACAAAAGAAGAATAAGGATGGTAGTAACAATAACTATAAGGATAAGAAGGATAGGAAGTTAAATAAGTTGTATTATGCCAAGGAAGATGCAGGAATCTTTGATGATGAATCTGACTATGAGGAAGATAAAGATGAATACTTGTTTCTAGCTGTTGAAAATGAGTATGCAAAGGAATCTAGTCTGAAAGACAAGAAAGATGAAGCATAAGGTACTTTGGTTACTTGTTTTCATGCCATACAAGATCAAGACTTTTGGGTAATTGATAACGGATGTTCAAATCATATGACAAGTGATAAGAGTAATTTTACTAAACTTGAGAAATATGATGGAGGTATACTCATGTCTAGAAATGACTCTGGTGCTAAGATTGTTGGTAAAGGAACAATATAAATTTGATGGAAAAAACAATATTGATGATGTATATTATGTAAAGGGTTTAAGGCACAATATCTTAAGTGTTGGAAAAATGTGCAAAAAAGTTTTAAGCTTGTGTTTCAGGATAACACTTGTGAGATCTTAAAAGGATTCAGAACTATGGTTGCAGCTGGAAGAAGAACTCATGGAAACATGTATCAACTTAAAAGTGATAATGGTCAGTTTTTTTTTTCATAGATTAACAAGAGTTGGCTATGGAATAGGAGAATGGGACATGTGAATTTGGATAATCTAGTTAGGATCATTTATAGAGAAGTTGTGAGATATCTTCCTAGAATCACAAATCCTTCTAATTAAATCTATAGAAGTTGTTAGATGGGAAAGCATACAAGAAACAATTTTAAAGGAAAAGATTAATCTTCTACCGGAATGCTTGAATTAATTCATACAAACCTCTGTGGTCCTACAAGAACAAAAATCCTAAGTGGTGATAGGTACTTTATGATTTTAATTGATGATTACTATAGGATGACATGGGTTGCATTTCTTAGAGAAAAGGCTTAGGCTCTTGATAGATTCAAGGTCTTTAAGGAAAGAGTAGAAAATAAGGAAAATCTGAGAATTAAATTCTTAAGATCTAAGAGAGGTGGAGAGTTTACATCGAGTGAGTTCAATGAATTTTGTGAAGAGAATGACATAAATTGACATTATTCTTCTCCTAGAACCCCATAGCGGAATGGTGTTGTAGAAAGCAAGAATCAGACTATTCAAGAAATTGTCAGAACTATGATGAAAGAATCAAATGTTCCTGATGTGTACTGGAGAGAAGCTATTCATACTATTTTTTATATTCTTAACAAAGTTCAAATCAAAGGTAGCATCACTAAGTCTCCTTTTGAGTTATGGACTGGTAAGATTCCTATTGTGAAATACTTTAAGGTATTTGGTAGTAGATGTTACATTAGAAGAGATGAAGAAAATATTGGAAAGTTTAATACTAAAATGTGATGAATGAATTTTCCTTGGTTATTCTAATAACAACAAAGCTTATAGATGTTTTAATAAGAGGTTGAGAAAAATAATTAAAATTACTAATGTGAAGGTTGATGAAGCTATGTATATACCAGTGCAGATAACTCAAATTGAACTTGATGAGCCTATTTCTGAGAAAGTATAGGAAGAAGAAAAAGAAGAGAAAGAACAAAGTGAAGAAGAAAAAATTTAGGAACCTACACCTAAGACTCCTAAATATTTTTGGAGAAATAATCCAAAGGATCAAATAATTGGAAAAAAGTGAATGAGTGAAGACAAGAAGCAAAGTGGTTGAGGTAAACTTATGTTTACTTTCTAGGATTGAACCTACGACTGTGAATGAAGCATGTAATGATGAAAGTTGGATGCAAGCAATGGAAGAGTAATTACAATAGATAGATAAGAATTTTACTTGGGAATTATTCCCTAGAACTGCAAACAATAATGTGATTGGTTCGAAATGGGTATTCAGAAACAAATTGAATGAAGATGGTGAAGTAGTGAGGAGTAAACCAAGATTGGTATGTAAAGGGTATTCACAAGTTGAAGGCATAGATTTTGAAGAAAATTTTGCACCTATAGAAAGAATGAAATCCATTCAGATGTTCTTGGCATTTTCAACTCATAGAGACTTCAAAGTATATCAAATGGATGTCAAGTCTACATTTCTAAATGGAGAACTAGAAGAAGAAGTATATATGGAGCAACCAAAAAAACTTTCACTATTAGATAAACTGGAAATGGTTTGTAAGTTGAAGAAAGAATTATATGGACTAAAGCAATCTTCTAGAGCTTGGTATGCTAGGATGGATAGATATTTGACAAAACAAGGATTCAACAAAGGGTCCGCTTACAACAATATTTACTTGAACATTGGGAAAGGTAAGATGTTGATAATTGTGGTGTATGTTGATGATATTATTTCTAGAGGAAATGAAGTTATGTGTAAGAATTTTTCTGAAGAGATGCAAAAGGAATTTGAAATGTCTATGATTGGTGAACTAAATTTCTTCCTTAGACTTCAAGTTAATCAAACTAACAAAGGGATATATATTTCACAATCTAAGTATGTTAAGAAATTATTGAAGAAGTTTCGAATGGATGACTAAACTGGTTTGTACCCCTATGGTAACTAGTTGTAAGTTTACTAAGGATGATGAATCTGCTAAATTTGATCAAAGCATGTACAAATCCATGATTGGAGGATTGTTGTATCTTACTACTACTAGACCTGACATTATGCATGTAGTATGTTTGGTTGCAAGATTTCAAGCAGAATCGAAGGAAGCACATGTTACAACTATGAAGATGATATTCAGATATCTTAAAGGAACTCCAGACTATGGGCTATGGTATCCAAAGAACAATGATTTTACATTGAATCTTAAACTGATGCTGATTGGGTTGGATGTGTAGATGACCAAAAGAGTACAAGTGCAGGAGAATTCTTCCTTGGAGGAAGATTAATTTCTTGGTTGAGTAAGAAACAAGATTTAGTTTTTTTGTCCACTATAGAAGATGAGTATATTGTAGTACCATCCTATTGTGCATAGGTAGTATTGATGAATCAAACTTTGATGTTAATAGGTGTGATGAGTGATGAACCTATTGCTATATTTTGTGACAATACAAGTGTTATAAACATATCAAAGAATTTGGTGATGCATTTTAGAATAAAGCACATATCTATTAAGTATCACTTTTTGAGGGAGAAGGTCTTGAGGAATGAAGTTAGACTTGAATATGTGTCTACTAAAGAACAAGTTGCAGACATATTCACTAAGGCCCTTCCGAAGGATACATTTTAGTATCTCATAGAAAATTTTGGGGTTTATGCCCCTCATTCTTTGAACTAAGTACATCAGATGGTGCATCAGTCTAGTGGATTCACAAACTTCTTTGTTTTGGACTGATGATTGAGTTCTACTCCTTAGGGGCAGTAGAGAACTGCATTGTTGCAGTATGAGATATGGGTGTACTCCCTAGGGAGAGCGAACAGAGCTTTAAGGCAAGAATTTCATTTTCCATTGATGTAAAAGGGGGAGAGAGATCATGTGAAAATTGTATGCTTGGCAGGTTGTCGCTTCTAAAAATCATGTAGAATATTGGAGAGAGATCATTTATTATTTATGCTTGGCAGGTTGTCTCTCTTGAGAATCATGTATGTTGTCTTTGGTGGGTTTTCACATCATGTGTTACCATCAATGACAAATGGGGAGGTTGTTGCAAGTATGGATGTTTTTGGTGGTGTTGTCATTAATGTTGTCATTGATGTCAACATTGTATAGTTTGAGTTGTTACCAAGTTATTTTGAGAAAATTTGAAAAATGATTAAAACTGAGTTGAAGAGTATTAAGTGCATAATCCGGTATTGTGGTTCGCATTTCATTTATGTTGACCCTATGCTTTTGTGGATCTGAAGGTATGATCATGAGATTTAATTGATTTTATATTCTGAGTTTTAACTTATGATTTGATGAAGAGAAAATATTTTGATAGTTTGCTAGTGTTATCAGGTTATTGTGGGAGAAACATTTTGGATCTGTAGTTCTTCAGTATTTGGTTTCAGATGTTCCAGATCTAGGATATTACTCTTTGTGATGGTCTATGTGTTCAGAAAACATTTCAAGTGGTTTGGCACTCTAGAAGACCTACCCTAGAGCTCTGGTATTCTTGTTGATTGTCCCGGTTGAATTGCTTAAGTGTTCTCTATGAATGAAGTTTGTTGAAGTTGTTGGAGATGTATCTAAGGTATTCCCAGATATGGTAAATTGATTGGTAAAGCATGTTGAGTTTTCCGCGTGAGATTATCTTGTTGATGATGAATGTAATTCAAACATCATTGGTGTTTTCATTAGGTTTGGCCGACCTGGTGTTTAAATGTTATATTATGTTTTATGCATCGATCTATAGAAGCGTGAGTGAGATCTAAGATGTTGTTTGGGTCCTAAAATTAATATGTAATTGATCTTCTCAAATTCTTATCCACCGTGGGAATGTTGAGTAGCCAACCTTGTTTGAATTTGTAATTTGAAATTGTTTAGCCGACCTTATGAATGTTTCTAAGGTTGTTGATGGTATATAAGTGGATCAAGTTGTAGTGAATTGACCATCCATCGATCATTCAATTTGGGCAAGTGAAAAATGTGCAAATAAGTTAAAAATATAGAGTGTGGAAGAGTGAAGTGTGGCAACAACATTATGATCAAGTTGCAAAGTGTGTGAAACTCTTAGTGGTGGATCTGTATCTAGTTCTTTCTATTTTTATGTAGGTAGTGAACCTCCCTTCCTGGATAGTGATTCCTAAGTCAGCGAGCCCTCGGGCAGTGAGCCTGTGTATTTGGTTTTGTATTACATCTTTATTGTGAGTTAACCCTCACCATGGTTTCTGCCTCATTGGGGTTTCCACGTAAATGTGGTGTCTCTAGTGTTGTATTTCTTTTATTTACATTTCATGGTTACACTTAATAATAGATTGAAGTTAAAGAGAAATTGTTTAAGTTTATAAGGAGAAGAATTGATACAACTAATTCACCCCCCCTCTCAATTTTATTGTGTGCATTTCAATAGTACGATCTACCCAAAGGGTGAATTTCAACAAAGAATGTCATTCTCTAGGATTCTTTTCAACCAATTTCTTAATTATATCCAAGAATTTTTTTCTTGATGATTTTGCTAATCCATTTCCCTATGGATAATAGTTATATGAGAATTTCAATGTTATACTATATTCAAATGCCCTATTAGAAAAATTTAACAAGGAAAAGGCGAGGCCATTATCACATACCAGCACATAGAGTACTCCAAACCTTGTAATAACATTTTTCTCCAAAAAATTGATTACCACCTCTATGGTGCACTATTTGCTAGGACATGCTTTAGTTCATCTAGTGCAATAATCTATAGCAATTAATATGAACCTCTCAACTTTGAACTATGGAGGATTGATAGTGCCAATAAAATTCAATCCCCATTCTGAAAATGGGCACATTTCCATCACTGATTGTAATGGTTGAGCATTTAATCTTCCTTTATCTGTCACAGTTTGACATGTGTAACAGTGTTTCATGTGCTCATATGTGTCTTTAAAAATTATTGGCCAATGATAACCATCTCTCCAGATGAGGTGTGTTGTAGCCAAAGGTGCTCCATGAGTTTTTCCAAACTTATAATGCAATTCCCATAACACTTCATTTTCTTCCATCTTAGATAAATTCCTTCATGATTTCTTTTGAATAGAGCTCCTCCTTTAATCATATAACTCTAATATTTTATCTTGTAGACTCTTCTCTCATTTCTTTGCATATGGTTAGGACAAGTATGGTTGACTAAATAATTTCATACATCTGAATACCACTCTTCTTGGTCTTTTAAATCCAAAGCATACTATTGGCTAGAGATTTGTGGATCGATCTCAAAAATAGACATGACCAGGGCTTATCCCCGAACTAGCTTCATGGGTATAATTTCTAAATTGTACTCTTGTAAAATTGTAACCCATTTAGCTCTCTTTTCACTGAGTTCAGTCTGTGTTAGCAACATTTCCACTGCAGCATCCGAGATGGTAGCCTTGAATATACTTCTAGGGATATAATGCCTATATTTTTGTACTACTATACCTAAGAAAATGCTTCTTTCTCAACATCTTTGTATTTTAGCTCTGCTTCTTTAAATGGAGTACTTGTAAAATAAATTGGATTTTCTTCTTTGTTCTTGTCCCTTTGTGTTAGTACTACTGCACAAGTATGACCACAAGCAAAAGAGTAAATGTAAAAGTTTTAACATAATCCAAACTTACCAGCACCGTTGCTTCCATAATTTTATCTTTCATATTCTCGAAGGTGAGTTTAGCTTAATTTTTCCACTCTATTTTAAAATCTTTCTTCAACATATCATTGAGTTGTTTTACTATTTCAACAAATCTGATGATAAATTTTTGGAAAAAAATGATCTTACAAAAATACAATTTCAATTATTTCTTACTTCTCGGGGGTTGTAGCTTAAAAAATGCAGTCACTCTATATGGTTCTATTGAAATACCTCTTTTAGAAATGATGTGTCCCTTTAGTTTACCTTTGGTCACCGCAAAATTACATTTCTTAGGATTCAACGAAATTCCATAAGTTTCACACTTTTGCAATATTGCTTTGATATCTCGAACATGATCTCCTCTATTCTTTGAAACTAATATGAGGTCATCCATATAGGTCATAATAAATTTTCCTATCAACTCTCAAAAATCATAATCCATAGCTCTCTGGAACATAGCTCTGACATATATCAATCCAAATGGCATCCTTTTGTAAGTGAAAGTTCCCCATTTAGTGGTGAATATTGTCTTCATCTGATCTTCCCTCTCTACCATTACTTGATTGTATCCATAGAATCCATCCGCAAAGGACATCATCTATGAACCATTGATCATTTGTAAAACTTCTTCCAATGAAGGTAGTGGATAATTATCTTTTTTAGAAGCCTTGTTGAGATTCCAAAAATCTACACATATTTGTATGTCTCCATTCGTCTTCTTCGCAGGCACCAAGTTTTCCACCCATCTATAATGACTAATAGGAAATATTATTTGGGCTAAGAGAATATTTTAGACTTCCTTTTGGATCAATGGTTCTAAGAGTGCATTTACTTGTCGCTACTTCTATCAAAAAGGATTTACATTAGGCTTTAGCAGTATTGTATGAGTAAAGGAAAAAGTATCATAGGTTTTAAAATCTTCATATGTCCATGGTATAACCTTCCAATAATCTCTGAGTTCCTAAGTGATATTTCTTCTTTCTTCTTCAATACACACCCTTCCTATAATCACATTCTTCAGATCTTCTTTAGTATGTAAATTATACAATTCAGACTACCCTCTATCACCCTAAGGAAAGTCTTTCTATTGGACTATTTGATCTATATCAAAAAGTCACTCCAACTCAATTATCCCTTTTAGAATATTTTTATCTTTATCTTGAGTGAATTATTCATCTTTAATCTTGCCACTGAGGTGATCTATTTCTTTAATTATTTGTGCTTCAAAGATACTAGAGTTAGTAATAAATTCCAATATGTGTCGATCATCTTCGAACACCTACAAATTTGTAAAATTATCAAGAATCAAAGGTAGATAGACTATAAATCTTCTAAAATATGAAGCATCTAAAGGTTTTAGAGCATTGGAAGCAATAGCTAAATAATTGGCTATTTGATTCAATTTTTGCGGAATGTGAATAATGTTGAAAGCATCAAAATATTTTAGTAAATCCCACACTCTATGTCGGTAACTAAATAATCACTCCTAATGACAAGTGTAATTATTTCAAACTTGTCTAAATACCAACTCAAAATCATGAAACACCTTAAGAATCTTGAATTTATTCTTGATTGCAAGCATCAAACCATGGATGAGGGCTTCATATTCTACCATATTGTTAGTACATTGAAATTGCAATCTATAACAAGCAATAAAAGATTTACCTTGTATACTAATGAGCTCAACTCCAATTTGAATTCCTTGTTTCAATTTAGATCCATCAAACCTAAGGACCTAGGCTTGATCATCAGTAGCTACGAACTTACCATTCTTAAGAGTTGTTAAATTAACATTTTCAGTTTGCATAACATGCACTTTATATCCATGTATTTTTGGTTCAGACCTTTTGATCTTGGTATGTTCTAGACAATGTTGGTTTTCAACTTTGTGAATGATTTCCTAGCACATCATGCAACTATCTTCTGAATGTGTAGAATTGTGTAACCTGTACCAATCTTACAACACAAAAAAAATTCAATGAATTTTAAATTTTCACACTCTTTTTGAGCTTTTGTAACCATGTTCTTCTTTTTGAAGAATCATAATATGATTCGATTAAAAAATCAGTTCCAAGAGTTATCTGGTGATGCTCTTCAACATTGCACATGAATACTTCTTCTATTTTGACTCTTGAGCTTCAAATTTTATGGACCCCTAGTTCTATGTGGGTGTATAGAGTTTCATTTTTCTAATCATAATCAGTGATCATGTATTTCATACGTGGTTCTCTCTCATCTTTGATTTGATTAGGAACTCCTTTCGATGGTATCCACATATGTGAGAAATTTGTGGCCATGTATCCATTCAAAGTTTTTGACCAATCCCTACTCAATAGCATACCATAAGTATCAGGTATCTCAACAACCTATATCTATATAATACTGAATCCTGAGATCCAACGCTAGCTACATATGAATATTAATTAACTCTTCAACCACATTTACTTCATTTTTATCAAGTTGAGTAACTTTGTTTAAGAAACTCATTGGATTTATCGTTTGACATATGAAGAAAGGCATCACATTAGTAGACGCTCTAGAATCTACTAAAAAATTATGAATACTTTTACCAAATATCCTTAGTGTGAGCAACAATGGTGGGGATTCTATTTTTCCTTTATAAAAGGCTAGTTGCACATCTACCATGGGAACAATGTTTTTTTCTTTTTCCTTAATGAGGTTATCTTTCACCTAAGACTCTTTAAATTTTCTTTATTTTGGAAGATCTTCTAAAGTATTCAAGAAAGCTTTCCTAATCACAGGTGTTTTGAGTAATTCGGATAAAGAAAGACCAATTTTTACCATTTTGATCTATTTTGCTAAATAATTAGTCAAATTGTTTTTGTAATGCCCTGCCACACAACCCTAGAGGAAGTTGCAAACAACTACTTAAAGAGGCTAATTTTTTTTTTGTTTAAGTACAATTAATAAGCAAGTTCACTAACTAATTGCCAACAACCTCTAAGGTTACGAGAAAAAGGTTATATAGAGGTTACGAGAAAAAGGTTATATAGAACCTCAACAAAAAAATGAATTAAACTATGACATTCATTTACAGAATTATATAAACACATACATTCCAATAAGATGAATTAAATCCAAGAATAAAGATAAATTTCCATTTCATTAATTCATAATTAAATATTACAATTACATCACTCATTCCCTGAATGAGGCAAGTCCAATAAATAAGTTAATAAATACAACTTCCACCTCGATAACAACTGAGGGGTAAAATAATACAAGATCAACTGAAATGAAATAAAGCAAGAACTGATACTAGAACCCAAGAGCTCTCCAACTGGAAGTCTCATCCACAAGAACATGAAGAAAGAACCCAACGGATTTAGGCGCACGCCACCCAACCAAGTGGAACCCAAAGGCCCACCCCCCATGCTAGGAGATAGTAACAAGGAACCCTAACCAAGACATCTACTCCTAGACATTGACTAAAGCATAACTGAACCAACTAAAACAACCAATCACATGCACCTCACAAGTATGACACAAGTACAACATATGTACACCACAAATATAACTCAACATGGTTACATTGCTTCCAGATAAAAGTCAGATCAAGTATGATAAGGGAACCATACACATAGAATCAAACACCAACCATGGTCACATCAGGTATGTTAAAGAAACCATACCCACAAAACAAGTACCAACTATGGTCACACAAAGTGCCATCAAACATCACATCATGAGTTACCCACTGCAGATCATCAAGATGGTGGCCTCAATCGATCCTTGGCCCTCATACTTACTAATGAAAAATAAAAAACCAACTGTTGTCCTAGACAGAGTGTCGTCACACGGCTCGTCATGAGTTACCCACTACAGATCATTAGGATGGTGGCCTCAAATCGATCCCCGACCCTCATACTTACTAAGGCAGAATCAAATACCTTTCTTACAAACAAGATAGACGACCTTGTCGTTACCTGCCTTCCCACCCATCCCAAGCCTAACCGAGCACTCGGGTCCATGAGTTAGGTATAATTATCTTTTTAGTGTGAAGTACTACCCAAGATTCTAAGTATATTGATCTAGTTATCACTTAATTACACCACTTCTGAAGGTTACCCAATCTTACCTCTTCTAGGCTCTAGCCCCTATGGAAGCCACTCTTCTACTTGACAACACACATAGCATCCAAACACCAAGGGTAACAAAGTGTGAACAAACCAGATAACATGACCACTCCTTTCTTAGGAGGTGACACAAACTGAAATGCAATCCAACATTGGAGGCAACAAATCATAAACAAGGTTACTCCTTACAAGGAGACAAGGATCCCATAATCCACTCCTTTCTCAGGAGACACATACGTCCCCGTTCGTAGAAACTAGGTAGACACTGATAAATTACTATGCACTACCCAAAGGATTCAAAACAGGTTGACAAAATGACACGACAACCCACATAACAAGAGACCTCATCTGGAAGACTTACAGTTAAATGACACTCATTTAACCCATTTCCTAGAACAAGAACACGAAGGGAATAATCACAGAAGGTAACAGAAAAGAACTACCTTTGGATATTCTAAATCCATTTTAGATACTAACATTCAGTAATTTATTACATCGCTACAATTGCATTAAAATTTCATCTTTTCTGATAAGGGAGAAATTAGCACTAATTTATAATTCCTTAATTGCCCTTAATAAAACAAGCATTTTTTACTACAACTCAGAACATTTCGCTTAAAAATAGATAACCGTTTGTCCTTGCAAACTAAATCATTATAAAATAAATCGATTAATTTCATTATTAACAAATTAATCACAAATCCAACGTTTGCCCTTTTCAAATCTATTGTATTTAAATAAGATCAATAATTTGACTATAACCCAATTTTTAAAAAATTTCTTGATTATAATTACACATGCCACTAAAAAAAAAACACCTCTTAACATATAAATATATATTATTATTAATATTTTAATATTATAAAATATAATATAAAATATTATGCGACAATATTTCATATTATAAATATAATATTTAAAATATTATATATTTACTCATTAACAAAATATATAATATTTTAACATTATAAAATATAATATCAAATATTATTTAATAATATTTAATATCATAAATATAATATTAAAATATTATATATTTTATATATTTTATTTTATTATAAAAATAAAGTCAAAGAGAACTAGGCGCGGTTTTCCACGAGCCACACGCACCTCAAATTAGGGCTGGGTCGGCACTGGCTGCGGGTGTGCAGGGCAAAAAAATTCCTTTGGTCGCTAGTGGTAGTTGTGCGCACAGCCGACCACCAGTGTTGGTGGCGTTGTGCTTTGCACAGCCGCCCACCAACAATGGTGGCGGCTATATCCATAGCACCGCGCGGAAGGTGGGATGGTTGTGTTGAGTGCGGCTCCCTCCCCACGCACCTCCCATGGGGGGCGCGGTGGGGAGGTGAGCCCCCAGCACCGCCTCCCACAAAAATACTTGCTTTAAAAATTTTATTATTATTATATTTTTAATATTATTTAAAAAAAAAAAAAAACCAAAACTAAAACCAAATATACAGGCTTATAGAAATTCTGAAATTTTGTAATTTTTTGCCAGCATAACCCCACAAGGGGAGAATAATATAAAATAAGAAGACAAGTATATGTATATGTATGTATATGAATATATACATATACATATATACCTTTATTTTCTCTCATCTAAAATGAGATTTCAACAATATGTCAATTAAAGTCAGAATTGAAAGAATAACTTATAAACAATAATTTATTTAAAATTTATATCCATCTTTTCTTAAAGAGAGAGGCATTCTTTAAAATTGAAAGCAGAGATTAGTAAGGTTTTGTTTTGCACACAATCAACAAGTTTCCAATGCTTTCCTTTCAACACATATGCTTTGAACCTTAAGGAAAACTAAATACAAAAGTGATAACCTCTTTTTTTTTTAAGCTGATTGAAGATCCTGACAGTGTCCTTGATTCCCTCTTCAGATCCACAAATTCTTCAAGCTTTTCCCAAAAACCCACAAAATTCAACAATTCTTCCTCTTCTCTTTTTTAATTTTTCTCCAAAAACTCCATATCCCAAATTGTGAAGAAATTCAAAGATAATGAAAATTTCCTCAAAAATCCTACAACCACTCTCATAAATTTTTGAAAATAGAATAGCAAAAGTCTTCCTTTCAAATTTTGAATTTAAAATTTCTAAATTGAAATTTAGTGCATTTTCTTTCATTTTCAATTTCTAAACCAAATATTCATGGATTTCGAAAATGCATAATTTAATTCCTTTCAACACAAATAATTTAATTTAACACAATATAATTTAATTAATTAATAAAATAATCCTAATCTAGGATCAAATCATTTTATTAATTAGATTAAATTAATTAATAAAATTAAAGAACGTCTATAATGTTATAACCCAATTAATTTAATCACTAACTTTAAATACATAAAGCAATTAATTACCATTTGCTAACTTGGAATTAAACTAAAACAAGGAAAATTGAACAATATTAAAACAATTTAACCCGACTCACACCAGACGACACACTAGGACTAGGGTGATGAATTGGCATGGAAAAAACCTAGCTACTATCTCCGAATCGAATATCGTTGGCCAATGGACACGCTCAACCGTATGAAACTAGGTGGAGTTGATGTCCTATACCTATCGACCTGAAAATTAAGTAAACAACAACATACAATATAACAGCATAAAATACACATGATGAAGAGGAAATCTTGGAATTGCAGGGCGCTCGCAAGTGAGTGATGCGATACTGTCCTCTTCACCAATATAGTAGTACTAACTGAAAAATCCAACATACTACTATAATTCAAAGCATAAAACATCTTTAATTCAAACATCCATAATGTTAATCTAAAACATGCCATAAGATAACATCATATTAAAATACCATCATGTCGGAAGAGAACATTAACGTCACTTTATAAATAGCGATCGAATAGAAGTCAGGTACCATAGTCAAGATACCAACAAAAAGTATAACATAACATAGCATAACACTATTCGATCAAAAGACAAAACGAAGGGGTATTACAGTTATGATCAATGAAGTATATCTTTTCACTTTGTGAAATATTTGATGAATTATATTCAGAGGTCACCTTAGGTAACCCTAGAGTATTACTTGATTTATCATCTAGTGGAGTGTTAAATTTATTGGGTGGAATGGATGTGATCAACTACCCCTTGAATTTATTTCCACCATTCGTGTTACTTCTTAGGTTATAACTATGTTATTTTTGATATTGTTGAAAATAATTAATTTTCTCAACTTTGTCTTGAGGTTCATTTTCATCTTGATAAGGAAAAATATAAAGTTCTAAAGTCATGCTGAACTATCTCCTTCATGTTCATGAGTATGACTCCTAACAACAATATGTGACTCAACACATTCATCACTTTCAAGGAACAAAGCAGAATCATATTGTACTACAACTAATTCATTTCCCTTAGGAAGATGAGAGTGACATTGTTCATTGTAGTTTGTGGTGGCTAGGAAATTTTTTGAAGCGGTTTTCAACTGTGGATAGTCCACTTCAAAATGAAAATTTGTGTTATGAATTCTACACTAGTTATTCATCGCAAGATCAGTTGAATTCACCTTTGACATGGTTCTATTATCAAAGGGATTAATGTTATCTAAAGGTGTGGATACTCGTCCATTATTTGGTTGCATATTCAAAGGTCTAGGTGGTCTGGGAGCATTGTATGCTCGACTTTGTGAAATCTGATTGTTATTTTTAGAATAAATTTTTTGATTTCTTAATTGTGTAACCTCTATGCCTAACCTTTTGATTTGAGTTGTGATTTATCTAATTTCTTCCTTATCATATGGAGTTTTGAAATTTTGACTCTCTTGAGTCTATGAGATGAAATATTTTCCATCAGGATGTAGCTCTGTGATAGCTAGACTAGGGTGAGGGACTAAATCTTAACTATTTCCTAGTTGAAAGAAAGTATTCTAAGGAAACATCCCATTGTGTACCACTCAAGAAAAACAATTAGGATTCATTAGATGATTTAACAAAACTCCATTTACATTCGGAGTAGGATAATTCTTCAATTCATTTTTTCCATTAACTGACGATCCACTTTGAAGACGTTCAATTTCTAAGTTGACACTTACGACTTTACCATAAAATTATGATAGGGTAGTTGCAATATTTTCCCTTCTTTTCACAAACATAATAGTCAAAGGATCTATTGATGTATAATAAACCACAATTGTAGATAAATTATCCACTACATAGGGTGCTTGTAACCTCGAATAAGCCTTTTGAAACCTATCATTAAAATCAGCTATAGGTTCACCATCGAACCTCTTGGTTTGAGTGAATTGATGACATAACAAGTCTGGATCAATCAATGTTCTAAATCTAGCCAAAAATTGATCATCCAAATCTTTCCAAGATCTAACTGAATTATGAGGTAGGTTGATATACCATTGATATAATTTACCACTTAGAGTATAAGGGAACAGTCTACATACAACATCCTCATCTTGTATTCTTGCTCTGAAACATGTATCCTTGAAGATACTAATGTGTTCTTCTACATCCTTATGAGGATAATATTTAGGACATAACTTGTCAAGATTTTTTGGAAGATAATTATATGCAGCGAATTGGATTGATGAATCTATGTTAAAGAAATCCATCGCTATGGGGGGTGGTTCTGATTTAAAAATAGTCATCTTTTGCAAATTTGTACTTACAATTATAGAATTTTGAGGTCTAGATGACGTTTGACCACTAAGCTTGACTAAAGTCACATGAGGATCACCATACTGGGATCTAGCGACTCTACAAAAATCCTGTTTCAAACCTAATAGAACCGAAAGAATAATGAAGAGGCCCTCCTTCTAGCACCATTTCTTATTGATCATGATATTAGTTGCAACAATAATGTAGATAAAATCCTCACAAGTCCGTAAAGAACCTATATTTACTTGAAAGACTGAACCAAGGCAATGTAAAAGTTTGAGGAAAGGGGAAAGGTTGACTTAGCTCAATCCCAAGGATCTGGTAGTCAGGTCTTGACCATACTAGGTTCACATTAGGGTACGATGTGATATTCTTGTTAATATCAAGGGGTATATTACTATTTTTAGTTCTTAAAGGAATCTCAGGTATCAAATGGAAGATTCTTAGTCCAATCATTAAACATTTTCATGAAATTAATAGATTTGCAATAATATTCAACGAACCTGAAACAACTTTGATATCACTGAAGTAGATTTATCTTTAAAAATTCAACAATTTCATAGAAACAAAATATTTTCAATAGTATTTCCATTTATTCATCTCTTTTTTGAAACATTTTGTGAAATTTAACATCTAGTTTAAAATAAAGCATCAAAATAGTTGAAAAATAAAATTGGTCTTGGGTACTCTCCATGCATGCCCCAAGATTTAATCAAATCAAATCAATCTACTCTATACTTCACCAAATTACTTCAAAACTAAGAATAAAATGGTGCGAGCTTTTAAAGAAGGTGGTTTAGTTTGGAGACCGAGTAGGTTTTGTATGCACCCTTAAATGATGCAACATACAGTCTTGTCCGACTCAATGAAAAACTGGCTAAAAAAAATACATGAGATAGGTAGCTTCCAAATTGGCTTCAATATTGATTAAGTTCTATGTGAATACAAGTTTTTAATCCAGAATGATTCAGAAAGCAAGAAAAAAGAGAAAAACTTTGAGAAGTTTTTGCTCTTTCGACATCCACAAATTCTGAACTTAAAAATAATAATAAAGTTATAAACAACCTTTTATAGGAACAAGGCCCCAAGAGTTTGAACTTCAATTATATCAAGAGAATTAGAAACAAAAACTCAAAATGTAGCACCTGGCAGATGCCAGTTTTCATTGGAATCTTCAAAACAAAGTCAAACATTTGACTTCTTCAGTAACAACAATCTTCAATTACAAGCTCTGGTATACAATAATCTACAAAAGACAAGGGCATTGGTACTCCTTAGAATATCAGATGAGGAAGATCCACTGGGATCAGGAACAACCTACAAAATTAACTTCAACAATATATATTTGTAATACTTCTTGTATCTAAGATCTGGTGATTCATTGCCTTGTCTCAAGTTTCGGGTCTGGGAGACCTTCTCCACCTTTCTTCATTTGATATTCTCGGAAAGAAGTTAATATTCATGCATGGGTAAAAGTACAAATTCATGTTACACTTTCGACCAACTTATCAACACAAATGAATTTTAGTATTTGTAACTAAAAATCAATTGTGGTCAAACATATGATCTAGTAAGATTGATTCTAGATAAGTTAAATATGTCCACAACTTTTCCAACTAAAATTGTTGCCTTAATGCATATATACCACCACTTTGATGCAAATTTACTAAAAAAAATAAATTATTTGAAAATTTAATGTTTCAACAACTCCTACTAATATAAATAACATTTAAAAAAAATGTAAAAATACCCTTTTGTAGATCCATAACTGAAGTTCTCAAATATATATTTATTTTAATAGTTCAATTATTATTTATATTTTATTTTTATTATTGACTAAAAGTAGGTTATCAACACAAAAATATTAGGTCGACTAACATGTCAAGAAAAATTCTAAAACTTATTAAAAAAGAAAAGAAAAAATATGATGCTCTAGATAAAAGAATCTAGAATAAGATAGTATAATTTTAATTTTTTTTAGATAAATATTGAATATAAAAGTTGGTTTCAAGTGGAAACATCTATTTTGTAATACACAGACATTTAAATATTTATTTAAAAATATGTATTTATTAAAATTGCAAAAAAAAAATTCATGCCCTGAAGTTTCAAGTTATAAATATACACAATAAAAATGAAGGAAAAAAAAATAAAATTAATATATAAAGCTTGACGTCTCATGTAACTTCATTTTTCAACATTTTATTAGAAACTAAATTATATTGTTAATTTATAAAAAACCATATTCAAATAAATTTTTAATTTTGTAAAAAAAATACAAACATAAAATATACTAAAACATACACATTTTATTAGTTTACCTCATTTCAAAATTCAAAACATGTATGCTACTTTCTAGTGATTCAAGTTTAAAAGTTACATCAATGTTGGTCATTTCCTTTAGAAAGTGTGAAGAACTAGGAGGGGTTATTTTAGGCTTTGAAGGGTTCACCACCCAACAAAATCTTGGAAAAGACAATTTAACATTCAAATCACAAAACCTAGTAATTCAAGCGAAATGATGAATTTAAATGATAAAATTATGCAATAGCAAATTAGGGTATGTGTACTTGGATGTTTGGAAATATAATGAGGATTTTTGAAATGCAAAGAAGTTGTCAAAATATGCTAGTGAGGACTCAGATGCCCTTACTATTGTCTTAGTCCCATTGTTGTTTTACGGGGCAAATGCAGAATCTTCAGATGCTGGAGCCGAATCTGAAAGAATTTCTGAAAAATACCTTCAAAGGGACTAAGGCGCCCTAGGTGGTGACTTATTCCCATTGAGAATTTCTAAAATCTTCAAATGTGATCCTAAGGCTTGATGTCTACACTTCCTTCTTCTAAAATAATAGGTCCAACAACTTCTGAATCTGGCCTCTACGTGAGTTTTCGTGAAGATGACAACTTTGCAATGCAACTTTTCACTCCAAATGATCTTCAAGTATTCAACCTAAATCTGCAAACACAAACACACAAGAGAGGAATTTTTTTTTTATTGTTAGTAAATGGGGGTTTTCCTTGGTCAAACCCCTTTGTTGGTAATTAAATCTTAAAATGTAATAAAATAAAGGAGGGAAATGATGAATGAAAAAAATTCTATGTCGCAACTCAACAAACCCTTCTTACAAGGTATTGTGAATATGCTTGAAATTTTGGCATATGGCATGTAAGTGTTTTCATTGATGGCAGCCATTTCAACCCTTACAACCTAGGCAACCTTAATGACACCCAGTCTGCAGTATAGTTTTGGCATCTACCGGCAGAACAGAGTGAAGAATAGTGCATCTGATTACAGGCATATAAAGTTGATCTGAACACTTCACTGGATAGATATTTTGGGTTGTGGATATTTGAGGAAGGTTTGTTGATGTTTACAGTATCTTGGATTTGATGCGCACTCACTGGTACATGATCTAGGAGATCCAATGTACTAATTTGTTATTTATATGTGCTAGAAGGGTGACCCGGTAAATATAGTAATTGTAGATGTATAAGCAGTAATTCATTAAATATCTTCATTCTCGCTTATGTTTGTTTAGGTCCTCTCTTTGTCTTAACCAACTTTGGAGGATGCACATAAATAATTAATGATGGATTTGGCCGAAAAGTTGAGGTAACTTAATATTTTATGAAGCCGACTAATGAATGAATAAATCCTTGTTTACGGATATATATATGCGATCAATTCTATTATGTAAGGTGTGAAAAAGGTGTGTGATTGGAAGCAAAGAAGTATGTAAGCATTTGAATAAGTATCTAGTGTGAGATTCAACAAAACAATAGTGCAAAATTGTCCATGTGTGATGCGAGAAGTAGAAAATAACAAAGAAGAGAAGAGCAAAGAGAAAAATCAGTCTATAGATCTAGAATTCAATCTAGGAGCTTCACCATAACTATCACCTGGCATAAATAGATTATATCATCTCATTTCAACCTTTAGATGGTCTTAATATGATTTTTTTTATGGAAAAGAGCCTTTTTCTTTTGAACAGTGAGCTCTAGGTAATGTGCCTGAATTCAAGTGCATTCCTTTTGTAAACATTTATATTTGAGTACTCAAAGTATGGATTAGCCTCCACTGTGGTTTTTCCCCTAACAGGTTTTCCATGCAAAAATATATTTGTTATGGTGTTATGAATGATTAATTTGAATGCATACATCTTTTCTTTAATGCAATGTTGAAATGGTTTCAAGTTCTAGATTGATGGAGTGTAAAATTTGTTGAGCACTAATTCACCCCCCCCCCCCTTCTCAGTTTTCCCTTGAGTCCAACAATTGGTATCAGAGCATAGTTCCTCTGAAGAATTTTAGCAGCTTGAGATGGATCTTGGAATGCAATGGACTCTAATGGTCTTTAGCAACAACTTATGGTGGCACTTGATGACCTTGATCAATTTAAAATAGAATTTAATGAATTGAGAGAGAATCTTAAAGATGCAGAGAAATTCATTCAGTCATTGAAAGATTAGATTGTTAAATCCAAGGACAAGGGAAAGGATCTTTGTGATCAGATACAACAAAAGGAGAACGGAAAATATGGATGATGCTCACTTGAATCAAAACTTGAAGGAAATAACGGGAGAATGTGAAAATCTTGCTAGAGACAGTAAACACCTAAAACATGAGATGGAATCTACGATGATGAAAATGACTAAGGAGATTCAAGAAAGGAACAAAAATGAAGAAAATATTGCTCAGACCTTGAAAGAGAAATCTAATGAATGCAGTAGGATAAATGAGGAACTCACTTAGTTGGAACGTGAATTAAAAAGAACTAGAAACAATGAAGAAGAACTTGGTAAGAAGATTACTACTCTTAGGAATAATCTTGTCATTGCAAATGAATACAAAGAAAAGTTTAAGATCAGTTAAGTAAAGCTTGATGAGCTGACTCAAGGAAAAAAAAGTTTAAATGATAAGAGAGGTCTTGGATATGAAAAGGGAGAAAGCACCATATCAGGACAAAATAATTTTAGACAAAACAAAAATGGAAGGTATTCGATAAGACAACCTAATGCACAAAAGTTTAATGGATATTTCTTTTCTTGTAATAAGTTCACACATATGGTTGTGCAGTGTAGAAGTAATATGAGGTCAAGAACTTCATCATTCTCTGGTCAGCGTTTCAATTGCAAAAAGCTTGGTCGTAAATCAATTGAATGCAGAAATATGTCAAGTTAGTCTATTGATAGAAGAAATGTTGAATGCTATACATTTGGGGAATTTGGGCATGTCTCTAATCAATGCAGATTAAGAAGAAACTAGTGGAATAGACAAGAAAAAATTGTCTGCTATAACTACAATATGTATGGTCACATTGCAAGACTCTACAAAAACAAGAATATAGACAAAAGAGGTATGGGTATGTGCAAGATCATGATGGGCCAAAAAGTGGTGATATCTAAGTGATATGATGGCCCATGTGGCTGACGACTTTTTTTAAACCCAAAATTGATGAAACGAAAAGGGTTTTTAAAGGAGATTATCAACTTTCCACCAATATAAATTATGCTTTACTTTGGATTTAATAAATTATTATTATTCATTTTCTATTTGAATTACGACTAAAGTCCTGATTGATAGGCTGATTGAAAAAAATCTATAGCATTCAAATGGTATCACATTTTTGAATCCAAAACATGCATCACATTCTATGCTTCACATACTATAGGATTAAAAAAAAAAAAATTGAATTTCATGAAGTTTTGACCAAGTTAAGGTGGTTAGACATATGATTTTTTAATTTTTAAAAATTTGTAATAAAAAAATCATAAGTAAATATTTGTTTGGAAAAAAATTACAAACAAATATGCATCACATTGGGACATGAGTCCCCTAATTATATCTAAAATATTATAAAAAAATCTTATCATTTTATTGTGGTTAGGGTGGTCAGATAGACACCTACTTCTTATTTTTTCCCTGAAATTTAAGTACTACTGCATTGAAATTTCAAAATTTCACCAAATATATTTTTTTTAAACAAAAATAAACCTAGTAGTTTAGAAAATACATTCAATTTGCTACGTATTCTATTCTTACATATTTTTTAAATAATATAGATAACTTATTAAAAAAATTATGTCAAGTTTCCTAACTTTGATTTTATGAATTTTATTGCCACTTAAAGGCCCGTTTTTTCCATGATGATCCTGCACATACCCATATGGTTTATAGAAACAAAATATAGGTAAAAATGATAAAGGGAAAGAAAATATGACTACAGATGAAATCAAAGATCAGATGAAGAAGACATGGGTAAGGAAGAATGATTCTGACGTTGGAAATGGTTCCATGTCAGAACCTGCTTCCGGTAATTCCTCGAGTAATTGATTTCAGGCCACTGGCCTAGCGGGAGTTTTTCAAGAAAATATTTCCTCCCCTATCTATGGATGGTACGAGAATGCAAAAAATAGTTAGGAAGGTGTATTTATGGTGTAAATTTTTTTTGGATAACTTTTGCAAAAGGAACTCAGACAATTCATAGGTCCACATAATATTTTTCAGTTATTGTTTGAGAAAACAGAGTCTCCAAAAAATTTAGGGCAAATGCATTTATTGCACGTTTGTGTGCTATAAAATTAAATTTAAAACTGTCATTTGTCACTTTGCATCGAAGGAGAAAAGAAGGAGAGCACTCGGTGGTCAGATTTCGAAGCAGTGAAATCAATTTGCAGGCAATCCTCAAAACCTACTAGATATTTAAAATTAATCTCAAAATCTTCATACAATTTAGTGTGTGGTTGCAAACCCTAAACATGAAAATAAAAATGGATCAAATCAAAGGATTGATCACTCTAGATGAGTATAATAGTGAAAAGATTAGGTCAATGAGGAACTTGTTACTACCTGATGAATTGAAGCAATTAAGTGAAGTTAAACATGGAAATTTAGATATTTGGAATGAGTTTTCATTTTTTGAGAATGCAGAATTCATGAAATTCATCTTGATCAGACTACATGATGATATCTTAACTTTGGAAAAACCTTACATCATTTTGAAGGAGGTAATTGATAATTTGATAGGATTTTGTAAAATTAGAGATATACCAAGCAAGAAATATATTTGGAACAAAGAATTTGAAACCCTAACCAGGATAGTTGAAGATCAGAGAGCCTTGATAATTGCGACAATCAAGAATCGCGTTATAAAGTGCATTGCACATGGAATAACATACCAAATCTTCTACAAAAATTGAGAAGGAGTGACATCGGCTAGTATATTCTATATTTTTCACAAGATGATAATTGAAGGTTAGGACTTTGATCAATGCGGGTTGCTAAAGGATCAAATCATGGAGAATGTACAACTCACAAAGGAAACATGTTATCGTTTCAAGTTTTGCACCTTGATTACATGCTTAGTAATTTATTTATGAATTCCTTGCCAAAACTTGACAATGTGGTTTCAAAGATAAACGAATCTGTATGCAAACAAATATACTCTTTTTCTAAGAGCTTGGCTAATTGGGATTTACAATTTGAAAATTTATTTAAGAATGTGCTTGAAAAGTGTGGTTCAATAAATATTTCTCTTTTAGTAAGATCATTTCAATTTGCTTCCTCTTCTGGTAGAACTAATAAAGGATAGAGAAAAGGAAAGGAAATTGTTGAATAAAGTCCTTCGGAAAGAAAAGTTCCTAGAATTGAGGGAAAGGGAAAAGAAAAAGAAATTGTGGATATTTCGGGCGAAGAATCTGATGAAGAAACTAAGGATCCACTGAAAAATGAATCTAAACAAGAAAAAGGTAATGAGGAAGAAGATGATCTAACAAAAGAAAATCTACAACAAATTATTCAAGGAGAAGGTGGAATGCATAAATTAGCTAAGTTATGGTCAATTAGACCATCATATTATCAAGACATGATTCTAGGTTTTTTAAATGCTCATGTTGAGCAATGCAAGATTAGATTTGAGATTTTGCAAAACATTTTTCCAGATGAAATGATTGAGTGCAACAAAGAAAAAATGAATTATGAAGCACAAGAAAAGGAAGCTGGCGAAGTTATCTCTCACTTGAAGGAGCAATTAAGACTATCCCTTTACAAAATAAAGAAGAAAATGAATTATTTAAGGTAATGCATAAAATCAACCAGTGACATCTACAACTATTGCATCTGTTGGCCCCATCCAGTCAACAATTATAAAGACAAGTTGGATTAGATTGAAACAAAGTTGAATAGCATTGGAATTTTTTTTAATATATCTCAGAATCCGGATGGCACCATCAGGAGAAACATCAGGGAGCTACATTCAACACACACAAAAATTCAAATTTCCAAGAACACTCTTGTGGATACATTTTGGAAGGTAAAGGATCTAACTGAATGCAGGTTGGAGTAGATGGTGGATATATTGAGGAATGGTGAGAAACTAGAAGAAGCAATTAAAATTCCTTTATCTTTAACTAAAATTATCAACAAGACTTCCAAGAATAATAGTTTGATCATTATCATTGGAATCACAATATATTATTGGAAGAAATTCCTTCCGAAAGTGAGGAAAATCCATAAGATAATCTTCTAAAGATAGCATTAAATTTTTTTCAAGTTTTTGAAGTTTTAATAAAAGAAGGAGAAATGTCAATGTATATGTGTTAAAATTTTGGAGCATTAAGGATTTTCAACATATGTTTTGTCACTATTTTGTGACTATTCACTTTTTGTGTTTTCGGCATTTGGCATCCATGCTTTGTCATTGATGTCAAAGGGGGAGAGAATGTAGTAAAAGATTCCCTACAAAGGGATAAAATAATGTAGTATTGGAGGAGAGAATGCCTTATAAATCTCAAGGGGAGAAAGTGTAGTAAATTTTTTTTTGGCAACATAACTATAATGATTCCAACACTTAGTCATTTTTTCACTAAATGTTACCATCAAAGCCAAAGGGGGAGATTGTTGGCATATGTTATGTAAGTGTTGTTATTGATGGAAACCATGGAAACCCTAACAACCTAGGCAACCTTAATGACATCTGGTCTACAGTATATTTTTGGCATCTACCGGCATAACAAAGTGAAGAATAGGGCATCTGATTACAGGTATAAAAGTTGATTTGAACACCTCACCAGATAGATATTTTGGGTTGTGGATCTTTGAGGAATGTTTTTTGATGTGCACTCACTGGTATGTAATCTAGGAGATCTGTTCTACTAATTTGTTAGTTATATGTGCTAGAAGGGTGACCCGACAAATATAGTAATTATGGATGTATAAGGAGTAATTAATTAAATATATTCATGCTCAATTATATTTTTTTAGGTCCTCTCTTTTTCTTAACCAACTTTCGAGGATGCGCATAAAGAATTAATGATGGATCTGGCCAGCAAGTTTAAGGTAACTTAATATAATTTTATGAAGCCAACTAATGAATGAATAAATCCTTGTTTGCAAATATATCTATGAGATCGGCTCTATCGTATAAGGTGTGAAAAAAGCTGTGTGATTGGAAGCAAAGAAGTATGTAAGCATGTGAATAATTGTGTAGTGTGAGATTCAACAGAACAATAGTGTGAACTTGTCCATGTGTGATGTGAGAAGCAAAAAAGAATAGAGCATAGTAGAGAAAAGTGTAGAATCAGTCTATGGATCTAGAATTCAATCTATGAGCTTCACTAGAACTATAACCTGGCATAAATAGATGCTATCATCTCAATTCAACCTTCATATTGTCTTAATCTAAACTTTTTTATGGCAGTGAGCCTTTTTTTTTTTAGCGGTGAGCTCTAGGCAGTGTGCCTAAATGCAAGTGCATTCCTTTTGTTGAAAATTATATTTGATTACTCATATTATGGATTAACCTCCATCATGCTTTTTACCCTAACAGGGTTTCCACATAAAAAATTATGTTATGGTGTCATGAATTATTACTTTGAATGCATACATCTTTTCTTTAATGCAATGTTGAAATGGTTTCAAGTTTTAGATTGATGGAGTTTAAAATTTTTTGAACACTAATTCACCCCCACCCTCTTAGTGTTCCCTTGATTCCAACATGAAATGGATTCAATGGATGTTCTTCTTGAAACTTTCTTGAATGTTGTTGATCTTGAATGAAACGCTTTCTTGAGTCATAAACCCTACATCACAATTGTTAGCAGAATCACAAACATGATCCAAGAATATCCCTAATATGATGTTTGAATCTTGATGATGGATCCAAATGCATGATGAAATGATCTTGAATACTCTTGTTAACTCAATTATTTTATTAGGAATCCTCTCACAAAATAATTGGATTCTTGAATATGAAAATGAGTGAAAGAACCTTGTATTTATACTTATCCATGCTTAATATCCCAAAATTATAGCACAACACGCTGACATATGAATCCATTAATTAAAGGAGGCTAAATCTTGCCAAGATTTTAAAATGAATCCCTAAAATTACCTAAGGGGGAATAGGATTCGCTAGGTGGTGTCTTAGTCCCAAGGCATGAAACTCGGGGCACAAAATCCAAAAAGGGGCCCATTTAAGGTAGACTTGAAATCAGGGTCCCAAGACCTTTAGGGGACAAAGACACCCTAGGTGGCATCTTATTCTTGACCCAAAAATTAGGGACACATAGAAAGAATCATTAAATTATCATTTATCCATTGATGTTTTTCATGATTAGCCATAAAAAGATATAGTTCATTAGCCTTGTGGATGTAAAATAGGACCAATTAGGACATAAATAGGGATAAATAAAGAAAGGTGGGCCCAAAAAAGTGTGAAAATGTAAGGGTATGCATTTTACTACAGTACATTTAGCCCCCACTTTAGTGAGAGGATCTTCCTTCAAAATCACACTAAAGTAGCCAACCATGCAATCAAGAGGGGTTCAAATTTACAAATTCTAGTAAGATAGGATGAAAATAACCAAAAGGGTGGTGAACCCCCCAGGATTAAGATCCCATGGAAAACCAACATAAGCACAAAGCAACACACTTATAGATGATATATGAAGCCATAACCAGACTGTAAACATACACCATCAAAGATAGAAAAAGGAAAAAGGAAAAAGGAAAATAAAAATGCAACGGATCAACCTTCGACTGGATGTCCAACTTTTTGTTTATCGGGTCTAGGATATTTGTCCAAAAAAAGGTTTACAAGTGGAACACGTTTTCCACTATGCAAAAAAAATGCATGGTGACGAGGGCTAGTGAATTTAGTAGTTCACTAGGTGAGCCCCAAGAGGTCCATATCAAAGTCATACCCCCATTACTATGATAAGGACAAAAATAAAATGCATGGTTAGAAAGGCTAGTGAAGCTATTTGTTCACTAGGTGAGCTTCAAGGAATCATATCAAAGCCATGATACCTCCATGAATTTAATAAGGTACAAAAATATTATGCAACAAGAAAAAGGGATGTTCAAAGGGATTTTTATTAGTTTTTTTGAGGTCTTAATATTAGGGAACATTGTGCTTAACATCTCCAAAGAGAGGATAAATACAAGGTCTCATCCTTGAGAACAATGTACATAACATTTCCAAGAGAGGAAAAGTTCAAGGTCTCATCTTAGAGAAGATTGTACTTAATGTTTTCAAGAGAGGACAAGTGCAAGTTCTCATCTTAGGGAACATTATACTTAATGTTTCCAAGAGAGGACAAGGAAATATCACACTCTTAGAGGAATTCACTCTTAGAGGAATTCAAACCTAATGACACCACCAAGAAAAGGACACATTGCAAGATGAAAGGAAATTAGACAAGGAACATGAAAACAAAGGAAGATAAAATCATGCAAAAATAATGCCAATGTATGCCCCCACTTTAAAGGAATTGATAACACCATGTTGTGATAAATTAATTTAAAGTAGCGAAAACATGAAAAAGGAAAAGAGGGTTGCTCCCCATAAACACATAAGGGATCTATAGATTCAGGGTGAGTATCCATGTTTTCTGCAATGATATTAGAGAGCTCATAATTGTCATCATTCACAAAATACACATAGAACTAGAAGAATGCCACAAAGAGAGCAAAAAATAAATAGAAAACCTTTTGGGTCAACATGGAAGAGACATAGGGTGTCTTGACACATTGTCTCATACCCAAAAGTATTACACAAGACAAAAACAAAAATGAAAGCAAAAGATAATGAAAAGACAAAAGAATATGACATATAGAAGAATGAAGGTACAAATAGAGGAATGTAGAAAGAGAGAGAAACATCATGGGGGATCACATTACACACAGGAAATCACACAAAAGAAGAAATAAAAAAATGAAAGAAAAAATTATAGTAAATAAAATGCAAGTCAACCATCCAATAGGTTATCTGTATCCCAGTCTTGTTCAGTTTATGCAGAATGCAGATCACTAGTGAGAGGGAAAATATCAAGTGTTGTACTAGGAGAATCACTAGGTTTAACACATGGTAAATCACTTAGTTAACGAGGATCATCATAGTTTTTAGTGTTTAATCTCATGGAAGATTAAAATATCAAGTTCAATTCTTTATGCACTTTCTCATCAATTTCAGTTGTTTCTTCATCATCATCCAAGTTAACCACAATAGGAGGATGAAAGATAATATCCATAGAAGGTGTTGGTCCTTGTTGTGTTGGAGACATGATCTATTTGTTCTAGTAATGGAGGAGGCTCATCATTTATTGCTTCTATCTAGTTCAGATTTTTATTTTCTATGTTTTTTTCTTCATTCATCTTTTGAGAAATAACACAAAATCTATGCCTATGCTCTCTAGCATTTTAGTTCCTTTTATTATGATTTTCAAGTAAGTTGCATTTGTCTAGGAGCAAGTGTTTCAACCATAGATTCCTTTTCTTATTATGAAGTAAGAATGGAAGAAACCATTGAAAGTTGTTCAACCACTTTCCCTTTGGCTTTATAAATTTTCTTAGTTGGATTAGGACTCTTTTATTCTCTTGGCATTTTGTAGAAAATAGGAAAAGGATATTTGATGGATGGGTCTTGGTTAGTCAGAAAGGATTTAAGTTGAAAATTAATTTTGTCAAGGGGTGGAGGTTCAATTATGGGTGGAGAAAAAATTTCAAGGGATAGATTGGCTATGCATTTTTATTTGAACCTTTCATAGGATAGGAAAAGGAAGTCCTCACGAGGTCTTATGGGTTCCATGGGCTCGGGAAAAAAATAATCTGAGAAATTTCCATGTGAAGATGGAGGTCCAAAGCCACTATTGTTTATAGTGAATATTTCATTGACGACTAGAAACTTTAAGGACTTATGGAAAAGAAATGGGACCACATTCATGGAGTGAATCCATTTGTAGCCTAGATGCACATGAAATAGATCTAAATTATAGATGATAGATAATGATACATTCAATTTCTTTGGTCCTACTTGTAAAGGGAGTGTGATTAAGCCCATTGTAGCATGAGAAAAACCATCATGCATTTTAATCCATGATTTTAGTTTATCATATCTATGTTGAGTGAGTTCATGCACATATAAAATTTCTTTTGTGATCACATTCTCTCCCTGGACAGGATCAATTAAAATCCGAGGAGTGGGATTGTTAGTGATTCTACTGGCTATGTAAAGAGGACCATCAACTACATTTTTTATTGCTTCTTTCAAACTAAAAATAATGTCAATAGGCATTTTGGTTTGTTGTTCTGGAGGCTCGATGTCAATCACTCCTATCATTGTATTAATAGGATTTTGGTCATTAGTATCCATAGGATTTTGTTCATCATCATCCATAGGATTTTTTTCATTATTGTTCATGTTTTCATCATCTATGTCAATGCTCAACACACAAAGATTAGTTTCATTATCCTTAACAAATGAAATATTATGGTTAGGCATGGGATTGGTAAACATTTGCAAGTTTTAGTTGGGAGGAGCTATAGATTTATTTCCTTTATCATTCACATCATTTTTGTTGGTGATAAGTACAATAGGAATTATGAATAAAGCTCAGGGGTAATGACTTGGTAGGGTCAAAAGGTTGAATGAGAGGTAAGGTAAGCATGTTCTTGTTTAATAGCTAAGTTAAGATTTTTTGAAGTCTGTTAGGTAAGGGAGTAAATTATATTTGTGGATACCCGAAGATATAAGGATTACTCTTCTTTATAACAACTACTTGGGTATCAATTTGTTGGTTAGGTTGGGATGTGGAATTTAGTTGAAGGAAACTTTTATTTTATCTTCTGAAAGGTTGGTAGGTGTTTTGGTTTGAAGATTCAGACTATTTTTGGATGGGTAGAGGTGGTTTTTGGTTCAGAACTACCTACAAAATTCTCATAATCTCAAAGGGCGGTGCATAAGTGCATGAAGGAAGGGAATTTCATCATGGTGGGCTTGTCTTGTATCTTTGTAAATTTTCTATGAACATATTTAGAAGGTGAGAATCAAAAATATTCACACCAATTTGGGAATAAAGCGATTGATAACGTGAAATAAAGTTAGTGAATTTTTAACCATCATATTGATTACATCTCATGAAATAAGCTAATGTGATTTCAGGAACCATATGCACCTTGAAATGGTTAATAAAGGCTTCAACAAGTTCATTAAATGAATGAATTTAGTTATTTGGTAATGTAGAAAACCATCCCAAGGTAATGTCTTTCAAGGTTCATGGAAATATCTTAAGAAAAAAGTTTTTCCTCAAGGATGAAATCAGTACACAAAGTAGTATAGGCATTAACATGATTAGTAGGATCTCCCTTTCATCCATATTTCTCAAATCTAGGGATCTCTATACCTTGTGGCACCGAAGTTCTCAATATCTACAAAGATAGCGGGTCTCTTTTGACATAGTATGAAGGTGTACCATTTTTATTTTGATCTATGTTGGCAACTTGATGTTGAATGGATGAAAGGATTTGTAAAAGGTAGTTAATGATAGGGTCATTGTGTGTGTTTTGAGATGGAGGTGAATATGGTCATGGTGTGTATGTATTGGAAGGATAAGTGAATGGATTGCTTGTGGGATGAGATATTAGGTTGGATGTCATATAGATATAAGGAGAAATAGTTGAAATGTTTGAGGTAGGAAGGATATTTCTAGTTGGTTGCATCATTATGTTCACTTGGGCATTGGTCTAGGTGGGAATGAAGGTTATGGTTCAAGGGGGAGGAGTTTGATTTCCTCCTTGGATTTGCACATTGTTTGAAGTTTGAGCACCATTGGTGGTGGAAGGAAGATGTTTTCCAAAAATGTGAGCTATATTACACACAAATTCCAATCCTTCATCCCTTTCCATCATGTGGTGAATACTATCTATGGAAGGTATAATAGTTTTATAAATGTTTTCAGTACTCATGCTATCTTATAAATGGGGTAGGTCTTCATGCATTTTCATTATGTTTTCTTGAGGGATATGATCAACCATTTCTTGAATACTTAGCATAGCACTTGTAGGTAAGGTAGGAATAGCAAAAGAGGTATCAAAGGTATAGTCCATACCCAGTGAACTAGTACCAACACCAGAAGTGAGAGAGCTAGATAACCCAATATCCATAATGAGAGTTTTATCACAGGATGCCATGAGTCTTGCACTTCATCTAACCATAGTATTGATAGTAGGACACCAAGTAGTACAAAGAATACAAGGGATAAACTAAAGAAAGTGTAATGAGAACAATATCCTATGCTTAGAATTACAATTGAAAGGAATGAAATTGAGATAACAACAATTCTGTAAACTATAACAGGAAACTAAAAGGAAAAAATGGAAGCAAAAAAAAGAAATTTCAAATCCTTAAAACTGTTAAGTCAAAGTCAACAAGGACTAAGATTCTAGTAAGGGCGTCTTGGCCCTGTTGGTGAGATTTTGAAGTTCCATAAAGTGAAACAAAAAGAAAACATCACGGATGGGGTTCTGAGCTAGAAACCCATAGGGGGACTAAAATGCTAGGAAGGGTATTTTAGTCCCAAAAAGGGTATTTTTAGAAAAACAACAAAGTCTGGGTTGATAATAGTAATCCTAGGTTGCCTACCTAGGGACCTGATGTTAACAAACATAAAAAGTGCAAATGAATGCAAGAAAAAGTAACTAATAAAAAAAAATTGAATGCAAAGTTGAATGCAAGTTTCTCAATTTTGAATATAATAGCAATGTTTCTAAATGCAATTAGGATAATTGACAATGAAATTTTCATTTTTTAATGAGATAATATGATGCAAGAAAGAGAAAATGCACTTTAACTAATATAAATATGAGAAACCCTAGATGCACTTTCACTAATGCAAGATGTAATGCAATAATGAATGCAACCTAGATCTAGGACTTTAATGGACTCCAAATTAGAAAATGATTTCTCTAAAATGTAGGGTTCAACAAAATGAACCGAAGAGAAAATGGGGGGTTGAAATGCCACTATTCTCTTTAGGTGATTCAATTATGTCCTAGGATCCCAACTTGGATTGACTATCAACCCCAAAATGGTGAATGAATTCTCAATAGAGAAGACCTAGGAGGGGCTCTTTAAGGCTTTGAAGGGTTCACCACCAAGAAAAATATTGGAAAAGACAATTTAACATTCAACTCACAAATCCTCGTAATGCAAGCTAAATGATGAATGCAAATGATGAAATTAAGCAACAAAAAGTAAGGGTATGTGTACCTGGGAAGTCTATAAATGTAATGAGGATTCTCAAAATGAAAAGAAGATATAAAATTATGCCAGGGAGGACTAAGATTCACTTACTATATGCTTAGTCTTGCAACTGTTTTTCGAGGCAGATGCAAAATCTTTAGATGCTAGAATCGGATCTTAAAGAATTTATAAAATACCTTCGGGAGGACTAAGACATCCTAGGTGATGAATTAGTCCCATCTGTAATTTCTAAAATCTTCAAATGTGATCCTGAGGCTTGATTTCTACACTTCCTTCTTCTCAGATCTTAGGTCCTGAGACTTCTGAATTTGGCCTATAGGTGAGTTTTTGTGAAGATGAAAACTTTGCAGTGCAACTTTTCAACCTTGCAAAATTGCACTCCAAATGATCTTCATGTCCTCAACCTAAATATACAAACACAAACACACAAGAGAGAAATAACTTGTTTATTGTTAGTAAATGAGAGTTTTCCTTGGTCAAACCCCTTGTTGGTAATTAAACCTTGAAATGAAATGAAATAAAGGAGGGAAATGATGAATAAAAAAAGTGCTATGTTGTAGCTCACCAAACCCTTATAATAAGGTGTTGCAAATATGCTTGAGATAGTTGTAATCGATGTGGTTCTTGACTCTTTCTAAAATAATTCTGGTATTGAATGAAACACTTGCTTCAATCATAAACCCTACATCACAATTGTTAGCACAATAAAAAACATGATGCAATAATATCCTTGATATGATGCTTGAATCTGGATGATGGATCTAAATTCTTGATGAACTACTCTTGAATGCTCTTGTGAACTCAATTATGCTATTAAGAATGCTCCCACAAAATACTTGGATTATTGGATATGAAAATGAGTGAAATAACCCAGTATTTATATTTATCCATGTCTAATATCTCAAAATTACACCACAGCAAGATGACATATGAATTAATTAATTAAAGGAGGCTAAATCCCACCAAGATTTTAAATTGAATCCAAAAATAACCTAAGGGAGAAAAAGATGCCCTAGGTTACGTCTTAGTCCCAAGGCATGAAATTCAAAGCATAGACTCCAAAAAATGGGTCCATTTAAGGCACACTTGAAATTAGGGTCACAAGACCTTTGAGGGACACAGACTCCCTAGGCGGTGCCTTAGTCCAAACCCAAAAATCAGGGACACACAATCAAAACCATTAAATTATTATTTATCCATTGTTATTTGTTGGGATTAGCCATAAAAATATATACTTCATTAGGCTTGTGGATGCAAAATAGGACCAATTAAGACATAAATAGGGATAAATAAAGTAAGGAGGGCCCCAAAAAGTGTGAAAATGCAAAGGTATGCATTTTATTATACTACATAATTCATTCCTTAAATGCTTTCACTTCTTTACCCTCCTTTCTTAGTGTCTAGGGATCATAATCCTACCATGTGAGAATTTCAATGAAACCTTGATCTTTATCAGTTAATTTAATGCATTTCTTAGTGACCACAAATCCTTCTATACATTGTACCAAAGTGTCACCTTCTCATTTTACTTGTTTCTTCCATTTTTCACATATTGGAACTTTTTGTTCCAAAATTATCTTTTTTGTTATCAATTCTTGGACATGTATTTGTATGAGAGTTGTTGTGCTTCGCCTCTTAGCATCAATTTTATATTGGGAAAATCTGCATTCTCTTTCCAATCTTTTGGTTTTTTCAAACCAACGGTATGCCTCTTTGTACTTCCCAATTTTATATGTGACAAGATCTTATCCCTACCTTACAAATTACTCAATCTGTTCTTCAAAAACATTCATTTTGTGACAGAGTGTTGCGATAGCATCCACCTCTTCCTATGACACGAGTACTAGATTTTGAGGCAATTTAGTTTGTGCCTAGCTAGATTAGGTTACTGATTTTATAAAATTCTCTAGACTAGCAATCCATTCTTTCAACACTCTTTTCCTTTGTTTACTTTTTTGTACCTTGGCAATAGTTGTATCCAAATTCATATTTATTTATTCTAATTCTTGCATTGAGGATGAGTGTCCAGCATTGATACTTTTTATTCTATACTCCTTAGGTGTTATTTCATGTCTATCTTTATCTTCTATCGGAGTAGCTATATATGGAGTATTTTTCCTCCATCTACATTCTTTTGCATTGCATGTTTTCTTTTAGCTCTTTGCCTAAGCTTAGGATTCTCTACTTCTTGCATTAAATTTTTGAGATCTAGAGGTAATAATTCCACTTCCAATGGGGAAGCTAATTCTCTTATTAACCAATTAGGTGCATCTTCATTATATTCTGCCTCTATAAAATTTCTTTGTTCTTGGTTTTTAGTATGCTCAAGAACTTCTCTTCTTACATTTTCAACTTTATCTATCTTATCCTCTGAAACTATAACATCTTCAGCATTCATTGGCATGGATTCTAGATTACCGGGATTCAACACTGTCTCTTCAATTCTAAGACTTATATTTTCCTATCTAGACAAGTGTCCAATATCATCTCCTAGGAAATCACCTTCTTCATATCTTGTCACATCAGGATTCTCTTCATCCCTAACCCCATCGCCTAAAGTTTGTGAAGGTTCTTTATGTTCAATTTTAACTCGGTCCTCTTTTTAATTTTTGGAAACCTACGTTTGTTCAACATTATTTTGACTATTCCCTAGTGAAGTATGGGAATCAAAGGTATCTTTCATAACAATATTATTAATATAAAATTTTCCTACAGTCTCCCTTGTTTCTATTTCAAGAACTTCAGGGTTCCCCACCTCTAAGGCGCATGTTCATCTTATGAATTATTCTTCTTGAATATTCATAGGTATTGACCCTGTACCTAGAATCTTTTCCACCACTAGTTGTACCATGGTCTTATCTTTAGAATTATTTTCTTTAAATCATTCCCACATAGCACCCAATTTGTCCATTTGAGCTTCATCTAGCTTAGAACTTTCATCTACAACCACATGGTTTTTTCCCAGTGTTTGTTTTACTATAGCCATATTGACTGAAGGGGAGAAGTAAATAGTTTTGCAACTCTCTAAGATGAAGACCTTTTATGTGTACACATATTCTCTATCATTCTTTCCTTTTCATCAATCATAGGTTGATTCTTTGGTTTTGTTGTGGAAGAATATGCCACTTTTGGTTTCTTTTTGTTTACTGGAAGATTTCAATGAAACTCCTTGGCTTGAAGCCTCAGGGGTTCTTTCTTCAATATTTATAACAAAAACTACTTTACTAACTTTTCTCTTTTTCTTAGGAGGCTCCTCATGCTTAGCCTCATTTTCTTCTCTTTGTTTCTTCTTTATATAAAGTGAGCATGTGGGCCTTATTCCATATTTTCTCAAATATTTATGAAAACATTCTATCCATCATTGAGTCTACATTAAAATTGGTTCAGAAAAATCCTCAACATATGTTATTTCTCTACTTTCATAATCCGGATCTGAGATGGGTTCATCATAGAATTTGTTTTCATTATAAGTCAAATTCAATACATCACCATAATCTTCCTCCAATTGATCTGGAATTTCATGAATCTTAAGAATATTTTCAGACTATAATGAAAATCTTTCATATTTTCTTTTCCTTACTTTATGCTCGTCATCACAATTAAGCCAATAATCCTCTAAATAGAAAACATGGGCATGTTTATCGACTATCCACTTGGCAATAATCCCTTTTCATTCATAGTTTTTTATTTGGACTGAAATGTACTCTAGCTTGTATTTTTTTAACTCCTCTTCACATAAATCAGTTGCTTTACTTGCATTGCATTTGTAGTTCCCATTACAATAGGAAATTTGAGAGAAATTTTCTAATGTGTTGAGCTGTAAAGAGCTTGAGATGGCTTTAACTATCTTACCAATTTCAGTAGTACTAATTTATCTGTAGGGTGACTGAGAAACATGAAGGGATATCCTTCAAAACCTTCCACCCTGATATAGGTGAAAGTGGGAAACTGAGTGTACAAGCCTCCAACCTATTTAATATTTCTTTGTGCTTCTAGAGATAGGGTATGTGCAGGATCATCATGGAAAAAATAGGACCTTAAGTGGCAATAAAATTCAGAAAATTAGAGTTAGACAACTTAACGTAAAAATTTGAATAAGTTATCCATATTATTTCAAAAATATGTAAGAATATAAGCTATAGAAAATTGAATCTAGTTTCTAAACTACTAGGTTTATTTAAAAAAAAAGAAATCTATTTGACAAAAATTTGAAATTTCAATGCAATAGTACTTAAATTTCAGGGAAAAAATAAGAAGTAGGTGTCTGTTTGACCACCCTAACCACAATAAAATGATAAATATTTTTTATAATATTTTAGATATAAGTAGCGGACTCATGTCCCGATGTGATGCATATTTTTTTGTAATTCGTTTCCAAGTAAATAATTAATTATGAATTTTTTATTACAAATTTTTAAAAATATAAAAAATCGTATGTCTAACCACCTTAACTTGGTCAAAACTTCATGAAATTCAATTTTTTTTTTTTAATCCTATAGTATGTGAAGCATAGAATGTGATGCATTTTTTGGATTCAAAAAATTTGATATTGTTTGAAAGCTATAGTTTTTTTTCAATCAGCCTATCAATTAGGACTTTAGTCATAATTCAAATAGAAAATGAATAATAATTATTTATTAAATTCAAAGTAAAGCATAATTTATATTGGTGGAAAGATGAGAATCTCCTTTAAAAACCCTTTTCATTTCATCAATTTTGGGTAAAAAAAGGTCGTGAGCCACATGGGCCATCATATCACTTAGATATCACCACTTTTCGGCCCATCATGATCCTACACATACCCGATAATCTTTTATCTTTCTCTCATATTATTCTCACCAACTTCATGGAAAACACATCATTGACTCTCTAATAATTCTCTTTATTTTCATGGATATTAAATTGGGGTAAATGAGCATATATGAGACAGTTTCCTACTTCTTTTCCTAGAATACTGACTCTATTCAACCCTTTCTTATTTACCCTTAAGGCACGTGAATAGATAACATATGATGACCTGTAAAAACAATTTGACTTTGGAAATTCCTTTATCTGGTCATGCAATTTGTCACTAATAAAACATCCCCAATGCATTTTCATAGGGCCTTCCATTAATTTGGTTATGATTACAAAGCCATCTGGCAGTTGAGATATCCTGCTTAACATGGTTATAATGTCTTGAACATCTAGGTTGAACATAGATCATAGAATTGGCTTAGTCTGCTTCATAATTTTGTCATGGAACCATTGGGTACTCATAGTTCTTTTTTTATGTTCTTCGGTGCCTAGGTAGGTTTTAGACTTCATCTTTATATCTATAGGGTTCATCTAAGGAAATATGAGAAGCCCAAATGTATATGGAATTATTTTCTCAGAAAGATCTGCATAGATTCTTCCCTTTTTCTCAATGACTCTTTTGTCTAGGTTGTAGCAGTTTAAATATTCCATAACTAGTTCAAGGGCCTCCATTGCTAGTGAAAACCCTCCTGCTAAATATAACCCACTTGCTATAACATTCCTTGTACAATGAGAGTCATTTTCTTGACATGACCATCTGAGGAATTCAATATCAAAGAAAAATCTTGAATAAGTATCATTAGCTATCCTACCAATTGGTACAACTTGTGAAGTACAATATTTGAATTCATTTTCTGGTGTTTCTTCAAAAGTATTCATTTTAGTTGATGTGTTCTAAATTTTGAGATATGTTCCTTGTGTGCAAGTTAGGGTTAAATTTAACCAGCTATCTTTAATAACTCATAATAACTTTCAATTCACCATTTATTTAAATTTACATTAGAATAATCAACATTTCAGTTATTAAGAGAATTACCATAATCTTGAGACTTACATGCATAAAATGAGTAACAATTTTTTTGTTATTCGAGATATACTTGGTTTTTTTGGTGATAAAAATCTTTCAAAATATAACTTTGAAACCCTCAATATATTTGTTCTTGGTTTCTCAAAATTTACCTTTTCTTGTGCACCACAATATTAGTCTTGTTCATTCAATGTCCTTTGCAAATTTAAAGTATAGCACAAGGTTGAGCGTTATAAAAGCAACTGCATTTGCAAGATGGTGCCAAGTAAATTTTTTTAGTTCGCCACCTTCATTAGGGCTATGTGCAGGATCATCACGGGAAAAACAAGCCCTTAAGTGGCAATAAAGATTCAAAATATCAAAATTAGGCAACTTGACCTAAAAATTTGAATAAGTTATCTATATTAATTCAAAAATATGTTAGAATAGAATCTATAGAAAATTGAATGTAGTTTCTAAACTACTAGGTTTATTTTTTTATTTTTAAATCTATTTGGTGAAAATTTGAAATTTCAATGTAGTAGTACCTATTTTCAGGGAAAAAATAAGAAGTAGGTGTCTATCTGACCACCCTAACCATAATAAAATGATAGTATTTTTTTATAATATTTTAGATATATATAAGTAGAGGACTCATGTCCTGATGTGATGCATATTTTTTTGTAATTTGTTTCCAATTAAATAATTAATTATTCTTTTTTTATTACAAATTTTAAAAATATAAAAACTCACATGTCTGACCACCTTAACTTGGTCAAAACTTCATGAAATTCAATTCTTTTTTTTAATCCTATAGTCTGTAAAGGATAGAATGTGACACATGTTTCAGATTCAAAAAATATGATATCGTTTGAAAGCTATAGATTTATTTCAATCAACCTATATCAATAAGGACTTTAGTCATAATTCAAATAGAAAATGAATAATAATTATTTATTAAATTCAAAGTAAAGAATAATTTATGTTGGTGGAAAGATGAGAATATCCTTTAAAAACCCCCCTTTTCATTTCATCAATTTTGTGTAAAAACAAAGTCATCAGCCACATGGGCCATCATATCACTTACATATCGCCACTTTTTGGCCCATCATGATCCTAAAAATACCCATTAATTACCTATTAAAATGCATTAATTTCTCAAATAAAGGTGCAATCATGGTTTATTAGGGTTAAAATTACAAACACCTTGGTTTCTGCGTAGGCCCACCACTAGAGAAGAAGACGGCATGGGAAGCTTACATGACACTCTTGTGTCACTTTGATTTTTACGAGGCAAAGGGCTTTTGGATATGTGATCATTGATGATCACTAGAATTGACAACCTTGAGTACCGAACCTTGGATAGATTACTAGGAATTAGGACACTTACCTCCAAGCTAAAACAAATTGAGAGTAGAGAGAGAAAGTGGGAATCGGCTTCAAGTAAGATCAAAAGTGATTTAAATTTTTTATAATGGAACCTCCAATTTCTAACCTTCATCTAAAGAAAAAGAAAAGCAACCATCAGACTAGCCGATGAATAAATGAACACAAACACTGGTATTCTTCATCCAGGTGATGACATACCAGGAGTACTAGGACCAATCATTGATACAACATCTTTGACACAACTGTGGCAACTTTGGGACTCTGGTTTTTGGTAAATTGATTAAACTTCATAAAAATAACGAGACACCGAATCTGAGAAAGAACAAGGACTCAAGAAAATACCTAAGCAATTAAAAGAAAGAGGTAGCAAAAAAAAGGGGGTCCACATTTTTCGAAAGAGAAAAATGGGGTGTGTTATGAGACCAAACAACAACTAGCAACCAACAAAAGTAGAAAAAACAATAGAAAGTCAATTTTGGACCTCATAACCATGCTTCAAATTTTTTTAGTCTTCTAATTATAAACAGTTAGATATTAATTCGAACATTGAAAATTCAATTTAGCTAGCATACAATATTAAGCGTTACTGAGCTCATGTGTGTGCAATTGGTTTATTCCACTACATCAAAGTTAGACAATAGCAATTATCTGCATTGACCTACATAATTTGTAAATTCCCTTTTAAGCCAACCATGGATAGAGCCTTGCTACTAGCCAAGCATCTATAGCCCCAACAAGGTTATCATTGTAATTCTCCCAAACATAGCTCTACTACCAGTCAAGCATCTATAGCCTCGGTAGAGATATTTGGATGGCCTAAAGAGTTGATTCTTTCTTCTGATATTTCTTTTATAGCTCATTTCAAATTTTTCCTTTTTTCTTTTTTCTTTTTTCTTTTTTGATATTTAAATGATAGCTCATTTTAACTTGCAAGAAATGAAGCCCACTATTAGGTTGGGAATCCTAGTGGTAGAAAAGGTAGCCTTTTGATTTTTCACTTAATGCAAATAATTTCTATCCCAAATTTCAATAGAATGATTTAAGATATGGGCATTTGTAGCTCAAAATCAGTTAAATGATTTATGCTAACTGGAGTAAAAGGAACCAAACAATTACCCAATCATCTATAATTAAAGCACTACTTTTGGTCAAGGTATAGATAAAATTTCAAGAATTCACATTCTATTATTCTATTCACCTTCAAAGTTTCCAACCACTATACAACCGGACAACATAAACCCCAAAAAGAGAAAAACAAAGTAGCAAATAACTATTTATAAAAATGATGAAAATTATTTACAAAAAACTATTTGTAAAGCTAGACCAAGAACTAGCAACCATCGCTAAGCCTGGAAGTAATTGTTCAAGAACTTCCCATTGACAAGCAATGGGACATCTTCTCCAGTCAAAGTCTTAAGTCTATAAGTATTATCTCCTAAAATTTCATAAACTTGGTAAGGACCTGTCAATAAATTTTCAAACTTACCACACCCACCTTTACACTCATGGGATTTGTCCCAATATAGGACTAAGTCTGATATTCTAAAGGTTTTTAATCTATCCCTTTTGTCAAACTATCACTTTACCACATATTGGTGTCTAGAAAAATGATCTATAGCTTGGATACATTTTTCATCTAAATACATTAATTGCAAAAATTGAGCTTCAGTTTGATCATCTAATCTAGTGTATTCTTGAGAAAATTTCCAATTAGGGATTTTTAAGTTTATTTGCAATATAGGGTGTACCCCATAAATTAGGTGGTAAGGAGAATTTTTGAGTTAATTTTCTATTTTTAATCTTTCTCCCTAAAGTGTCGTTTAATCAGGACTCTCATCCTTGCATAAAAGGGAAATTTGTAGATTCACAATTTGAATTGAATCACCTCAAGGTTGATAGTCCTTTCATTGTGTGGATTTCATTTCCTGAATGAAATAGAAAGAAAATAGGTCCATCATACCCCATTTATCACAAAATCTAATTTTGGGGTCACATCCCCCAACCTATTTTTCTATGTTTCAAGGTTATAGTCAATTTGATTGTACACCATACGTTATTGGGTTATAGAGTTTCCATTGGAGGTTCCCAACCCTCATCATATTTTACTTTCTATTGATCATAATGGGTTGGAGAAACAACCAAAACCAACTAAGGAAATTCTTTGGAATCAATGAAGTCAAAACTATCACTAGAAGGCCAACTAGGATCTCCACTAGAGGACCACCAAGAAATTCAAAAAAAAAGTGCACCCAAGAGTAGCAACTTGAGGGGTTGGAGAACCCTAGATATTTCAAATACTTCACGATGGACTCTTGTGATGACGATCTCTTCATCTTGCTAAAGGAGAATATTGTGATTGAGAAACTTGATTTCCACAAGAAGAGAGAATCTTGCCCCACTGCTACCCGCAGGGAAGTGAATATGCCTAAGATGAGGAAGGGAACATGGAAAATCTTTCCATAATGCTAGTGTCTTTTCCCTAGTGGTTAAGAAAATACAAACTTAGGTGAACCATCTATTGGGGAAACCTTGTTGGTTTGCATTTGGATCTGTATTAACACATTAGAACAAATAATTAATTTAGAAAAAAATGAAACTTTCTAGTCAACAAAGAAATGAGTAAACATTATAGAATTTATATATTTCTATATGATGAAACAAATCTCCACCTTGAAATAGTATCATATTTGATTGAATTTATGGGGGATGTGAGGAAAACCTCCGAAAAGACCATATTCTAGGAAAATGTTTTTAGCCAAAAATGCTAAAAGGAATCATAACGCTAACTTTAAAGCTTTTGGGATTGAGAGAAAAACTAGAAGAGGTGCTTAAAATACTTGAAATGTCCACAAAATAGATAAAAAGGGTCTATAATTTACCTATAGGAACTAACTATGTACTAGGCTAGCAAATAGTGGAGTTGAATACACCATGCAAATTGAACAAATTTAGGCTTGAGAATTATATACTAGATAGTGAGAAACATTCACTACCAAACCAAGATCGATGACTAGAAATTCCATCTTTGGTTTAATCTAGGCACTAGAGGTAGAAACAAAGGAATTTTGTGGCATCCCAATAAGGGTTATGTATTTTTGAAAGGTAGTATTTGGACTTGACATATAACCTTTCTACCAAGGTTTGAATGATTGAATGCTAGTTGTGTGAACCATATTAGCTACAATAACCCCTATAGCTGTGTCAAAAGTGTCACTATCCTTATTACTAAGGTGAAACTTAGCATTAGTTGCATTCCATGACATGAGACTCATATAAGTTCTAGAGAATAAATCTCAAATGAACTGGATACCTTTCTTACATAAAACTAAAATACCATAACCTATGGAAAGCAAGCCAAGGGGTGATCATAATCTTGTAGAAGAGGGTAACACCAAGTATTCTATTGTTTAAGAGAAATACCATCTAGAAGTTGAAGCCACTCCAAAGAATGGAAGTTGTTTGATGGCTTCCCAATAAAACCATTTTATTTTAGCCAAGCCCTCATTTTTAATTGTATCCTTCATGGTGATAAGGGTTTCAAAACCAATCCCCTTCTAGGCAAGCTTATTAACTAGACAACTAGAGGAAATACAATGCAAAATAATTAATTTAAAGGCTTCATTTCTAGTGAGAGCATGAGTGATCAATTTAGTACAAAGAGCCAACCCTTGTTGTTGGTTGGAAAAAATACACAACCCTCTAAACTCATGAGGAAGACCATGATATTCATCAAAATACTAGTGAATTTTTTTGAAGTTGTCAAAAAAATCCCAAAGAAGGTAATGGAGAATCTTCTCGAATTTCATGTAAGAGAATTTCAAAGGGGCCCAACATGAGGAACAATGAACATGAGTGGCTTCAAGGTTTTCTTGATAGAATTGAAATTTATCTAGCATGGAAAGGGCTTTATGATACAATAAGTAAGATTCCTTTCAATTATACAAAGAAAAGCATGCCATAAGACCATCTAAGAAGCTTGGAAAGAATATGGAATGCCCAAAAATTTAAAATTTTTCACCATGACCAATCCAATTCTAGAAAAAATATTGAAGCTATGTAGTCATAGGAAGGATTAATTTACTATAACTTTGAGTCTTGTGTCACTGAATGCATAATCCAGAGGCCTAATAGAAGATGTTTAAATATAGGAGGGAATTCTTGATATTTTTCTCCTCCTTAGTGAGAATGACAAAGGAGTCATCAATAAAGAGACCATTTAAAACATGGACTAACAAATCAAGTAAGGAAACACCTTGAACTAACCCTTGGAAGATGGAATGATCCATAATAAATTTAAAATCCTTTAGAAATCACAAATAGACTAAGGGGGGAGAGCATCCCTAGTAAATGGAGTGAAAGAACCCAAAAGCATTGAACTATGGCCATTAATAGTAAAAAAAACTACAAGCGTCAACAAAAATAATGTTAAAAAAATGAATGAAAGAGGGTCCAAATCCAAGATATTAAATCATGGAAAGAATAAAACATTGTTAAATACGATCAAAATCTTTGGCAAAATCACTTTTTAGAGAAAGGGCCTAGTGTTGGGAGTGTCAAGCTCATAACATAACTTCCCAAAGCACAATAATAGTATCCAAAATGTATTTGGATTTGACGAGTCATGTTATCTTAGGAATAAAAATCTACAGAAGAAGATGACACACCTTTAAATCCAAAGATTTGGCTATAATCTTATAGGACACATTGAGTAGGCTCATAGACGTCTAATTACAAATGTCTTATTGATCGCAAACTATAGATATAAGTTTGATATTTTATTTATTAATAACTTTGCCTAAGTATTTGAAATGGAAATATTCTAGAGAGACTTTATGCAGGTCCTTGACCACAACGTCCGAGAGGGCCTTGTAAAATTGACAATGGAAACCATCACACTCAAGGAACTTTTCATCTATCATTGTGTGTACTATACTGCCTTGAGCTCAACAAAAGATATCAGTTGATCATAAATTTATTTTTATGAAGGAGAGGGCTGATTGTGAAAAACCCGAAGGCAGTCTTTAAGGGCACACTCTCATTCATGAGAATTCTCTAGGGTAGTGATGAAATTCTCATAGTCCTTAAAAAATCTTAGAGAATGTCTGGAAAAAATTTAAGCACCTTTTTACCATTGAGGGCTGATTGTGAACAACCCAAAGGCACTCTTTAAGGGCACACTCTCATTCATGAGAATTCTCCAAGGTAGTGATGATTTTCTCATAGTCCTTACAAAATCCTAGAGAATGTCAAGAAAAAATTTAAGCACCTTTTTACCATCGAGGGTTGATTGTGAACAACCTGAAGGCACTCTTTAAGGTCACACTCTCATTCATGATAATTCTCCAGGGTAGTGATGACTTTCTCATAATCCTTACAAAATCCTAGAGAATGTCTGGAAAACATTTAAGCACCTTTTTACCATCTTTGATTTGTTTGATGCGATGAGAGGTATGACGAGCTTTAAGATCTTAGAAAAACTCCTTGGAAGCCCTATCACCAACCTTAAGACAATTGAGTCTAGATTGAATTTGGACACCTATAGAAGAATGATTGTCTATATGTACTTCGGTTTCCTCCACTCGACCACCCGAACCTACAAGGTAGGGGAGAGGGGGTTGGCTTCAAGCACATCCATGGCACTATAGAGATTCAATGTGGTAGCCTCATGTGTAACTATTCAAGCTATTGATGTTTACATAAAGCGCCCCAACTTCCAAAATATAAAACAACGAAACAAATGTTTACTTATAGAGTGGCATGATCGACTTCAATCACAAAGAGCATATTTGGACTTGAATCATGAATGTTGTTATTATCTAATGGAGATTTATGTGATTAATCTTCCCTTAGTTTTTCAGCACCACAGGTATATTAGACAGCTTATCCTGATCATTAGCATCAAGAGTTAAAACAACGTAGTAGTGCATTAAGGATAGAAGGTGAACCTTCCCTCCCACTTTCCACCCTTCCTCCTCCCCTCGCCCCTCTATAGTGTCGCCTCCACATTGTGATCTTTTCGTTATACAGTACAATTTTTTTGAATTGCTATGAATGTTACATCTTTATGAATGTGATAGTATGAAAACAACCTGCCAATTGTTTTACAATCATCTCTATCAAGGGCTTTTAGTATATATCTGAGAAGAGTAAAACTCAGAGAAAGCTAACTCCTGGACAAAATTCACCTATGTATGTAACATTATAGCATCCCATCCCATCCCCATCCCACTTGCCAGAAAAAATGCACCAACGGAAAGATTGATGGAGGAAGCTCACAGATCGAGATGGAAAAATAGATGACGGACGTTTCAGAAAATTTAAAAAGGAGCGGAAAATTTAAAATTCGGAGTTTCAAATATTTGATCCATATTCCTCTGGGCAGAGAGAAATTGAGTGGTTATTTTGATTGTCCAAGAAATATGTTGCAGAGCGCCTACCAGACATCAAGTTACGTCCCCTGACGAAATTTACAGGCGGAATTTACAGTCATTTCCCAGTGGTATGAGTTCTAATCCCCTGCGTTAGAAGATAATATTTTCATTTACAACCATCCTATGGGACTTGGGAAGAGAAATGACAAATGGACTATAATCTCCTCGGCGCCTGTGGTGTCCCAATGATCTTCGGGATTTGGTTGGTTCTTTATTACTAGTTACGATATTTTTGGCATATTGAACCATTTTTTTCTTAATGAAGCACCATTTTCAACTTGATCTTTAAATGCAAGAATCAGTGGGATTCGAAAATATTCTTGACATCAGTGCCAGCACTAACTAGAGGTGTTTCCAGTCAATTGTAGATAGCTCCATGGGTGCTAAAATTACATAATTCTTTAGCAAATTTGAATGGCTTGATTTCGAAACCAGTTTCTTTGTTATGGCTTGAACTTAACTTCAATCAACAACAATGGGAATGCATTCCTCCATGGATTCCTCTAAAAAATTGCAGTTTTTAAAATTAATGAATGGAGATCTCAAAATATTGTGGCAGAGTGATGTACAGGTATGTTATCTTCATTGAAATATGAGTTTCCATTATGTAACAACAACTTCTTGTTCACGACTGAATGTTTGAGACAATCCATGATTTCTATTTCACTCGATTTGAATTTGGCTTCAGGCTCCTTTGTAGTTGAAAGAGAAGATTATGTTTGGTCCATTGAGCTCTAGTTTTGAAGGGTTCCCAAGTTCAATAGGACTTTTGAAACACTTGAAAAGAATAGCATTGTCAGGTTATTTTTCCAGTAAAATATTTCCAGAAGAGTTTTGTTTTCTCCGATCACTTGATCATGTGGAGCTATGACATTGTAGCTTGTTTTCTTCACTACTCGCTAGATTCCAAGATCTAAATAACTTACGACATCTAGATTGTTTCTCTTGCAAGGCATTGAATAATTTGCCAGATTCTCTTGGAGATTTGTCCAGATTGATTGGATCAGATTTTATGGATTATTTATTAAAATTTTTAGTTACAACACATACTTGAGTTTACTGTATGGTTGTGCGAAATACACAACTTTTTCTGATTTTAGTTTTCTAAATGATAGTTCCATTGCAAATTTCTGATTTGGCTATTCGTTTTTCCTTGATTAAATTTTTTTTTATCTATAAAAATAAACAAAATGCTCATCCAATGATCAAGAAATCTGGTTATAAATTTTTTATTTTTTTTATGTTCTTGTAGATGGCGACAGGTATACATTTTGAAATTTTGTGACAAGGGAATTTTATAGAAAAATGGCTAGCATTTGATGAATTTTTCTTGTCAAGGAGCTCTCCAAAGCTGAGAAACTTCAAATGATTGTAATGCACAAATTTGTTCTTCTGTGCAATGGTCGCTTTTGCCAAAATTTATGTATTTTTCCAAATGTGTCCAATGGCATCTTTGCTAATATGTCTTATCCATTTGTCTTAGCAAGCTCTTTTTAGATTTAGTGTGTGTGGCACCCAACATCTAACAGCCAATGGTGTAAACTGCATAATTTTAGATCACAAGCATAACACAATAATAGTTTTTAATGGTCAATTTTTAATTATTGAGATGCTTTCACCATATCTAGAGGTGAATTTGTTGTCAGCATGAATAAAAACTTGATTGAATCCTATTGCATTTTGTATTCTTTAGGTTGTAAAGAGGATGAAATGTTTAATATGATGATAGGTGCAAGCAAGTTCTTTGAATCTTGTGGATGTGTATGTTATTTTTGTGGACATGAAAATCTGCAAATTTGTTAGTAAACTTGACAAAATAACATAACATAGATACATATCCTTATGAGATAATACATCATGCTTCAAAAATGCAAATAAATGACAAAGATGAACAAAGCATGTAAAACATGAAATATATCTATCCCATATTGAATTGGTGCTCTTTGAATATGTGAAAGAGCCCTTTCCCAATCCTTGATAAACCAAATTAGATGATAGACAATGAGATACTCTCAAACTCAAGTTGCCTATAATAAGGATGCTCTCAAACGTGGATGTTGAAATGAGAGAAAATGCATTGCATTTATAGGAGAAGTTGAGAGAGGAGAAGCCAAGATTAGGCAATGTGGGACTAAATCCCATCCAATAGGAGAGAGCCACTTGTCACCATGGGATTGGCCTATGCTTGTGCAAGTTTTGGCCAATGTGCCCTTTCAAATTTGAAAATGACAATAAATGAGTATGGTTGAGGGTTTTTGGGGGGAATTGTTTTTGTCCAAAAAAGTCAAACATGAGAGTTAATGAGGGCATATTCCTTGGGAATATGCCCCTTGTGAGGGAAAATATGTGTTTTAATAAATCAATTTAAATGATTTAATGTGCAAGTGGATGAATCTAGAGGATTCATGTAATTAGGATTAAACTAATCATGATTTAATTAATTTAATAGGAGTTTAGGTGATATGACATTTGATTTAAATTTTTGTATTTGTTTTAAATCAAATGAGAGGAAAATGGATTTAATTAAATGTATATGATTTATTGAAGGGGCTTTAGGAAGTTAATTAATTAAGAGGGAAGAATGATGAAATGTGATGTTTAATTAATAATGTTAATTTCATATGTCTAAATTTTGCCCCTCTTTGAAGCAATGTACTTGTTGCATTGATTCAAAGAAAATAATGTTGTTGACATCGAAATTAAAAAAAAAATCTAATTTTTTCGGATGCCCTAGTGGAAATAAGTGCGTTAGTACATTGCCCCCTCGAGAGATCGAGTGAAAAGATTCAATTTGAGGTTGATCTCGTGACAAAGAGGTTCAAAATGGATGTATGGATGGCGAGACTATATGATCTATATGATAGTGATGATGTAAATGAGATGTTTGGAAGCTGCTTACAATAAAAAATTTATATTATTCTGAACAACTTAAATGATTATGAAAATGAGATGACGTGATTATGTATGAGATGGTAATGGCATGATTATGCAAGATAAGAGTGCAGATGCAGGATGGATGCATTGCTAGTGTGAAATAGGATAGAAGAATGAGAGGGATCAACCAATGAATCCAAGAAAATGCGGAAGTTGAACAAGCCAAGTTTATTAGAAATGATGATGAACGATCATGATGTATTTCTTATCCAGGGACGAGAGAGATAAAGAGTGTAACTTTCCTTATGTTTGATAGCACACATTGGTGCGATGCATCAAGGTATTAAGAACTAGGATGGCGTGGCGCCTAGTGTGATGGACTTTGATTCATCAAAAAAATGGGAGTAATCTTGTTCACACTTGACAAACATAACTTTATTCAGAATGCAATTTAGATATTTGAGACATCTCAGGCCAAAACATAAAAAGGCAAGCCTTCTTATGTGGCCAAAAAGATACCTAAAAAATCCTTCCTACAAACAAAACAAAGTATTCATGACGAAGTTATTTTACAAGAATATCCAAGAAGCACAATAGATAAAAAGATACTGATCATTGCCCCATTCCTTTCTCTCTAAACTTTATTTTTTTAGGCATCATGGAGAGGTCCTTGGAATGAGCGCAAAATAAGATAAGTCAAAAATACCAAATAAAGTAAACAAATAAGCTAATACTCTTCATACTGCTAGCCAAGACTAACTATTGTGGGGTACCTGATGCTTATGTCCATCACAGGAAAGCTTCATCCTAGGACATGTTGTGATCAGGGTTTTGGTGAGACTGATTTGGGTGATAAGATATTGATACTCTGAGTTGACCAACTTGCTTGCTTACTGACTTAGGCTTAAGACTTTAATGATTAGGTGTTCACTTTGGAACCTGCTAAGCTTGCTTTTGACTGACTCACCAAAGGGTGAAAGCGATGACTGACTTTATTTTGAGTGATGAAAATCATGAGTGAAAGCGAGATGAAATGGATGCACCATTTTGGTTTTTTCAGATGTTTTGAGGCTGTTTTTGGAATTTTGAGATGTTTTACAAATGTTTTTGGTATTTTTGAGATTTATGAATGTTTTTGGATTTTGTGTCTCTGGGGCCAATCAAGGATGGCCTTGCCTACATTTAATCTCAGAGACGATGTAGTTCGATCTCCAATTGACTTGACTACTAATGAGATAGATGGGCAAAAAGATTGCCATTGTGACAGACGCCTAAAATCCTAAAATGTGAAAAATATGGACAAACAAATGCCCTGGCGATGGATGCCTAACTAGATGAGTAGACGGATGTCATTGCGATGGATGCCTAAAATCCTAAAATGTGAAAAAGATGCACAAATGAATGCCCCTACGACGAACACCTAACTAGATGGGCAAATGGATGTCACTGCGATAGATGCCTAAAATCCTAAAATGTAAACAAGATGGACAAACAGGTGCCCCTGCGATGGACGCCTAACTAGATGGGCAGACGAATGTCATTATGATGGATGCCTAAGGACTAACCCTAAATATAAAATAGATGGGAAAACAGATTTCCAATATGAAGGATGCCTAAGGACTGACCTAAGATGTCTCGGGGGATGATCAAAGATCAACCTTCCCTACATTCAAGCTCAGAGACAACATAGTTTAGACAAGGTGACAAACTTGACTTAATGATGCATTTTTGAAGATTTTCTAATAGTTTGACATGTTTTTGAGTTTTTTGAATGATTTGGATGTTTTTGAATTTTTGATGAATTTTTTGAATGTTTTTGAGTTTTTCACATGATTTTGACGATTTGGATATGGACACGTGATGATATCAGTGCTTTGTTTTGGGATTTTTGTTGAAAACAAAGCTTAGTTTTTGATCGATCGGATTGCTGGATTGATAGTTTGACTAAGTGTGTTAAGTCAAACAAGGTGATAATGCACTTGTAAACCTTAGGAAGTTGTGTTATCCTAGAATAAAATTGTACATAAGAGGATGGTTCGACTAGGTGTGTTAAGTCAAACGAGGTGATTATGGATTTGATAATTTGGCTAAGCATGTTTAAGCCAAACAAAGATGATAATGAACTTGTAAACCCAAGCAAGTTGTGTTATCCTAGAGTAAAGTCGTGCACAAGATGATTGTTTGACTAAGTGTGTTAAGTCAAACAAGGTGATAAATGATTGGATTCGATTGATCAAGATTGACGAAGCTTGTTTTGGAACAAAATTGTTTTGATGGTTTGATGTGATGCTGATGTGCACATTAGATGTGATTGATATGAATTGTTTTGATTGATATTCGATGAAAGATAAATCTTGATAAAGAACGTCTTCTTGTCAAAATATGTCATGCGCTAGTGATTTGGGTATATTTGGCTCACAAATGCTTTGAACAATTTGATTTCACATTTACCAATGTTTGGATTGCCACATAAGTTGGAGGATATATATCAAGATTTATTCTTGAAGCAAGATGTAAATATCTACCCCCAGTGTCTAGCAATGTTTGAATGATCATGGGTGGATTCTTGGATAGACGAATGGAAGAATGGGTATAGATCATCTTGCGATAAGATAATGGTGTTCAAAATAGAGGATTCTCATTTGGATAATGCTTCGAGGCTCATATAATGTTGGGTAGGGTAGGATCAGTGAGAATGACCCATGTCAAGATGCCTACCATAAACAAGTGTGAAGTCTATACCAAACTTGGTCAAGATCAAGATAAGGTAGATAGATGGTTCATGGATGAATGGATGATATGGCTGGGATGCTGGCTTTTTTATGGATGTGATAAGATGCTTTCTCCTGAACTGGTGGACATAGATGCTCGATTCTACACATGACGCCTATTTTCCAGGTTTTCATCATGGTACCTATCCAAAGCGCCACTGAAATGGTTTTCGCTAGAGGAAGATTTTTCTCTTTACTTTTTTCAATCCTTTTTCTGATTTTTTTTTTATTTTTTGATTTTTTTATTTTTTTTGTATTTTCTGAGAGATTTTAAGCTGATGTTGAACCACCTGGTACTGCTGAAATTGATGCTTATTTCATAATGTGCCATCGATATCCTTCTTGGAGAAGTTGTTTTACCAAGATACGTGCACTTGAATGCAACTTTTGATATTTTTGATCTTCTTTGCGGATATCGGGGTTAACTCTGTCTTTGTGTGCACATCGTGATAGAGTGCCTTTTGAATCCTTCTCATGAAGAGTCACTGCCAATACATGATCAATGTTGGATAACATGTGTTGAGGCATGGATGGAGTGTGTTTACGGATAAAAGATGGATTAGTTTGTAGTTTGGAGTCTTTGACTCTCCAAACTTGGGAAGATGAGCAGTGATGGGTGGATACGGAAGTGTGCATGGAATTAGGACCAACAGCCTGATACACTTTGTATGTTGCTTGAGAAGATTTCTTTTTCCTTTGTGGACATCTTTGATGGATACTTTTCCCTTTTTGATTTTTCCCCATAGTTTCTTTGACTAATGGAGTTTTATAGGGATATTCTTTCTTTGTATTCTTTGGTATCGAAGTGTATTTGATTTGTCCTTCGTGCTTCACTACTTCTTTTCCTTTGATGATGTTCTTTTGATTCAAATATTTCTTTTGATGTTGGTCCCAATTCATGGATGGGGTGATGGGTGGATGGAGATTTGTGATACAACAGGTTGTAGTATTGAAATTGGTTTCATCATAAGGATTCTTCGTGCTCCCTACGTTGACGTTTTCATGAGACGATGTTGCCCCCAATTTTGTGGAATTATCACTGATATGTTGAAATCCCTTGATTGTCGAATAACCAGGGCCTTGATGCTTAGGATTGTTGATAATCTGCACTAGTTCTAAGATACCTTGTTCATGCAGGCCTAATCCTCTACCTTGATAATTCATCTGTTGAAAAAACTTATTTGCAATAGGATATGATTTACCTTTGGAAATAAGGTGTTAATCCTTCTCTTCTTTTTTCGTAGATCTTCAAAGTTGGCAACTTCCTTATTAATAAGATAATTTTCCCTTACAAAGGTGAGTGATCCAACTTTATAAGTGATAGGATCCTCCATATGTGGGATGAATGCCTGATTGGTATCTTTAGTTTGATCTTGTGAGATATCAGATTGTAGTGCTTCTTCAAGAAGTGTTGATGCTTCACTGTCCACACAAAAGTCTTCCTCATGACTCACTTCATAGGATGTTTCTGACTCACGACTTATGTAGAAGCCTTCTTCATGACCCATTTCTGATATGTCTTTAGATTTGTCTATATCTTGATCATGTGTACAAATGTTAAGATTAGGAGACTCTTGTACCTTGGTAATGGTGTCAAGGGTATGAGACTCTTGTTTTGAATGAAGATCATCTACATGTTCCTCCAAAGAAATCATCTCATGGGTAGATGGACATGTGTGTGCTATATGGATATGATCATCATTTGTGACATCTTGTATAGATAGGAGAGTGCCCATTAGATCATTGTAGTATCTTGGAGATACAAATTCTTGATCTTGATTAGTTTCGGAATTTCTTTCAATGTGCTTTGGATCAAGTTCTTGACATGGGTCAATTTCAAAGGATGGATTGCTTATAGTGGGTTCTTGCACATCGTCATTGGGAAGTGGCTCAATATTCTCTTAAGATTTGAGTTGATTTGGATCAAATGTTGAGCTAGGGATTCCTTCAATATCTGTAACCATGAGGTCAAAGGATGTTAATATGTCTTGGGAAGGAACATTGCTAGACCTTGGTGATAGATTTTGATCATACTTTGGAATACGTTCTTGAGATATGTCCTCTAACTCATTAGGCGATGTAGAGACCTTTTTGATATGATCATTGGTCGATGGATCTTGGTTTATGTCAATGAGATCAAATAATTGTAACATATCTTGAAATAGGTCGTTGTAGGAGGGGTCTTCATTATGACTAAAAAATGGCTCTTGATGTATGTTGATTTGATCATCAGATGAGATGGAAGCATCTTCAAGATGCTTATTGATAGATTGATCTTGATTTTTTATTTCAAAAATTGTGGTGGGAATCTATTGCAAGCTTTGTTGGGTGAGTAATGCCTGTTGTTGGTCCTGCTGCTGTTGTTGTGAAAAAAACACTTGTTGTTGGTCGTATTACTATTGTAATTATTAGTCTTGTAAGGCTTGTTGATACACTTCTTATTGTGCTTGCAATTGAGCTTGGTATTGTTCTTGCGCTTGTGCTTGCTGAGCTTGGAATTGCACTCGTGCTTGAGCATGTGCTTGTTGGATTGTTTGTGCCATCTGAGCGGCATGTGTAGCTTGTTGGTTTTGGAGCGCCTTTTTGAGGGAAGCTTCTTGAGTGGCTTGCAACATGATGGAGAATGAATTTTTCATGTTGTATTTTGGTAGTGGTGGTGGTGGTGGTGGAATAGGAATGGTGTTGACTATTGGGATTTCTTGGATGGTTGTCACCTGCTATTGCGATATTAATGGGAAAATGGGATAATTTGGTATGATGTTTTGATTTGGCATTATAGGTTGACTTTCAACATTGTTGTGGTTGAGAATCATATTGCCTTGATTTAGGTAACTTTGATTTTGCATGGTGTTACCTTGACTTGAATCAACATATGGAGTTGCCAATATATTGCTAGGATTTTGAACATTAGGGGGATTCACAAGCATATCTATCCCAAAGTTCACCAAGTGTGGACTAGAAATTTTCATTTTCAACAAACTTGTATTTGGAATGTATGGATTTGTTGGGATAATGTTATTTGGAAAACTCATGCATTGAGTGTTTGGTTGATAGATTTGCATATTTGGACTTGGATTTAAATCTATCATTGGGAAAGGTGTTCCAAAATTTAGATTAGGCATAATCACATTCGCATCATTGAAGTTTGCAGGAGATAATGATGACATGCATAAATGTGAGTTTTGATAATCAATCGGTATTGCAAGACTTGGATAGTTTGGTTGAATTGAATTGCTCGTGATGGATGGATCAAGTTTATATTCCATGTCCCTCTTGTGTTGAGATTGAGTTTGAACCATAAAATGAAGATCAATTTTCAAGAATGAAAGAGATGAACCTCTAATTCTTTAGATCGATCTAAACCTTAGGTTCAAAGAAGCGAAGAACTAGGATAATTGAAGGATCAAAGTGATGATGAGGATGAGATAAACAAATGCTGAGTGATACGGATGAAAGGAACTCTTAAAGAAACTTTCAAAGAAATGCTAAAAATTTTATGACTTTGATTGATCGTGATTGGATTGATAGTTTGACTAAATCTATTAAGTCAAACAAAATGTGATAAATGCACTTGTAAAACCCTAGGAATTTGTGTTATCCTAGAGTGGACTTGTACATAAGAGGACGGTTTGACTAAGTGTGTTAAGTCAAATGAGGTGATGATTTGATAATTTGGCTAAGTGTATTAAGACAAACAAGTTAAACTTGTTAACCCTAGGAAGTTGTGTTATCCTAGAGAAAACTCGTGTATAAGATGATGGTTTGACTAGGTTTGTTAAGTCAAACAAGGTGGTTTTGATTTCACCTAAAATTTTAGCATAAAAGATGTTTACAAAGTTTCCAAGAGTTGTTGGTGAGGTGATTTTTGACTGATTTTGATGGTTGAGAGATGGATGAAAGTGATTGAATTTGATCCTAGACTTGACCTAGATAAAATTTCTTCTTACAAGACCTCGGTGTTGAAGAACATGCTATAATTCCTATGGGAGGAAAGCAAACCTTTCAAAAAAATTGGGATTCTATTGATAGTAAAACCCATACAACTCAAGATTGTTTCTTGAACATTTTTTTGTAAAAGTTGTAAACCAATCATTTTTAGAAAATACATGTGTAATCCAATTTGTCTTTTTATCTTTCCTTAGTGTATTCTTTTTACCAAAAGCACTTGCTTGATTATGTTTTTCAAACTGAATGTCCAATGTCCTAATTTCCCTTTATCCCACAAAGTGTAGAAATCAAGGAAATCAAGGAAAAGGTTACCTATTGTTGACTTTAGTAAGAAAATTGAGATGAAATCCCTAAGGCAAGCATGAGCATTTGAATTCATCAAAGGTATTTGCTTCCCTAAAGGCTTTGAAATTCTGATGATTCATTGAATGTTTGTTTTCCACTATTTTAGATCCAAGGAAAATGTTTTGATTTCAAGCACATGTACAACCCTAGGATGAAAAGGCAATATTTGTTAGGTTCCCACTTGGACGACTCCAACTGTGCATATTCTGTGTGGATGACTAGATTCTTGACCACACATGCTCCCCCTTATAGTGCACACACTTCTCGAGTTAGCCAAGCATCAGTACCCATGAATCTCCCATGGCATAATTTTCATCTCTACGACAAAACCGCATGTATATGTGGGGTGGCTTCAGAGGACATGACCTTTTGCACCAACAAATAGAAAGGATTTTGGCCTTTAAAAAAATTGGTTTGCAGTCAAGGTACCCATTCAAGAGGCCACAAGAGAGGCAATATCAACCCATATAAAGAGTATCACCAGCTTGTTCGTAGGAGCTCCTGTAATGATGAACTTTCCTCACCATTCAAATTTGTATACCGATTGGGAATAGCTTGGCGTTTAGCTCATTACCGGTTTGAGTTGTTCCCTTGGGGTGAGCACTTTTTCCCACCAAGGAAAGCTCTCTAGAGGTGTACAATAGCGAGTAAGTGCATTCGTAGACCAATCATCTTTATTTGCATGAACAAAGAGAGAAGACACGCAATGCCTTTTTCTCACACTAGACAAGTTTGCTCAATTTTAAGTTCCCAAATTGAAATGTGAAGGCAATCTTTTTGACAACTTAATATCACCAAAATGCTTTTGATTCTCAATATCGCTGTGAAATGCGAGAGAAGTGCATACACATTTTAAATGATGTTAATTTGTAGAAAAGACTACAAAACATGGAAAACACTTGTTCATTTTATACCTTTAAGAAGTGATGAGTTCATTTTAGAAGCACCAAAATGAGGTGTGAAGTTGATAGTTCAATTTTAGCCCAAATCGAAATCTAGTAAATGTCTAAGGTTGTTTTTAACCAACTTTGAAAAGATCAAATTAGTGCTTGATTTGAAGCCCAAATCAAAAAGTGAGTTGGTTTAAAACATAAAACAAGAGCAGTAATTGGAGCTCTAAGATTATTAAAACAAGCATTAAAAAATGCTTTTTCCAAATTTTGATTTCAAGAAATTCTCCAAGTCCACTTTATTCTCCTTTTGTCAACCTCCATTGCCAACCTCCAATTCCAATCTTGATGTCAACACCTTTGTTATGCACGTCAATGTAAACCTATGAACAAAACAAAGTCATCATGAGTAAGATAACTCACAAAATATCTTATACATCAATGTATTTAAACATAAGCTGAAAAAGGAAAACCCACCACTTGTATCCTTTACAAGCTACTTGCACATAGGGTTAAAAAGATATCCCAACACTGAAATCTAGGATTTGACTACAAATTACAAAAAATAATAATCAATGACTCCTAATTTGACATATCCACTTAATATCATTCAACATCATAAGTCCAAATCTATCAAAATTCATAATATTAGCCTACCCCAAGAACCAAGAGTTCTCAAGGTAAGTGCATCATTAGTGAGCTCATATATTTGATCCCAAAAGCCATATGTAAACGTGGTGTAATAGGTATTCCAACTCTCTACCCACATTCAGCTATTGTTTGAAATCTGCGAACAAGTTAGTCATTTGATGTAACAAATAAACAACATCTAAATAGATGCAGTTGTGGGATGTTAATGCTACCTCTACTAGATAATAGTTTTAAAATGATTCAAACACTTCCTATTAAGAATCCTCTGCTCAAGATTGATTTTTCACAAGTGGAATTTAAAGAAATATTTGAGAAATAAATGCCAAGGTTGACAAAATGGACCCACGATAAATCTCATAACCAAAATCATAAAGGAAAAGTGGCTTCATTCTTCACAGCAATCCGTACACTATTACCTACTCCAATACTAAAGGCATATCATAGTTTTAAAGACAACATAATATTCAAACTAGAAATCAGTCAAGCTATAAAAAAGAGTGGTACATGATGCGCTGAATCATTCCTTTTCCCTAGCCAATTGCATGTACACCAACCTAGTCCTAAGTATGTACATGCAACACAACATAAAGTAAAACATATAGAAAGGAGTTGCTTATGGAGAGCCATTGAGCATCATGTGGAGACCATTGGTGATATAAGTCAACTGAATGACATATTTCCAAAGAAAACCTCCATGGTTTATGTCTGATTTGATCTATTACAAGATGCCGTGCATTTGAAGGAAGCAACTATGAGATCACATAGCAGTAGTATGATACTGTTAGCAGTGTTAAATACAGAGAGACTTTTAACCCCATTTACAAAGGACATCCACAATCAAGTGAACCAACTCTAATATCACCGACAAATATAGAGTCATGCTTGAACTATTGAATGACTTAAAAATAGATAAATTCCATCAAATGAGAAGAAATTTAGGACTTAAATAAATTGATTTATTTAATTAAATACGATCAGGCTAGGGAACTAATCAATAAATTGTTTTAACTGATTAATAGGAGAATTCAATGTTAGTTAGAGCGAGATGTATGATGTCTATTTTACGTGTCTACAATTTTAATATTTAATTTATTTTTTGAGAATTTAATATTATTTATGAGTTCATTTTGTTATTTGATATAATATTAAGTTCATGAAATTAGTGTTGTCTCATTGCAAAGGTTAACTTTATATTTTTTTGATTTTGATTCTGAAAATTTCTTACATACTCAAAGTGTTGTTATAGATAATTTATATTTCTTGTTTGTTCCTAATGTTTTTTGTTTCTAATATAGACCACTTTCATTCTTAATATTTTCTTTGATATATCTCATCATAATTAATTTAATTTTCTAGTGATTTTGACCTATAAGAACACATTCTTTGTTTGACTCAAAAAAATCCTAAACAATGTATCTAGATGCCACTTTAACATAAATATATAGAGGAAAAAGTGAGAATATTTTCAAACATACATTCTATTAGATCAATATTGTGTTACTCATATCAATCTTATATGATATATAAAGTTCATCTTAGTCAGAATTTACCCAAGAGGTTCTGAAATCAATTTAGAATCTAAGATGTATTCATTAGATCAAAATAAATAAATCCATAATAATGATAAATTGATTTAAAACAACATTGAAAACTTATTTTTCCTCATAAATTCTAAAACAAAATACATTTAACCCACTCATTTAATTTTAAAATTTTCAATTTAGATGAATGAATCCCTTATCCTTCTATCTTCATTTGACTAAAGACACTCTTGCCATAATTTGATATTGTGTAATAGTATTTAATGAATTTTAATGAATTCATTTTAATAACTTAATCATTCAATAATATTTAAGATATCATAAGACAATTATTCTAGAGAATAATACATAGAAACACATTCAATATGGTGCAACCAAAAGAGTAAATAATCCACTTGCTTAGGAACTTTTCTATAACTTTCAAAATTGTTCAGTTTCAATGGATTGATCATAGCTGATATCTCCTTGTGACATAAAAAAAACCATTTAAGGTATTTTAAATATCAATAGTCCCAATACTTTTTAAAAAATGCATAAAATAATTACAATTTGGAAAACACAGTTGGTTGTGGGTGATATGATTTTTTTTTCTAAGCTCAAGGGTGGAGAGCTCAGGGAGTTGTAGGTGGGAGATACATAAAATTAAAAAAGTTGACTTGAGGGGTGTCTAACCAGTCGGGTTGTTACATGTAGAGGGTTTTAGAACATTGTGGGTTGCAAGTTTAATAACAACCAATATTTTCCAACCTACAATTAGTGTAATGAAAAATTTATTATTTAAAGAGTATGAATGAAATGAAAGACACCTTAAAAATTTGCATGTTAGAAAACACTGAGTGTTAAGAAACCTACCACCCACATACTCTTGTAAAAACCTATGCACGAAACAAACCCATTGGTTACTCACCGCTCAGGAGAATTTGGATACTTTTATGTATCCCCCACTTGAAAATCCTCCTCATCCTCCCCACCTTGTAGCTTTGAAGTTGTAGAAGGAAATAACTGATAGGGAATAGTGTGTTTTCCAGCATTGGAGATAATGTGAGTATTTTTTTGTTGCACTCAGATGTAAAAGGTGAAATGCTATTTTTACTGTAACAAAGAGTTGTTCAAAAATTTGAAGGTGGAATTCATTACATTGTTAGTGCATATGAAACAAAAAAAAATCATAAAGAAATAACTGATAGGGGATAGTGTGTTTTCCAACACTGTAAATAATGTGAGCATTTTTTTGTTCCAAATCAATGAAGATAGTGAAATGTCAATTTTACTATAACAAAGAGTTGTTCTAAAATTTGAAGGTGGACTTCAATACATTCTTGGTGCATACAAAACCAAAACTATTCATAAGGAAATAACTGACAGGGGACAGTGTGTTTTCCAACACTACAAATAATGTGAGCTTTTTTTTGTTCCAATCAAATGAAGAAAGTGAAATGTCATTTTCACCTTACCGAAGAATTGTTCTAAAATTTGAAGTGGACTTCATTAAAAATTTTGTGCCTAGGAAGAAAAAAAATCATACGAAAATAATTGGCAAGGGATAGTGTGTTTTCCAACACTACAAATAATGTGAGCATAGGCACCGAAATTGGATTTATAGCTTCAATGAGGGATAGGGATAATTTTTTTGGATGGGGACATCATTAGAATCTAAGATGTCTAGAAATAAATAACAGGGGACAATGTGTTTTCCAACATTGGAAAAAACTAATAGGGGACAGTGTGTTTTCCAACAGTAGAAATAACTAACAGGGGATAGTGTGTTTTCCAAAAAGGGACAGTGTGTTTTCCAACATTAGAAAAAACTATCAAGGGACATTGTGTTTTCCAACAGGGAACAAAAAAATGCTCACATTATTTGTAGTGTTGGAAAACAAACTGTCCCTTGTCAATTATTTCCTACACAGCGGACAGTGTGTTTTCCAACACTACAAATTCATAAGGAAATAAATTGCAAGGGATAGTGTGTTTTCCAACACTGTAAATAATATGCGCATTTTTTTGTTCCCTATTGGAAAACACACTGTGCCCTATTGGAAAACACATTGTCCCCTATTAGTTATTTCCAATGTTCTAAAATTTTATGGTGGACTTCATTACATAATTGACAAGGGATGATGTGTTTTCCAACACTGCAAATTCATAAAAAAATAACTGACAAGGGATAGTGTATTTTCCAGCACTGCAAATAATGTGAGCATTTTTTTGTTCCAATCAAATGAAGAAAGTTAATTTTTTTATTGTACCAAAGAGTTTTTCTAAAATTTGAAGGTTGACTTCATTACATTGTTGGTGTGTACGAAACCAAAAAAAAAAATGAAACAATTTACAAGGGACAATGTGCTTTCCAACATTGCGAATAATGTGAGCATTTTTTTGTTCCAATCAGATGAAGAAAGGGAAATTCCATTTTTACTGCACCAAATTTTAAGTCTCTTATAAGTTTTTTAAATAGTTTCCGATATCTTTGAAATAATGATATCTTGCTCTTTTTTTTCATCGACAACTTGTTCATTAAATAGTGCATTCTCTAGATTGCTTAGTTTTCTTTAAATTTCTTCATCATAAATTTAATCACAAACACAAACAATGTATAAATTATAATCTTTTGAGTTGATAATTAATACAATTCTCTTCAAAATGTGGTGCAGACAACCTATCTCCACCTAGCACTCCCTCTCTCCCTAACTCTCTCTATACCTATCTATTTTAAATGTGGTGATGATGTTGACTAATGGAATAAAATAAAAGTTTCACTTGTATGATGATGTCTAGAGATAAGGTGGATGGTTCTCATATCCTACCTATCTACATGTGCTCCTTACCTCTCTCTTTATCTCTCCCTCACACACACAACCTCTCTCCACCTACCCCTCCCTCTCTCCCCAACTCTCTTTATACCTACCTCACCTACCTCACCTCTCTCTACCTAAACCTCCCTTCATCCATCTTTCCCTCCCTCCCTCTCTCTATATCAACTCACCGTCTCCCTATCTACCTACCCTTCCCTCAATACATCCCTCTCTACTCTCTTTCTCTTTATCTCACCTCTATCTCCCTCCCTCTCTCCCTCACACATTCAAACTCTCTCCACCTATCCCTCAAATTATCTCTCCCTCCCTCTCAATCTCTCTATGCATACCTATCCCATCCCCTCTCTATATGTGTACCTCTATCCCTCCCACCTTAACACTAAATATCTCTCTTCTTCCTCTATTTCTCTCTCCATTAGGTTAAGCCCTAAATATTAAACCCTAAACCTAACATATATCATTATTGCATTAATTCATTTGGTTAATTTTAGGCTAATATAAATTTATTAATCTTAGGGAGAGAGAGGGGGATTTAGGGAGATAGGAAGTGGTAGGGTGGGAGGGATATAGGGAGGGGGAGAAAGAGGGAAGGAGTGTGATAGGGAGTTGTAGGGTGGGAGGGATAGAAGGAGAGAAAGGGGAAATGAGGGAGATAGGGAGTAGTAGGGTGGGAGGGAATTGAAGTAGAAATTACAACATTGTTGTCATTGCAAAATAATTTTTCACATTTTAATTCTCAATTAGAGTTGAATTCCTAAGATCTTTCTCTATTTCAAAATAGAGCTTATTAGAATGAGCACCATATGTTGAAAGAATCAAATTCTATAGGAGAAAGCATCTCAAATAATATAGGAGGAGGCACTAATGATGAATCAACCTTACTTATCTCTCTCTATACAACCTTAATTATATGATGAAGGTTTTTTTAATACATCTACCATATCATCCTCCATCTATCTAATATTCATCAATTATTTTATTTCATTATGAACTAATACTTCCTCTTTCTTTAATTTCTTCATTATAAGTTCTTTCAACACCATATTTATGTCTCCCTTTGGTTTAATCCATGATCATAGTTGCATTAATCCATTAGGTTAAACCTTAAACCATAAAACCTAAACCTAACAGATATCATCATTGCATAATCCATTGCATGAAACTATAAATGATTAATGTTATCCATATTTACATTGTAATTGATTAATTGAACAATTGAAGGCCAATTTTTACCATGTAATTGATGCAATCATCATAACTAATAATTCAATTTTTTCCTCAAATGTGTTTATAAGGCATGTGGATGAGAGTTTGAAATATTCAAATTCCTTGTTAAAGCTATGAATTATTAAAGAATAAAGTGATAGAGCAAGTAGAGTTTTTTTAAACAGTGATGGTATCGATAAAAAACTAGTACAAAGGAGAAGTCTCTTTAGAAATATATACAAGACTAAATATAAGTGTTATAAATTCAAAAAATGGTAGTAAATATATTTTAGCACCAAAAGAGATGGTTGATAAGTTAAAATTGAAAAGGTTAGAATATCCAAGTCCATATAAAATTTCACAATTGTAGAAATAAGATAAGGTACTAGTCAGTGAGCGAGGGAGGGAGAGATAGATTTGAAAAGTAGCTATCACTAGATTATAATAGAGGGAGGGAGAGAAATATTTGAAAAGTACTTATCTACCTCTCTCTCCCCCCACTCTCTCTCTCTCACACACAAGATCTCTCTCTTTATACCTCTCCCACCCTACCTTTGTATCTATATTTACCTACATCTATCTTTATTCCTTGCACCTTACCTCTTTGTACCTACACCTCTCTCCCTCCCTCTTTCCCTATCTCTCTCCCTCCCTCCCTCTCTCTATCTGAACTCACCCTCTCCCTCTTGACCTACCTATCCGTCAATCCATCCCACCCACCTCTCTTTCTACCTACCTCTTTTTCCTTCCAAACTCCCCTCCTCTATCTACGTATATCTCCTCCTCCCTCTCTACTCTCTGTATCTACCATCACTCTCTCTACCTACCTATCCCTCTATTCATTAAACCTCACCTCTCTTTACCTACCTCTCCATGTCTCTCCCTCCCCCTATCCCTCTATCCCTCTATACCTCTATTCCTAAGAGGATTGATTAAGAGGATATACAAGTTCCTTGAATTAAATTATGTCTCATGTGAGAAAAATAGTTTTATAAATAGGATATGGCATAAAAGGGTACATAATTTCAGATGGATTAAAATGAAATAAGGAAATAAACATAAAGATAAAGAAAATAGACAGTATATTTTACTTTAAATAACCTTGCTCCTTAGATAGGGTTAAAATGGAGTGTACCCTTGCTCTATTTTATATGGGATATTAGATGGTTGATTGAATACTACCAATGAAATGTGGATTTATCTTTCAACCAACATAATCTTGGTATAGTTGGATGATTTTTAATAGAAAAATGATAGAAAACATCTACTAGAAAATGAATTGATGATAATGAAGGGTTTAAAGGCTTCTATTTGTAGACTCTTGTTGTGAGGAATGATGTAATTCAAAGATCAAGGGATCACAATAGATGAGATATATCAAGAGGAAATGACCAAGTGTCCAGAGGAGGTTTATTGGAAAGGGTGGTTAATGATATGAATTAGAAAAATAAAGGGAAGATCTTTGTAGGATTTCCAAAAAATGAAATATTTAAGTTTTTGACTACTCACATTATTTGTAGTGTTGAAAAACACGTTGTGCCCTATCAGTTACTTCCTTATGAATTTTTTTTTTGTTTCGTACACACCAAGAATGTAATGAAGTCCACCTTCAAATTCTAGAACAACTCTTTGGTACAATAAAAATGACATTTCACTTTCTTCATCTCATTGAAACAAAAAATGCTCACATTATTTGCAGTGTTGGAAAACACATTGTCCCTTGTCAGTTATTTCCTTATGAATATTTTTTTCATATGCACCAAAAATTTAATGAATTCCACCTTCAATTTTTATAAAAACTCTTTGGTATAGTAAAAATGGCATTTCACTTTCTTCATGTGATTGGTATTCCTTTCATGATCTTCTAACTTCTTTTTCATGATCTTATTATTCCATCACTCCTTCCAATCCAAAATTTTAATATAATCATAATCCATGCAATTCGATTATGCATGGCTCCATTTGATATAGTCTCTGATATATTCTTTATTGGATATTATGAATCGTATGTGGAGTTTCCTTCAAACCAACATATTCTTGGTATAGTTGGATGATTTTTAATAGAAAAATGATAGCACACACCTACTAGAAAATTTTTTGATGATAATGAAGGGTAAAGGGTTCTATTTGTATATTATTATTGTGAGGGATTATGCAATTCAAGGATCAAAGGGTATAGTAGCACTTTCCCTAGATGATAATATTTTTGAACTTAAGAATTACATGGAACAAAAACAATTGGAAATAGATGATAAGGAAAAGGTAAATTACATCTAAGTATAGAAAAATGAATCATCTGGGTGGAGACATGAAATTCTTATCTAAAATGGTAGAAAATTCTTGTAAATAACTTGTTAAAAGAAATATTTTCATTCTCTAATCATAAAGACACTCTCAAAGTTGAGAAAAAGGAGGCTTAAATATTAATAAATTGGAAATACGATGTTATGACATGGTGAAATTAATTAAGTAATTAAATTAATTAGTCAACATAGTGATGTTAGAGGGAATTGGCTAGGATGAATTAATATGTAGGATTAAAGATCAAATATGGTGGAATTAGTATGTCTACAACATGCTACAAAGTGTTTCTAGACATCTTAGATTTCCTACCATTGAATAATTTCTTGTTTCTAATTTCTAGCACACATTCCAATCCTAATAGGTCTACACATGTGGTATACCCCTGGAAGCCTTTTAACATAGTCATTGAATGGTATAAATTTTTTAATTCATAACAATGGAATTGAGATGAATAAAATTTATTCTATGTCTTTCTAAATAAAGAGGGAGAGAGGAATATATATATAAAGAACTAGTACACATGAGAAGTATCTTTAGAAATATATACGAGACTAAATATAAGTATGTAAATAGAATATCCAAATCAATAAATTCATACGTTTGTATAAAGATAATACTTACATTAGATGATGAAGGACAAAAAACCATACTCTAAGGAGAGAGAGAGAGAGGGAAGGGGGGAGATGTGTTGGTGGATTGTGGGACATAAGGACCTAAAACACTTGAATCAAAAAAATTGTATCTACGAGATGTTAATAGGTAAGAGCAGCGGGGATGAGAAAAAATATGTCATGATCAACTTGTAGATGCAAAAGCAATAGTTGGAAGTGTTGAAATTGTAGAAAAACAATAGACAACTAAAATTAACCACTTAGAAAATGAAGTAAAAGATAAGAAGAAGATTTTATCATCAAAATAAAATGAGCTTAAGGCTATTGAGAGAGAGATGCAATCTAAAATACATGAAGTTGAGAAAATAAAGACAACAATGGAAGGTGTTGGTTATGAAGAAGGACACATGGAGACATTAGAAAAATAGAATTTACAAGAATTCGAGGTAGTTTAGAGTTGGAGGCTGATATCAATCACCTCCCGGCTCAAGTAGGAAATATTCAATTTACATATAATAATATTTTGAAGCATTTTGATAGATCGAAAATCAAAGGTGTTGTTACACAACTCATAAAATTTTAAACTACATTAATGGTAATTTTAAACTAGTGGATATTGGTAAAGGAATACTTATAGGATTATCATTGTGCATGTTGAACCACTATAGAATAGTCTCAAGATACTTCCTCTAGTTTAACCATAGCTTCTTTATGTCCATTAAATAACTGACAAGGGACAATTTTTTTTCCAACATTGCAAATTCATAAGGAAATAATTGACAAGGAACAGTGTATTTTCCAACACTACAAATAATGTGAGAATTTTTGTGTTCCCTATAGGAAAACACGTTGTCCCTATTAGTCATTTCCAATGTTGGAAAATACACTGTCCCATGTTGGAAAATATATTGTCCCCTATTGGAAAACACACTGTCCACTGTTAGTTATTTCTAAACACATTACATTCTAACGATGTCCCCTATCCACTTTTCCTACATAGGGGACATTGTGTTTTCCAACAGTGCAAACAATGTGACCATTATTTTGTTCCAATCATATCAAGAAAGTGAAATTTAATTTTCACTATAACCAAAGAGGTGTTCTAAAATTTGAAGGCGGAGACAGTGTGTTTTCCAATAGGGGACAATGTGTTTTCCAATAGGGGATAGTGTTTTTGGCAAAATCTTGTTGGCAAGAATGATTCAATTTAAGGATCAAGATATCATAATATATGTGAGAGATTACAATTGTTCCATGAGGTAATTATCCATCACTCCAAATATCTTGAATTTATCCACTTCTACATTGCCATTTTCTCATAGCACATAGTGCATATGTTCCTTCATCAAATTTTGAAGAGTAGGAAGAATATCTTCAATCAATACATTATCTATCTCATTCACTTTGGTTTTCTTCTTTTTAAGTGTTTTCAAAGTAGATTCCATCTTTTCATGTGTGTATGTGAGAGAGGGGGGAGAGGTAGAGAGAGGAATTTTTATTTAATACAACCCATGTATATATTATAATTGTCACTATATAGTTTTTAATCATTTTTATATCAAATTTTATCAAGATACTTTTTTAGGATAGAGGGACATAGAGAGAGGGAAGGAGGAAGTGAACAATAAAGGGATGGGTAGGTGGAAAGAGAGAGAGAGGGGGGGGAAAGAGGGACAAAGGGAATTCTTAATTTCAAGAATATTTGAGTTCATTTGTTCAACCCCACTTATAGCATCATATGTAGCTTTCTTTTCTTGCACAAATTCATATGTAATACAAAACCTCTTAAATTTATCCACTTATAGCATCATCCCATGTTAGTTATTTACCCTATTGGAAAACACATTGCCCACTGTTAGTTTTTTCCAATGTTGGAAAACACAATGTCCCCTATTAGTTATTTTCCCTTTTGGAAAACACTAGTTATTTCCCCTGTTGGAAAACACATTGTCCCCTATTAGTTATTTCTAGACATCTTACATTCTAATGATCTCCTATGTCTCCTGATAGTTATTTAGAATTTTTTTAAAGAGGATTACATCCACCAAACAAACCTTGTGTAATATTTATTTTTTGTATATTGGTCCTTCTATCCCTACTAACCTACCACTCCCTATCTTTTATTATCCATCACTCCAAAACCTCTTGATCTTATCCACTTCTGCATTTCCATTTTCCCATTACACATAGTGCACATGTTCATAAAATTTTGAAGAGTAGGAAGAATATCTTCCATCAATGATTAGGTGAGGATTATGGAATATACTGGAAATGTGGATGAGGGATGGTATAAAATAAAAATGTATGGATGAAGGTATGGGGGATTATTAATGCAAAAATTAAATTCATGACAACTGTGAGGTCTATAAGATGATAGGAGTTACCAAAAAGGCATACTCCTTTAGAATTATAATTTAATTTTCCTCTACCTTGTAGTAATGATTAATCAAATTCTATAGGAGAATAGTTCTCTTAAAATGAGAATGAATCTTAAAGTAAAAATATGAAAGAGGCAAGGAGGGAGATAAAGAGAGGTAGGGCAGGTGAGGAAGGTATAGAGAGTTAGGGAGACAGGTAGGGGTAGGAAGAGATAGATAGTGGAGATAGGCTATGTGTGTGAGGGAGAGAGAGGGGGAAGGAGGGATATAGGAAGTGGTAAGGATATATGGTGAGAGAACAATTTTATGAGGGATGGTGAGAGAGGAGAGATATAGAGAAGTATAGAGGGATGGGGGAGAGATCTAGTGAGGTAGGACAGGAGGGATAAAGGGAGAGAGAGGAAGTGAGGGAGACATGCAGAGGTAGGTAAAGAGAAGTAAGGTTGAAAGAATAGATGAAGAATTAGGTAGAGAGAGTGAGGGAATATAGGGAAAGGAGAGAGGGAAGGGGGGAGATAACTATATAGAGAGGGGAAGTTGGGGAGGAGAGATAGGTAGAAAGAGAATTTTGGGTTGGTATGATAAAGGGTGATGGTGACAATATTTAATGTATTCAATTAAGAGATTACTCCTACTCTTGAGAAGTTGAGGAAGGAGCATGTGCACTATGTGCAATGGGCCAATAGAAATAAAAAAACTAGAGGCATCAAGTACTAGAATATATGAAATGAAAAATTAATCTTCTCTAAAATACATGAAAAGAAGAAAACCAAAGTGAATGAGATAGATTATTGACTAATTGAAAATATTCTTTGCGCTCTTGAGCAGTTGAGGAAGGTGCATGTGTAGTATGTGAAAGGGGAAAATGGCATTGCAAAATTAGATAGAATCAAAGAGTTTTGTATTGCATATGATTTTTTGCAAGCAAAGAAAGTGAGAGATGATGCTATAAGTGGAGTTGAAAAAATGAAGTCAAAGATTCTTGAACTTAAGAATTATATGGAATAAAAACAATTGGAAATAGATGATAAGGAAATGGAAAAATCAGATCTTAGGACAAAATAATGAGAAGACTTACCCTTCATTATCATCAATACATTTTCTAAAGGTGTGTGCTACCATCTTTCTATTCAAAATCGTCCAACTATACCAAGATTATGTTGGTTTAAAGAGAAATGTAAATTCCATTAGTAGTATCCAATCAACCATCTGAGAGACCATATCAAATAGAGCAATGGTACACTCCATTTTAACTCTATCTAAGGAGAAAGATTATTTAAAGAAAAAGGTATTATCTATTTTCTTTATCTTTATGTTTATTTCCTTATTTCATATTCTTATCTTTAGACTAGAAAAATGAATGAATATATTTTTATAGTAGTGATCCCTAAAATAAAATAAAATAACTTTGATTCCTTGTGAAAATGTATGTAGATCAAAATAATATGGTTTAATAGGTACAAGAATAATTTCCATCCAAAATAAAGCTTTTGGAATTAAGATTATTTGGTTAATGGTATGAAATATATGCAATGATTAGGATGTATGAAATATATGCATGGATAATGTAGGGAAAATGATGGAAAAAAGAGAAATCTTCATTCCATTAATAGTATTCAATCAAGCATATGAGAGACCATCACTCATCCACCAAAAAAACCATGTCTAATGTTTCATTTTTGTATATTGGTCCTTCTATCCCTCCCACCCTACCAGCAATCCATATCTTTTATTATCCATCACTCCAAAACCTCTTTAATTTATCCACTTATGCATTTCCATTTTCCTATTGCAAATAGTGGACATGTTCCATCATCAAATTCTAAAGAGTAGGAATAATATCTTTAATCAATACATTATCTATCTCATTCACTTCGGTCTGGTTCTTCTCAAGTGTTTTCAAAGTAGATTCCTTTTTTATTTCTTTACAATTGTTTAAAAAATAAATTCCATTTTTTCATGTGTGTGTGAGATAAAGAGGGGAGACGTAGAGAGAGAGGGTTAGGTAGAGAGAGGGATTCTTATTGAATACAACCCATGTATATATTATCATTGTTACTATATTATTTTTTATAATTTTTATATCGAAGGTTCTTAATATTTTTTTTGGGATTAAGATTCTAATCTACCCTATTGGTTGTAAAATATTTCTAATAATTTATAAAAACTAAAAGATCTAATTATATCTCCAATATTTGAAATTTACATAAATTTATAAGTTTATCCCATGATTTTAGATGGAGTGGTAGGGATCTTCATATCTTTCTTTGACACAAAATACAATCAATTGAATTAGAAAATTGAAAATATATTTCATATTTGGCAATCCTAAGGAGTATATATAGATAGGTAGGATATTAATACCAACGACAGTACCTTCAAATATGATGAGTACATATATATTAAAGCTAGTTCTATCAACCCAATAAATTACTTTATTTGAGTTTTTTTTTTGTATTGCATTCATCTTCACCATGAGCTCCTTATGTACCTTCTCTTGCACTATGTAGTAAATTTAATTATTTAGAATTCCTATCTCGCTCTCATATCTATTTTCATGAAGATTTTTTTTAAATAAAATACACTAGGGTCTTGTACCTACTTTTTTTTTTTTAGGGGAGGTGAGAATTTCATGAAAGAATTGGTTGCACCAATGAGATATGAGAGATGATGCTATGAGTGGAGTTGAACAAATGAAGTCAAAGATTCATGAACTTAAGAATTCCATGAAAAAAATACAATAAAAAAAGGATGATGCTATATATGGAGACAAAGAGGGAGGGAGGGAGGGAGGGGTAGGTGGGAAGAGGTTGTGTGGGAAGGAGGGAGAGACATATGGAATAAGGGATATAGGGAGAGGTAGCTAGAGATAGGTAAGTTAAAAATAATAGAGAGAGGTAGGTAGAGAGAGATCTAAGTAGGGTGGGAGAGATAGAGAGAGGTGGTGTGTGTTCCATTTATCATGAAAATATTTTTGCTAAAAAGTGTTGGTATTGATAAAGAACTAGTACAAAGGAGAAGTATCTTTAGAAATATATACAAGACTAAATTATATAACTGACACTTGGGGTGGTGTGTTTTTCAACACTACAAATTCATAAGGAAATAATTGACAAGGGACAGTGTGTTTTCTATCACTGCAAATAATTTGAGCATTTTGTGTTCCCTATTGGAAATAACACTATCCCTTATTGGGAAACACACTATCCCCTATTAGTTATCTCCAATGTTGGAAAACACACTATCCCCTATTGGAAAATAGACTGTGCCCTCATGGAAAACACATTGTCCTCTATTGGAAAACACACTATCCCCTATTAGTTATTTATAGACATCTTACATTCTAATGATGTCCGTTGTCCACTTTTCCTACATAGGGGACAGTGTGTTTTCCAACACTGCAAACAATGTGAGCATTTTTTTGTTCCAATCATATCAAGAAAAGTAAAATGTCATTTTTACTATAACCAAAGTGTTCTGAAATTTGAAGGTGGACTTCATTACATAACTGACAAGGGACAGTGTGTTTTCCAACACTACAAATTCATAAGGAAACAATTGAAAAGGAATGGTGTGTTTGCTAAGATTGTAAATAATTTGAGCATTTTTTTTTTCCTGTTGGAAAACACACTGTCCCCTGTTAGTTATTTCCAATGTTGTAAAACACACTGTCCCCTATTAGTTATTTTCAATGTTGCAAAACACATTGTCCCATGTTAGTTATTTCCAATGTTGGAAAACACACTATCCCCTATTAGTTATTCCCAATGTTGGAAAACACACTGTCCCCTAATGGAAAACACACTGTCCCTTGTTGGAAAACACATTGTTCCCTATTGGAAAATACACTATCCCCTATTAGTTATTTCTAGACATCTTACATTCTAATGATGTCCCTTGTCCACTTTTCCTACACAGGGGACATACTATTTTCCAAGATTGCAAACAATGTTAACATTTTTTGTTCCAATCATATTTCCAATGTTGGAAAGCACACTGTCCCCTATTAGTTAGGATATAATTGACAAGGGCTAGTAGGATACACCCTCTTTAGAAATTATTATTATTTTTAATTGCCATTAAGGTATGGTAGTGAAATTATTATTCTATATTTTTCCCTGTATTAAGGTCTCGAGGATCACCCTCATAAGTTCTTTATAGTATAAATAAGAAATGGATTCACTCTCGATATAAATATCATTGGTCGTCACTCAAAGGTGATTTTTTAATAGCTCCAAAAGATATTTTTTTGTTAATATTGGTGAAGTTTAGTAGCACATTGTGAAGAGTATTACATCACATATCAACTCAAAAGATCATATTCTATATAGTGGTTGTACCTATGTGATTCATCAAAGTTTGAGGTCTCGTGTTGTAAGTCCTTAAGACAAGATAGTAAATGCAACTATATGATTTCAATTTTTTATTAATTTAGTATATCATTGAATTATACTATGATAATTTGTGTGATTAGTTGTATGGTTGGATAATCCTTGAATAGATTCTCTAGTCACAATTTTATCACATGGTATCGAAGCAGTGGTTTTAAATCCAAAAGGACCTAAGAGAGAGAGTGGGAGAGACCAGAGAGAGAGAGAGAGGGAGTGGGAGATACCAGAGAGAGAGAGAGAGAGAGAGAGAGAGAGAGAGAGAGAGAGTTGACCTGGAAGATGGAGAGTGATAGACAGAGAGACTTGACAGAGAGAGAGAAAGACCTGAGAGGGAGATGGAGAGTGAGAGAGAGGGAGAGGGAAAGAGGGATATAGGAAGTGGTAGGGTGGGGAGGATAGAAGTAGGGAGAGAAAGAGGGAAGGAGAGATTGTGGCTTATGTAATAAGAGATTATTGTATTTGGCATTTAGTATAACATTATCTTCATTCTTAGATGTATATTAGCCTAAAGTAAGGGAGACATGGAGAGGTAGGTAGAGAGAGGTAAGGTTGAAGGAATAGAGGGAGAGGTAGGTAGAGATAGTGAGGAAAATATGCAACACAAAATTTTCTTCATATCCATTGCTCTTACCTGTTAACATGGGCCCTACTATCCATTTTCATGATCTTCTAACATTTTTTCATATCTTTTATTAGAATCTTTAGATTAGCTACTCCCTCATCAACCCTTATGATAGAAACATCCCTTTCTTGGATAGAGTTTTCAATGTCTTGAATACTTTATGTAGCTTTGTAGCCACTTTTTTCTCAGCATTGAGAGTGTCTTTACGATTAGAGAATGCAAATGTTTCTTTTAACTAGTTCTTTATAGGACTTGTCTACCTTTTTAGATAATTTTTTCATGTCTCCACCCAACTGATTCTCTTTTTTAGCACTTAGATCAGATTTTTCTCTCTCACACATACCACCTCTCTCTACCTCTCCAACCCTACCTATATCCCTCTATCTACCTCTCTCTATTTTTCTCACCTTACCTCTCACTAACTATCTCTCCCTATCTCCCTCCTTTCCTCTCTCTCTCCTTCCCACACAACCTCTATCCACCTTCCTCTCCCCCCCTCACTGCTTCCCTCTCTTTCACTCTCTTTATACCTACATGTCCCACCTTACTTCTCCCTCTCTCTCCCTACCTCAAGTTCCCTTTCTCTCTCCCTCACACACAAAACCTCTCTCCACCTACACCTCCCATTCTCCCTAACCCCCTCCCTTCTTCCCTCTCACTCTCTCTATGCATACCCATCCCACCATATATCTATATGTACATACATTCCTCCTATCTTATCACTTCATATCTCCCTCATTTCCCCTCTCTCTCCCTCACACACACAACCTCTCACCACATACCCCTCCATCTATCCATAACTCTCTACACCTACCTCACCCACCCTACATCTCTTTATCTCAAGAGCACATGCCCACTGCACATAGTTCACATGATCCTTCCTCAACTTTTCAAGAGAAAGAATACTATATTAACACGTTATTTACAAGACTTGTACAACTTTTCAGATAAGGATTTCATGTCTCCACCCAGCTGATTCTCATTTTCTGCACTTAGATCCAATTTTTATTTTTCCATGTTATCATTTATTTTCAATTTTTTTTATTTCATTGAATTCTTAATTTTAAGAATCTTTGAGTTGATTTGTTCAAATCCACTTATAGCATCATCTCTAACTTTATTTGCTTGCACAAATTTATATGCAATACAAAACCTCTTGAGTTTATCCACTTTTGCATTTCCATTTACCCATTGCACATACTACACACACACCTTCCTCAAATTCTTAAGAGGGAAGAATATCTTCAATCAATACACTATCTATCTCATTCACTTTGGCCTGCTTCTTTTCAAGTATTTTTAGAGTAGATTGATTTTTCATTTCATATATTATAGTACTTGTTGTCTCCAATTCTGCATCTCCATTTTCCCATAGAAAATAGTGCACATGCTCCTTCATCAAATTCTCAAGCATAAGAAGGATCTCTTTAGTCAATACATTATCTATCTCATTCATGACCATCTGCAATGGAGTTAGGGGGACGGGGATATCTAGCGAGGTAGGATGGGAAGGATAAAGGGAGAGGGAGGAAGGAAGGTAGAGAGGGAGAGGATGAGTGGAGATAGAGAGAGGAAGGGAGGTAGGTAAACCTTGATGTGTTTCCTATTTGAGTGCTTATACATTTAAAATCATGCGAATCATGGACACAACCTCTCTCAACTCACTATGTCTCTCCTTCCCCTCTCTCTCCCTCACACACACACAACCTATCTCAACTATCTCTCTCTACCTACCCCTCCCTCTCTTCCTAACAGAAAATGTGCCATGATAAATCTTACAGACTTAAACAACTTGAAAAGATCACTTTGGAGACAACAAAGCAATAAATAAGCATGAAAATTTGACACAACAATTGAACAGTGAAAATGGATTATGAATTATAATCAGTCATCTCCATTAAATTTCCTTTTAAATAATATGCATTATAACAAGTAGTTATGATGTTTGATGACAAATAGTTAATTAACATAAATGAAAACATAACACTTCAACACATGAATGCATCGATCCATTAATCTTCCAACAAGTGCCCATTACCACTTAGGATTTGTTCAAGGCTCCTACTCCACGATAATGCACCACCTATAGATTGTATCTTCCTTATGATGTCGGTTGGTCTTTAAGATCCAATAGCTGCCCCTATGTATTTGTTGCATCTTTGGTTTGGTTGATGAATAAGTTGATGGCAGAGATATGACAAGTGTATTCCTCCTCAGCATAAGTTTCCACATTGGAAATTTCACCCTTTATATCATATTCCACATACATCATCTTTTCAAGTTGTTTATGTGTATTTTGTAGCACCATCTCTTCATCATTTATTTCTTGCAATGCAATATGTAGATATATGGCGACCTCATCCTTCCAATCATCTTTCTCGCTAGGATTTCCAAGGCTATCATGGATTGTAGGATGGAAATCAAAATAGTCAAGGTAATATTTGAGCCTAATTTCATACTTGTTATGTGCTTCCACCAGCTTATTATATTTCTACAATGTCTCACCTTTCATGGAAAATAGCACCGATGTTTTCAGAAAATTGGAGAAAAATACATTGAAATAGTGGGTGGAAGCAAAAAAGGGAGCTGATCGCAGGAATTCGTTGTAGTGATTCAATACAAAACCTCTTGAGTTTATCTACTTTTCCATTTCCATTTACCCATTGCACATAATGCACACACACCTTCCTCAACTTCTCAAGAGAGGGAATAATCTCTTTAATCAATACACTATCTCTCTAGTGTGTGAGAGTGGGGGGAGGTTGAGATAGAGAGAGAGGTGGGTAGAGAGGGATTCTTATTGAATACAACCCATGCATATGTCATAATGTTTAGGATTTTTAATTTATAGGGTGTCCTTCATAGTACATACTTCGCATTGTACATGTTGCTTGATATAAGAAATTGCTCAATGTCAACAACCAACATTTTCTCATTATGCAAAAGAAGACCAAAGTGTATATTGTTTAATATAAGAAATTGATTCATATAATTAGTAGGGATTTCATAGAGTATTCTTCATAGAAAGTACTAGAACATACGAAATTAAAAAGGAATCTACTCTAAAAGCACTTGAAAAGAAGAAGACGAAAGTGAATGAAATAGATATTGTATTGATTGAAGAGAGTGGTAGGGTGGGAGAGATGGAAGGAGAGGTAGATGGAGAGAGAAAGGTGGAAGGAGGGAGATAGGAAGTGGTAGGGTGAGAGGGATAAAAGCACCCAAATGGAAATTATTGTGAGGGGGAGATGTGATCACTATTTAACAAAATTCTTTTCATGATCAATGACTTGCGTCTCTCTAATTTATTTGTTGGGATTTGTCATCTTCTTGAATCTTCATAAGCATTGTAACTCTTCTGTAACCTTTATGTCTTCTATCAATACTCCATTTTCTTTGGAAACATTCAAATACTCTATTTCCTTCTATTTCACATCTAAAACATGATAATATGAATTTTGTTTCACTACATATACCATATCATCCTCCATCTATCTATTATTCATCTATTCTTTTATTTCATTATGAACTACTACTTCCTCTTTGTTCAATTTATTCATTATAAGGTCTTTCAACACCATCTTTATGTCTCTCTTTGGGTTAATCCATCATCATTATTTCATTAATTGATTAGGTTAAACCTTAAATCATAAACCCTAAACCTAACATCTATCATCATTGCATTAATCCATTGCAAATAATTAAGTGATAGAGCAACTAGATTATTTTTAAACAATAATGGTATCAATAAAGAACTAGAACAAAGGAGAAGTTTCTTTAGAAATATATACAAGAATAAAGATATGTTTTATAAATTCAAACAATGGTAGTAAATATATTTTAGCACCAAAAGAGATGTTTCATAAGTTAAATTTAAAAGGTTAGAATATCCAAGTCAATATAAAATTTCACAATTGTAGAAATAACATAAGGTACTAGTCAGTGAGTGAGGGAGGGAGAGATAGATTTGAAAAGTTGCTATCTACCTCTCCCTCCCCCCTCTCTCTCTCTCTCACACAAGATCTCTCTTCATACCTCTCCAACCCTACCTTTGTATCTAAATTTACCTACATCTCTCTTTATTCCTTGCACCTTACCTCTTTGTAACTACACCTCTCTCCCTCTTTCCTTCTCTCTCCCTCCCTCTCTCTTTTTGCACTCACCCTCTCCCTCTTGACCTAACTTTTCCTCAATCCATCCCACCTACCTCTCTTTCTACCTACCTCTCTATCCTTCCCAACTTCCCCCTATATCTACTTCTATCTCCTCTTCCCTATCTACTTTCCCTATCTCCCATCAAGTTATCTCTACCTACCTATCCCTATATTCCTTCAACCTTACCTCTCTTTACCTACCTCTCCATGTCTCTCCCTCCCCTTATCCATCTATCCCTCTATACCTCTCTCCACCTATGGGAAGAGGAAGGTTGGGAGGGATGGTGAGAGAGGAGCGATAGAGTAAAGTATAGATGAATTTATTTATTCCATGGAATTCTTAATTTCAATATGGAGTTTTAGTTAATACAATTTTTTACCAATGTTGTCCATATTTTCATTATAAATTATTAATTGAATAAATTGAATAATGAATTTATGAAACTATAAATGATTAATGTTATCCATATTTACACTATAATTAATTAATTAAATAATTGAAGAAGGATATTTTCTACCATGTAATTTATGCAATAATCGTAATTAATCATTCATAATTTTCCTCAAATATGTTTATAAGGCATGTGGATGAGAGTTGGAAATATTCAAATTTCTTATAGAAGCTATGAATTATTAAAGAAGTGATATAGAAATTAGAGTTTTTTTTTAAATGATCATATTGATACATATCTAGTACAAAGGAGAAGTCTCTTTAGAAATATATACAAGAATAAATATAAGTTCTATAAATTCATCATTAACAATGGTAGAGAAGAGAAGTAGATAGAGGGGGGAAGTTGGGAAGGAGGGAGATGTAGGTAGAAAGAGAGGTGGGATGGGATGGATTAATTGAAAGGTAGGTAGAGACGGAGAGGGTGAGTGGAGATAGAGATAGCGAGGGAGGGAGAGAGAGGGAAAGATGGAGGTGTGGGAAGAGAGGTAAGGGTGTGTGTGAGGGAGAGAGGGAAGGAGGGAGATAGGGGTGGTAGGGTGGGAGGGATAGAATGAACCAAAATAGACTTAATAGGAGGGGGGATGTGATGGTTGATTATGGGACATAGACACCCAAATTGGATTTATAGCTTCAAGGAGGGATAGGGATAATGTTTTTGATGTAGTATAATGGAGGGGGATGGTGATAAATGGTTTGGAAAAATAATAACACATAATGTACATTGACTTAAGAGATTACTGCTTCTCTCAAGAAGTTGAAATGGAAAAGGAATCTGAAGATGCAGACCAAAGTGAATGAGATAGATAGTGTATTGAATGAAGAGCTTCTTCCCACTCTTGAGATGTTCAGGAAGGTGCATGTGCAGTATGTGCAATGGGAAAATGCAAATGTGGAAGCGGATAAAATCAAGAGGTTTTTTATTGCATATGAATTTGTGCAAGTAAAGAATGTGAGAGATGATTCTATAAGTGGAGTTGAAAAAATGAACTCAAATAATTCCATGGAACAACTACAATTGGAAATAGATGACAAGGAAAAGAAAAAATCATATCTAAGTGCAAAAAATGAGAATCAGTTGGGTGGAGACATGAAAGGATTATCTAAAAAGGTCTACATTCTCCAATTATAAAGACACTCTCAAAGCTCAGAAAATAGTGGCTACAAAGCTACATAAAATTATTCAAGACATTGAAAACTCTATCGAAGAAAGGGATGTTTCTATCCTAAGGGTTTATGAGGGAGCAACTGATCTAAAGATTCTAGTAAAAGATATAAAAAAATGTTAGAAGATCATGACAATGAATAGTAGGGGTGTTAATAGGTAAGAAAAATGTAGATGAGGAAGAATTTGTGTTGCATATTTTCCTCACTCTCTCTACCTACCTCTCCCTCTATTCTTTCAACCTTACCTCTCTGTACCTACCTCAACATTGGAAATAACTAACAATGAACAGTGTGTTTTCCAACATTGGAAATAACTAATAGGGGACAATGTGTTTTCTAGTAGGGGATAGTGTGTTTTCCAAAAGGGAAGAAAAAATGCTCACATTATTTGTAGTGCTAGAAAACACATTGTTCCTTGTCAAAATTTATTTCCTTATGAATTTGCAGTGTTGGAAAACACATTGTCCCTTGTCAGTTATGTAATTGCTTCACTTTCCAAAGTAGTTGATCCATTGCGCCAAAAGATAACTCCACCCCAAAATAAATACACTCTTCGATTGGTTGAACCATGTCATCAAAGCATTGAGTTGTCTCCACAATGGTATCAATAACGATATCTCCAATGTTGAAAGGTTCGATATCAAGATCAACGACATCAACAACAAACTCAATCACCACATCTCAAAGATCAATCACCACATCTCCAAAATCAATCAACACAAGGTCAATTTAAAGTGAAAATCTCACAAGGTAACATATGAAAATACCCACCACTTGGGGAACCAATTGAATTTGTCCTGCAACGATTGATACGAGAAAATCTCATCAAAATCTCGAGTTATGTGAATTATCAAGACCCCATGGTGAAACCACTAGGGTATGATGAGAAGAAATTTTTTTATTTTGTAAAAGTAAAGAGACACAGAACATCTAATTGTATTCTACTCAAAAATCTCATCCAAGACCTAATTGATCAAAAGCTCATAGCTATTGGGAATAATAATCAGAATTCAACCACTAGCGATAGCATTAATAGTCTCCCTACCACAATTGTTGAAAACAAAGATCAAGGTATATCCATTAATGATCACATCGAATATGTTTCCACCTCAACCAAGGATCAAATCAACACACACAAAGAGCCACTTTTCAATCATCATCGTAACTCACCAACGATGCCCAACAATGATCCAATGCATGAAACATTAACATCACTTGATCCTATGGGTGAAAACATTGACAATATCTCCACCAAAATAGTTGAATACAATGATCAAACTCAATCCACCAATGAGCACTACAACTTTAAGTCTACCCCATCTAGTGATCAAATCAACATTCATCAAGAGCCACTTTTTAGTGATCTATTTCAAGATGTGTTGAAATTATTTGATCCTATTGACACAATCCACGATCCATCGACCAACGATCATATTAAAAATGTCTCTATATCGCCTTATGAGTTAGAGGACATATCTTAGAATTCATTCTAAAGCATGATCAACATCTATCACCAAGGTCTAGCAATGGTCCCTCCCAAGAAATATTGGCATCCTTTGACCTCATGGTTACAGATAGTGAAGAAATGCTCAAATAACAACATGATATTGATCCACTTCTCATTCCTAATAACAATGTCCAAGAATCCTTTGTAGACAATCAACCCTATGAAATTCACCCATGTCAAGAACTTGATCCAAATCATGTCGAAATTAATTCCAAAATCATTCAAGATCAAGAATTTGTATCTCCAAGATACTACAATGATCTAATGGGCACTCTTCTATCTATACAAGATGTCGTAAATGATGATCATATCCATATAGAACATATTCCTCCATCTACCCATGAGATGCTTTCTCTGGATGGACATGTAGGTGATCTTCATTGAAAACAAGAGTCTCATACTCTTGACATCATTACCAAGGTACAAGAGTCTCATAATCTTAACATTTGTACACATGATCAAAGTATAGAAGAATCTAAGGACATACCGAAGGTGGACCATAAAGAAGGTTTCTACAAAAGTTGTCAATCAGAGACATCATGTGAAGACATGTTAGAAGTCTTCTACAAAAGTTGCAAATTAGACATATCTTGTGGAGACATAGAAAAAATAGGTCATTAAGAGGACTCCTACAGAAATCATGAATCAAAAAAATCTTGTGAAAGGAGTCAAGAGGAAGACTTGTAGTGGACAGTAAATCACAAAAACCTCTTAAAGAAGCATTAAAATTTGATATTTCACAAGATCAAGCTAAAGATATCAATCAGGCATGCATCCCACATGTGGAGGATCCTATCACTTATAAACTTGGATCTCTTAACTTTCTTAGGGAAAGCTACCTCATCAATAAAGAAGCTGTCACTTTTGAAGATCCACCACAGAGAAGAGAAGGATTAGCACCTTGTTTCCAAGGTAAATCATATCCTATTGCAGATAAAAGATTTTAGTAGATGAATTATCAAGGTAGAGGATTAGGCCTACATGAATAGGGAAGCCTAGAGCTAGTGCATATTTTTGGCAATCCTAACCATCAAGGCCTTGGTTATTCAACAATCAAGGCATATAAATAAATTGGTGATACTTCCACAAAACTAGGGGCAACTTCGTCTTAAGAAAATATCAACATAGGGAGCATGAAGGATCCTTATGTTAAAATCAATGCCAATACTACAACCTGCCACATCACAAATCCCCATCCATGAATTGGGACCAACAGCAAAAGAAAGATTCAAATCAAAGCAAGAAGAATATCATCAAAGAAAAAGAAGCAGTAAAACATGATGGACAAATCAAATACAAGTGGATACTGAAAAGAACAAAAAAATACTATCCTTGTCAAACTCCATTAGTCAAAGAAACTATGGGGCAAAATAAACAAGGGAAAACTAATCATCAGATATGTCCACAAAGGAAAAAGCATAATTCTCTAGCAACGTACAAAGCATATTGAGTTGTTGGTCCAAATTCCATGAACACTTCTGTATCCACCCATTATTGCTCATCTTCCCAAGTTTGGAGAGTCAAAGGTTCCAAACTGTCAACCAATCCATATTTTATTACTAAACACACTCCATCCACGCCTCCAAGCATGATTCAATTCTCACATTGACCATGTGTTGATAATGACCCTTCATCATAAGGATTTAGAAGGCACTCTATTACGATGTGCGGACAAAGACAAAGTTAACTTTAGTATCAGCAAAGCAGATCAGGGATCTCAAAAGTTGCATTCAAGTGCACGTATCTTGGGAAAGTAACTTCTTCAATCAGGATATTTATGGCACATTATGACAAAAGAATCAATTTTAGTGGTACCAGGTGATTCAACATCAACTTAAAATCTCTCAGAAAATACAAAAAATTAAAAAAATAAAAATAAAAAAATAAAAAAAAGGATTGAAAAGAGTAAAGAAAAAAATCATCCTCTAGTGAAAACCACTTTGGTGGTGCTTTTGTCAAGTACCATGATGAAAACCTGGCAAACAGGCGTCATGTGTAGAATTGAGCATCTACGTGTGCCATTGCAGGATAAAGCATCTTATCACATCCATACTAAAGCCAACATTCCATCCATAATAAATCCATTCATCCATGGTCCATTTACCCAATCCATTTTTTATCCATCTGCATCAATAATCCAAGTTATCTTGATCTTGGCAAAGTTTGGTGTATATGCTTTACACTTGTTTATGGTGAACATCTTGACATGGGTCATTTTCATTGATCCCATCCTACCCAACGTTATCGGAGACTTGAAGCATTGTCTAAAAAAGCATCCACTATCCAAACACCTTACCTTATCACAAGATAATCCTTGGCATCCTTTGCATGCTTACCATAACCATTCATCCACCTATACAAGCATCCACCCATGGCATTCCATACATTGCTAGACACTAGGGGCAGATATTTACATCTTGCTTTGGGAATAAATCCTGATTTATGTCCTTTAAACTTATGTGGTGATCCAAACATTGGAAAAATGTGACATAAACTTGGCCAAGCATTTGTGAGCCAAATATCCAAATCACTAGCCCATGGCATATTTTAACGAGATTACATTCCTTATCAAGCTTTATCTTTTGTCGAACATCAATTTGAACAATTCATATCAGTCGCATCTAACTTGCATGTCAGCGTCACATCAAAATCATCAAAGCTATTTTGTTCCAAATCAGGCTTCATCAATCTTGATCAATCGAATCCAATCAATTATCACCTTGTTTGACTTAACACACTTAGTCAAACTATCATCTTGTGCATGACTTTACTCTAGGACAACACAACTTCCTAGAATTTACAAGTGCATCATAACCTTGTTTGACATAACACACTTAGTCAAACTACCCTCTCGTGTACAAATTTACTCTAAGATAACACAACCTCCTAGAGTTTACGAGTGCACTATCACTTTTGTTTGACTTAACACACTTAGTCAAACTATCAATCCATCAATCCGATCAATCAACCCTAGCTTGGTTTTCAACAAAATCCCAAAACAAAGCAGTGATGTCATCACGTATTCATATCCAAATTGTCAAAATCATGAGAAAATTCAAAAACATTCAAAAATCAATCTGAAAATCAAAAACATCCAAATCATTCAAAAATCCAAAAACATGTTAAAATCTCATGAAATCTTCAGAAATTCATCATTAATTCTTGTCAGTCTTTCACCTTCTCTGAACTACGTCGTCTTTGAGCTTAAATGTAGGCAAGGTTGATATTTGATCATCCCTCGAGATAGTTAAGATTAGTCCTTAGACGTCCATTGCATTGGCAATCCGTTTGCCTATTTATTTTACAGTTAGGGCAGTCCTTAGGTGTCTGTCACAATGGCAATCCGTTTGCCCATCTATCTCATCATTCAGTCAAGTACGTCATCAGTCAAACAACATGGTCTCTATGTGTATAACGTAGGCAAGGCTAGTCTATGAATCAGCTCTCGAGACCCTAGGATAGGTCTTTAAGTTAGTTTCTTCATCATAAATCTCAAAAATACCAAAAAATTTTGCAAAACACTTCAAAAATACCAAAAAAAGCCTCAAAATATATAAAAAATCCAAAATGGTGCATTCATTTCATCTCGCTTTCACTCATGAATTTAATCACTCATAATAAAATCAATCATCACCTTCACCCTTTGGTAAGTCAGTCAGAAGCAACTCTAGCAGGTTCCAAAGTGAATACTCTAATCGTTAGAGTCTTGAAAGTCTAGATCAGTGAGTCAGCAAGTTGGTCAACTCAGAGTATCAATAGCTTATCATCCAATCAGTCTCACCAAAACCCTAATCACAACATATCCTAGGATGAAGCTTTCTTGCGATGGACATAAGCATTAGGTACCCCACAGTAGTTAGTCTTGGCTAGCGGTATGAAGAACATTAGCTTGTTTGGTTTACTTTATTTAGTCTTTTATTGACTTATCTTATTTTGTGCTCATTACAAGGACCTCTTGATGATGCCTAAACAAAATAGGTCTAGAGAGAAAGGAATGGGGCAATGATCATTATATTTTTATCTGTTGTGCTTATTGGATATTCTTATAAAATAAAATTTTCATGCGTACTTTATTTTTTTTGTAGGAAGGATGTTTTAGGTGTCTTGTTGACCACATAAGAAGGCTTTCCTTTTTATGTTTTGGCCCGAGATGTTTCGAATATCTGAACTGCATTCTAAATAAGGTTTCATTTGTCAAGTGTGAACAAGAGTACTCCTATCTGTTTGACGATTCAAAGTCCATCACACTAGGCACAATGCCATCCTGGTTCTTAATACCTTGATGCATCAGACCTATGTGTGTTAACAAACATAAAGAAGGGTATGCTCTTTATCTCTCCCATCCTTGGATAAGCAATACATCATCATCATTCATCATCATATCCAATAAATTATGGATGACTAGGGGACTTGTTGGACTTCTTCATCTTCTTGGATTTAAGGGTTGATCCCTTTCATTCTTCTATCCTCTTTCGTGCTAACAATGCATCCATCCTGCATCTTGCATAATCATTTCATATCATCATAGGAAAACATCATCCATCACATCCATCTCACATCCATCTCATAATCATTTAAGTTCTTTAGGATAATATAGATTTGTTATTCTAAGCATCTTCCAAACATCTCATTTACGTCATCATTATCATATAGATCATATAGTCTAACCATCCATACATTCATTTTGAACCTCTTTATCATGAAATCGACCTCAATCTTTTCGCTCAATCTCTCGAGGGGGCAATGTACTAACGTACTTCTTTTCACTGGGGCATTTGAAAAAATCAGATTTTTTTTTAATTTTGATGTCAGTGTCATCATTCTTTGAACCAATGCAATGAGTACATTTCTTCAAAGAGGGGCAAAATGTAGACATGAAAAATATATGCATTCATCTAATTATACTTTATTCAGCGCTATTTCATCTATTAATTAAATGAACCAATTTAATTAATTCACTAAGCTTATCTCTTTAATTAAATAGATCAAGTTATTTAATTATCTCCTATAGTTCCTGATTTAATTAAATCACATATATCTAATTAAATCACTCGTATGCATTTTCCTCATTTTTGATTTAAAACAAATACAAAAATTCAAATCAAATGTCATATTACCTAACCTCATGTTATATTAATCAAATCCTGATTGATTTAATCCTAATCACTTAAAATCCTCTAGATTCATCCACTTGCACAATAAATTATTTAAATTGATTTATTAAAACACCTATCTCCCTCACAAGGGCATTGGTCAACAAAAACTGCTGAAGCCTTTGTAGTTTTATATTTACCTTCACAGTTGCACCTTATTTTTCAAACGCTCACTAACCTTGGAGCTCTCCACGTGGCTTCCTCGCAAAGCTTTTCACTTTTCCTTCACTTCGCTTTTTGGCAATCTTCGTCTATGTTCGACGTGGCTCACTCTAGTTGTTTTCTGAGTGGGGCCCACCTCGTTCTTTATTTTGCTCAGAGCTCTCCACATGGCCCTCTCTCGAGGCTTTGTATTAGGCACCTTTTCAACTTTCTTCCTGGCTTTGTCTGGGCGACACATGGTGATTTTGTTTCTATGCTAGTTACCTTGGGAATGTCGTCGGACCTTTTTGTACTCCCCTGCTATCGCATTTCTCGCTATGGTGCCACGTGTTCCCTCCTGTTGCTGCATGGTTTTTTGTTATATCTCGTGGCTTCGCTGGCATGTTGCTGATCAATTGATGTTTGCTATGGCGGCTCGAGAGAATTTGGGTCATCGGTCGCTGCACATGTTTTTCTTTTCTCTTGGGGCATCTTCAGGCGGTGGGTTGGCCGTTAAATACAATCATGTTTCTTTTATTTGGTTGTTGGTTAAGTTTTGCAAAAACTCCCAAGCACTGGGAAGAAAGCCTTATGTAATAGTTTTCTTTTAAATTCAATGACTTCAAACTGTGCCAAAGGAATTCAGCCTTTCTTTTTTCAAGCATTTGTTAGAACTATTGGTCTATGCTGTTATCTTCTTTTCATATGAATGCCTGTTCTTCAGCTTCTGTAACCTTCCATAACTCAATGAATGCAGATCATGTTTCTTCGACTCCTCTGTGTTGAATAAGGTTATGCTTGATTATATTATGCAAATTAGAGGGTAGTTTATGAGATGAATTCTTTTGAGGAAAAGTAACTTAACTAGTAGCATTTTAGTGGTTCGAGCCTTTGCATTTCACACTGTGCTCAGTTGGAATTCATCTATGATCTTGGCGCATCGCCTATAGTGTATTTTTTTGCATTTTCACCATCTTTCTAACCCTTTTCTCCCCACTAAACAAAGAGCCGGCTTCAATAAAATCTCAGAGGTCACTTAGCTAGTGCACAATGTCCCCCAATAGCTAAGTTTCCCATAAGGCTGCTGCTACATGCAAAATTTTGCATCAACAGGCATATTCCCAAGAAATATGCCTTCATTAACTCTCTTGTTTGAATTTTTTGGCCAAACACAATTCCCCCCAATAACCCTCAACCATATTCATTTATTGCCATTTTCAAATTTGAAATTTGCACATTAGCCAAAACTTGCATAAGCATGGGCCAATCCCATTGTGAAAAGTGGCTCTCTCTCATTTTTTGGGTTTTAGTCTCACATTGCTCAATTGTGGCTTCTCCTCTCTCAATATTTCCTATAAATTCAATGACTTCTATATCATTTTTCATCTACAGTTTGAGCATCCTCATTATAGGCAACTTGAGTTCATTTAGCATCTCATCTTCTATCATCTCATTGGCTTATCAGTGGGTGGGAAAGGGCTTTATTTCCACATTTCAAGAAGCATCAGTCCCACTATGGAATAGGTTTACTTCTTGTTTTATATATTTTGATCATTCTTGTCATTTGTTTTCATTTCAAATCATGATGTATTATTTCATAGGGATATGAGATGTTTTCTTTGTTTTTCAATACTAATCAACCATTTGCAGATTTTGATGTCCAGAAAATGGCATTAGAAGCTGTAAACGGTTAGCATGATTCTAACATCCTCATAGAATAATACAACCTTCTTCAAAACAAATGATAAAACCAAATCAAGCATGTAAAGAAGACATGAAAGATAACCTATTCTATGATGAATTGGTTCTCCTTGAATATGTGAAAGAGCCCTTTCCCAATCCTTGCCAAGCTAATTAGATAATAGACAATGAGATGCTAATGAACTCAAGTTGCCTATAATGAGGAAGCTCAAATTGTAGATGAAAAATGAGACACAAGTCATTGAATTTATAGGAAATATTGAGAGAGGAGAAGTCAAGATTGAGCAATGTCAGACTAAAACCCAAGAAATAAGAGAGAGCCATTTGTCACAATGGGATTGGCCCATGCTTGTGCAATTTTTGGCTAATGTGCCCATTTCAAATTTGAAAATGGCAATAAATGAATATGTTTGAGGGTTTTTTGGGGGAATTGTGTTTGGCCAAAAAATTTAGACAAGAGAGTTAATGAGGGCATATTCCTTGGGAATATGCCCTTGTGAGGGAAATAGGTGTTTTAATAAATTAATTTAAATGATTTATTGTGCAAGTGGATGAATCTAGAGGATTTTAGGTGATTAGGATTAAATTAATCAGGATTTGATTAATCTAACATGAGGTTAGGTGATATGACATTTGATTTGAATTTTTTTATTTGTTTTAAATCAAATGAGAGGAAAATGTCTTTGAGTGATTTAATTAGATATATGTGATTTAATTAAATTAGGAACTATAGGAGATAATTAAATAATTTGATTTACTTAGTTAAAGAGATAAGCTAAGTGAATTAATTAAATTGGTTTATTTAATTAATAGATGAAATAACACTCAATGATGTATGATTAGATGCATGTGTATATTTTGCATGTCTACATATAGAAAAATCTAACTAAGATGATAAGGAAATTGAAATAAAATAAGACAACAATGAGCTTAGAGAAGTTTAACCTTATTTGTATGGATACTATAGATGTGGACCTTGCTATCAGGTAGAAGAGAAAATAAATAATCGATGAAATAATGAAGTTGTTAATGGGTGAAGAAGAGGAGAGATTATTTATCAATTGAGTAAAAGAAGTCACCAAAAAATAGATTTTTACAAGGAAAATTTAGAGATGATACAAAGAGAAATTCCTAAGTTGAGGAAGAAAACAACTCAAAGAAAATAAAAGATAAATCAATTACTAAATGATTTGTTATCAACCAATGCATTCACCAAGCTAAAGAGACACTATGAGGAGATGAACCTGATGGAATAAGAGTCACATCCCATGTTGTGAAAATGAAGAAGAATCTTTAGAGATTCCATTAAGTAGTGAATCCTTAATTGGGTTAGAAAAACAATATCAAGAAGCAATTGTGTATGAGATTTACGACATATATTAGCAAGTGAGTTCTTAGATGTTCAATTTCCAAGAGATAAAGGTAGAGAAAGAACGTTGTTTAAGTAGAAAAGGAGTGAAACTAGGTAAAGTATCCACGATAGCAAGAGATAAATAGATCCAAGAGTAGATAATAGATTAGGAGAAAGGATAATCCAAATATGGATGCACATAAAATTAAGCTCCCTATTTTTGGTAAATACACCAAGGATGCTAGTGAACATCTCTTTACCTTGAAATTTCATTGGAGTGGGGTTGGCATTCATGATCACTAAACCCAATTATACAATTTTGTGGAGAACCTCAATGATGAGGCACTATATGGTGTGTTAAACAATGACCTAAGTATGATAAAACATGGAAAGAATTGAGTGAATTATTTATGAAAACTTTCCATTCACCTAATGTATGAACTTGAATAAATAAATAAAACATGGAAGATGATAAAAAATAAGGAGGAATCAATAAAACATCAGGAATGATGATTTAAAAGCATGGTTAGAAAGCTAGAAGAAAACTTGACATAAAATAAAGGAATTGAGTGTTTTATTTTACGTTTAAGCTCTCACATTATAGAAGAAGTAGATGAGAAAATTTCCTCTTCATATAAGGATGTAACAGAATTGATCACTAAAATATACTCCTAATCAAATGTATAGGATAATGATTTAATGAGAAAGTGAAATTGATAGTTTCAAATTAGAGTTAGAAAATGTAATGTTGGAGTAATAAATTATAATGAAAGGTGAGACAGTTGAGACTTCTTCCCCGCCTAGAAGAAGTAATTTTTGGTTTAAAAATTATAGTAAGGAAGAACATATAAGGAATGATTTTTTGATAATCAAAGGCATGAAGAGGGCTTCCACACTAAGAGAGGGACTTGATGAATTCTATATAATGAAAGTACATATATACCATAAAGTATAAAGTGAGACAAACATGACGAAAAAAAGGTTTTAAATGTTAATTCATGAAGAAGATAAATATGATCTAATTGTTCATGAATTTTTCCTAGGGAAACATTTTTGGATTTAGGTAGGAAGAGAGCATAGGGTTTAGCTATAATAGCATTCAATATTTTTTTGGCACATGGCTAGTGGGAAGTTCAATTGAGAAAAAGTATAAGACCACCTAACAATATACACTATATAGTACCATAGATTCAAGATATAGGTTGCTCCATTATTTATCATAATAACTATTGAATAGGAGGTGGTAGGGGAAGCTAATACAATAATAATAATATAGGTACTAGAGAAAGAGGAAGGACCAAAAGGAAAAAATGTTATAACTCTGGTAAAATTTAAGACATTATGCTAATGAGTGTAAAAAAAAAGGAGGAAAAATGACATGTGATTTTTGTGGTGATAAATTACATTATATTTATATTTATCCCAAATATAATAGTTCTATAAGAATTTTTTGGCACCATTTCTAGGAAATGAATAATTGTCTAGTTCAAATGTAAACTATGATGCTAAAGTAGTAATGAATAAGTAAAGTACAGGAGCAAATGTTAGACAATATAAGAAATCGAATGTAAAAAAGAAATGTAGAATAGAAGAATCCTCATTGACAAAAGAGAAATTGGAAAACTAATAGAAAGGAAAAAATGAAAAAACTCAAGGAAAAGGCCATGTAGAAACTTAAGAAAAAGAAACAAATAACTTCAGTAATTACTAGTGTTGGATTAATAGAAGGATATCTTATGAGAATTTATGAAAATGAAGATGAGAAAAACAGGTAAAGGGGAATATGATTTGGTGATAAGGTAGGACCCAAAGAGGTAATTAAGAAAAATAAAAAGGAGAGGATAATAGTCAAGCATGTTTCATAGAAAAATAGGTCTATATATACTAAAAAGATTTGGAAATTTTTGTAGAATAAGAAAAGGTTGGGGTTCAAGGGTTGAATAGGATGAAATTAGATGAGGTTATTGGAAAGAAACTCATGAAAGATAGAATTGGTATTTTTTATAGCTTTATCCAATTAGAGTTAGCGTGTGAATGAAGGGAGATTGTAAGTTCAAATGACGAACAAGAGGAAGGAATATTTAATTAGTTTAGTTAATTATTAGGGTTGGATTAAGGAGAAAATCATAATTTATTGGTGTTATTCTTTGCATAATTACTGGTTTCTTGAGAAGATGATAGGGTTAAAGAAAAAGAGGCATAAAGGTCAAAGATGAGATGGCTTTAAACTCATTTGTCACCTATGTATAATCATAGAAGGTGGTGTAAAGTGTTATAAAAGCTAGATATTTATGCAAGAGATTTTGATTCCAAAGCTTTGGGGAAATATTTTTAATAACTTCCCTCTCGATATTAAATTTAAGAATTTATAGGAGATCTATGAAATAACACATCAATAATAGAGGATAAAATCCATCACTTTCTCATTTGTGCCTTGATTACAAATAAAAGTGGTAGAAAAAGAACCTAAAAGGATGAAAGTAGATGTTTTTTTTTTTAAGAATAAGAAGACACAATAGACGTCCTTGTTGTATAGATCACTTTTTTTACAATAGGAATGCCTACACAAGAAAAATATATATACACAACAATCCAACAAAAATAAATGAATTATTTTAAAACTAATGTTAGAGTAAACATGGAGTCCTCATATTATGCTACAAATCATCAAGAAGTTTCTTAAAGCATTCATAAACATATTTTAGAAAAAAGAGAAGAGATAGTACAAATCAAATAAATAATAAGGATATATGTCTTAAAAGAGATAGCTAATGATCTTTTATAAATAGTAGTGACAAACTAGCATAAAATATACAATTATTTAAATAGAGAGTAAATACTCTATTGTCAAAAGATATAGAAGTCAATAAGAGTTTCACTAGTGAAAAATAGAGGCTACAAAGAAGTCAATAAGAGTTTCAGTAAGGGATATATAGTTTGGATGAATTGGTGAAAGATTTACATGATGAAATTGCACAATGAGAATAGGAAATAAATTAATGTCGAATAGAGTTAGAAAATAATACTCGTATAAAAGAAATGAGAATAGAATAAAGATGGATAGACAAAGAAACACAAATATTTCTAAAGATGGAACTATTTAACAAAATGAATAAAGGAGACTACCAACACATTAATGATACATCACATGGTAGGGGGTTGGGTAAAATATAGGAAGTAAAGACTTAAAAAATAAAATAAAAAGAGTGGACAAATTTATTACTCTTACATAATATAAAATTTTGGAACTTATAAGAAAATTCAAAGAGCTTATTGTTCGATAGAAGTAATTATAACCTCCCTACTACAACACTTTTTACATCTAGACCATGATATCAATAGGTAAATTTAATATAAATCTTCCTATCCAATAGTTTTAAATATGATATATCATACATAACAATGTTAGAGAACAACTACTAAATTAATGAATCCATAGAGAAAACAATAGTTGAATGCTCTCTACCTGAAGAAAAATAGTTGAAATAGGTTATTACAAGCATTATTGTATAATTTTAGACTTGGAAACTACACAAAGATAAATTGGATTAAGAATTGTAAGAAGAACAAGAAAAAAGGTAGTTAGAGGAAGTTTGACTAAAATGTGCCACCACTATCCTAAATCTGAATAATAATATAAAAATATGATATATATATATTATATATATGCTCATATCAATACAATCTTTGAATTTTTACATAAACAAATTAGAATTTTAAATAATATAAGATTAGTCTCATACAATAAACTACATACGAATTATAATATAAAACTATAATAATAGAAATTGCAATTTCCATAATCAATTACACTAAGTAGATGAGAAATAAGCAATTTCTATCAAATGATCGACAAAAATAAGGATTATAGTCAGCTTGCAAGTGACACTTAATTGTTTCTCTAAATAGATAGATGCTAAATAATAGATTCTACCACCGTGATTGCAGCTACAACATCTGACAAAAATATGCTTTCCTTTATGCTGTCATGGATGTCCGTACCCCGTTCCAAAGCTCCCATTTTGGCATAGGCATGGAGGATGTTGGAGAAGATTGCGGAGTTTTGATTTGCACATGCTGATTAAATTTGATTGAAAGTCTTTAAATCCTTTTCAACAAACACATTTTATCCATATCCTGCAAGCATAGCATTCCACGAGACCAGATTTCTTTGTGGTATCTTGTCACACAGGTGACATGCCTTGTCCATGTTTCCACAATTTGCATACATGTCTACCAGAGCATATTGAATAGTCCCTAGTCCGTTATGCTTTAATGGACGTCCATACTTTGTTACAAAGCTGTCATTTTTGCACAGACCAATCGTGAGGGAAACCTGGTTTTGAATGTGCTGAAACGGTGAGACTGGGCGGGAACAATTTAAATGCTAACAGTGAATGAGGGAAATGGAAATGACGATCAGCAAGCGGGACAGGTAATTGGGCCCCACAACAGTCACCTATCACTTAGAGTGTGCTGGTTAAGCCCAACCATTTTAAAGCTCCCATTGTCTTCCTGTTGTGAATCTCGTATACATGTCTACCAGAGCATTTCCAACTCTGATATCTCAGAGTAATTTTGCTTAGATGGACGTCCATACCCTTTGTGAAAGCTCCATACTCTGTTCGAAAGCTCCTGTTTCTGGGACAGACCAGAAGTAAGCGGGCAAATGGTCTAAAACCGCGACAGCCATTTTCAAAACACAGAAAGCGGCAAAATACAAAATTTAAACTAACGGCATTTGTTACCGGCCGTTTGTTCTACGTCCTCTGTTGGCGGGCCCCGCACTACGACATCCATCAGTATGCATACTGCTATGTATGTTTTTATCGCTTTTTGTATGTACACAGGTGAATTTTGTCTAGGAGTTAGCCGGCTCCGAAGAAACGATGCCAGTCTTCCCGTCTGCGGGCCAACAAACAAAAGCAATATCCCATCCTATCTTTAATGGAAAATCTTCTCCCGCTTGAGACAGTTAAAGCCCATGGAAATAACGTCCAGGAAAAACAAGAGTTAACATGACCTGCAGGCCTTGGAAAGGCAAAACAAGACATACTCCGGACGATTCTATGAACTAAGCAAAAACTCATCCAATCTTTTCCTTGGCGTTACAAACAAGAGGACTCCGGCTATTTATTACCCACACATCCTTTACAAATACAACGTACAACTCCTTCAGCAGTGTATAATTACATTGAATTGTAACGTTATGAAGAAAGCTAATGTTCTCCAATACTTAGGAGTATTGCTTGTGCTCTTGTTTCTAAAGCCTTGTGTGGGTAGTTCTGTTACTGTTTGGTCAGGGCCTGGGTGTAGTACCGAGGGTCTCCGATTCAGTAATTGTGGGTGTTTTAGCATACCCTTCCATGCAGGGTATGAGTTTGAGTATGGAGGACAGTCTGTCGCTCTTTATAATTCTGATGCTTGTCAGGGTGCAGTAGATACCCAATTTGGTGCCAGTACAAGCGGCTGCACCGGGTTTGGTTGGTATAGCGTCTCCATTCAGTGCTAATAATGTAATGCTTTATCCAAAAATACAAGCTTAACCGCCATGCTTATTCAGCGATGACTGTTGGTATGAATAAACAATGTGTTTTGTGCGCCTTCGGTGTCGGAGGAGATGAGTAAAGACTTTTATCTTCTCTAGTTTGTTAAATTTAGAAAGATTTGTATCTCGTCTGTCTGATTGAGATGCATCTCTCCAGTTAATTGGATTTGTATCTGGCTTTTAAGATTGGAGGACAATTTTAAAGGTTTCTGTTTAGTTAATTTTTACCTCAGATATTTTCTCATTTCAAATTATCAAACGTCTAGTATTATGATTATGATTGAGGGGTATTTTAAAAAAATTTATATATTTTAGAGTTTATTATTATATTTTTCATATTTTTCCGTTAAATTACAGGAGATTGAATATTTATATAAAATTGTGATTTAATGGTGTTAGTGAGGATTAACTTTTTATTTAAATTTATTTAAGATGCCACTTTAATAGTTGATGGATAATTTTTATTTTCATTTGGTAAATGTAACATTTAATTAGATCTTTATAATTGAGTGTGTCTTTTAAGTTCAATTTATTTAAAATAAGATTAATATTATTGTATATATTTTTATTTAAATATCATTAAGCATTTTTAATTAAACATTACTTTTTTGAATTAAATAATTTAAATTTTGATATTTAGATAAAATATTATATTGGCCTTTATAATTTTTTCTTTAAATTATATAATGGATTCTTAGTCTATTATATATTTAAATTAAGTAATATTATATTGATAAACTCCACAAATTAGTGTTGACTAGAACCCTTAATTTAATAAAAATATAACCCAAAACAAAATCTAGACCAATCGAGATTGAAAACTAAAATTCTAACCGTGGAGATAATGCACAAACCTTACTATTCCTTTTTGACATGAATTAGAGCGTCATTTTATATATTCCATTTTCTAGTATTTCTTTATTTGCACCATTGAGTAATCTTGAACACGTTTATGAGGATGTTTAACCTCTAACATTATGTAGGTTATATATAATTTCCCACTCAAAAAGAAATAAATTTTTCATTGCAAGTTCAAGGAAACCCAAAAGCATATAGTATTCTTAATCATAGGTTTATTGTTTAAGATACTATTAGATTAAACATGACATAAAATAGAGCTATATAATGTTTGTGCTAGTTATAAATTATTCTTACTTCAAAGTTTTAACTTCAAGGAAAATAATGAAGCTTATACAAATAGCATGAAATGATAATGAATAAACAACATTTTCAAGAGCATTAGATGTAAGTAGAGATTGATAGTTAAGGGTGAAATCATCCAAACTTATGTAGTGCAAAAAAATATTTAGTCATTGCATCCCAAGCTTGATACATGTCCTTGTTTGGTTTGTTGGTTCTCTTATCTTTTGGGATAAAAAAATATAATAGATATATCAAGAATAACAAGCCTCCCATCTTCAACTTGAACACTCTAGTAGATATAATTATTTTTTAAAGATTTATTTACCAAATTGTGTTAGTTCTAATATTGACCTAGGATATACCCTATGAATATCTATGGATGCACTAATAATATAAACTTAGGTTTACTTAAAATATTTGGTTCTATAATCCACAAGCTAATATTTTTGAGGGGTTTGGTAAATGTCAACATTGGAAAATAATTTAGCATACTCTCACTCTAAGCCTAATTTTATCAATGGTTAATCTTATTAAAAATAATTTTTTTTTCATTATCATGTCTCACTCAATGTAATAAGATTATTTGAAAATTAATGTTTTGATTAGATTAAAATGGGAAGGGCATGTACCCATCATAGAGCAACCATAAAGGAAAAAAGAAAAAAAAGCTCACCAGAGATGAGGAAAGGACGAGACAAAGAGAACAACAAGAACAACATGACCATTAAGTCTTTTGACTGGAGCTAACAACTAGGAGAAAGTTTTGGAAATACCCAAAACCCAAAGAGCCAATCAATGATGTTTGCATCCAAACTTCAACATAGACTTCTTTGTAGGAGTAGGGCGAAAAATAGGTGAGCCACCAATCTTATTAGAAAAATTTCTCTTATGCTTTAAAGAAGCAACATCCAGCCTAAAGATGCCAACAAAAAACTTCTCATTACCAATAATAGTGGGAGGCAACCAAGAAGAAGAAGCACCAAACCCAACATCTAGCTTCCTTTTTACCCCTAACATAGGACCATTACAACAATGCCATGGGAGGCCAAGGTTGCAGTAGACTAGAAAATGGTTTCTTTATTTTGAATATTATGATGATGTTGTCCCTGAGCAATAGGTTGAAACAATTGAGTAGATTCATAGAGTAGTTATTTCTCCCAAGAACCAAGCTTGGAAGAAAGGTTCGCACGTTATGGCAACACAAAACTAGACTCAACAAAAACACAGATTGAGCAAAAAGAAAGTTGGATCTATCTTTAGTGACCTTATCTAAGGTAACAAAATATCCAACAACATTAGCAATATCTTGAATAATATCATCATCCAAAAATTCCAAAGGAAGCTCAAGGAGACGAATCCAAAGAAGATGCAAGTTAAGCTTAGTGACATCAAAGCTAATAGACCAATATTGAAGGTGAAGAAATGCCTTACCAAAAAACCAAGGGCCTTCATGACAAATGTGAGTGTACTCTTCCAAGGAACTAAAGGAAAAAAGAAAATAAAAAAATCATTCATCAAAGCTAAGATACAAAGAACAAGAGCAACCCAAAGCTCAAAAGCCCACTTGTGAATAACATCAATATTTGGTCTAAAGCCATAAAATCTACCAATATGGGTAGCTTGTAGACCAACCGTGCACATTCTATAAATCCACCTATCAGGAAAGGTGAGTGAAAGAAGGAGAAGCAATAGGATTCTCAACAATCCTAAGAAAATTCAGAGAAGCTTCCCAAGAAACAAATCCAAAAGTAGCAAGTCCTTGAAGATCATGATAATCAAAATCTAAACAAAGAGAAAAAGGAACCAAGGACCAGGGAGCACCCAAAGTAGAGCTATCATGCAACTCAATCTAAACAAGAGTAGAAGGATTGGGGAGCTCCAAAGGAGGCCCCAAAATAAAACCCCCTAGAGTAGGACACAAAACCCCTAGAAAACCAAGTTGCCACAACAGAGAGCTATAAAGTAGCTGAAAGTAGGGGAGGAGACAAAGGAGGTGACAAAAAAATCCCCTCTTGAGAGATTTACATAAGTCAAACCCAACCTAGCTCAAACAATTAAACTCCTCAACACCCATCAAAGACTTCTCCATGGGATAATCTGACAAATCCCTTTAACAATGAATGTTGCACACACATGTGACATAATATAATTAGTTAGCTCAACAATTAATTAGGATCTTCTATAATATTTACTTTATGTATTTCTCTTTATAGATTTCATATTTTTTCTAAGATATGGCCTAAAACAAACTTGATACTATTTAAATAAGTGCAACATTTAAATCATCCATAAAGGGATACATGATAACTTATGATTGGCCATATTTTATCAATGACTAAGAATCCACTTGAATGGAGGCTTGATGAGTGGAATTCAAGGATTACCTTCTAGATTCATAGAATTGAACAACATTAAAGGTTCCTATGATCGATTAGGAAGTTGTCTCAAGAATAAATTAATAGAATATAATCCCATGAAGGGATATCAAAAGGATATTAAGGTAGAATGAAAGGGGTTGCTTGAGAAAATATATTTAAATTTTAAATATATCAAGGCCATATTTTCCTACAATGGGTACAATAAAATACATAATAGGATATCAATATATTTTATTCTATATAATGCTACTATCCTCTACTAGTATTGGAAAAGAGTATATGTTTCAATAATATTATAAAAGATATTTCTACATGTAGTTTTGAAAAATGTCGTCGGTGACATTTTCACACTTGTTTGGGCCCTCCTTGTGAAATTGGGCTTAAGGATGACTTAACTTAGTGTTGTAATGTGTCTAACACACTCGCATTATCTCTTGGGATCTTGTGAAATAATGAATTTAAATGGTACCTTTATAAAGTGTTTTGAAGTGTTGTAACACATTTTCACACTTTTCTAAGGTTGTATTAATGGACTAAACATAATAAATCTCTTTTTAACCAAAATGTTCCTTAATTATACCCTATTTAAAAGTGTTGTAAAGTGTTGTAACACACTTTCACCCTTTTATAAGGTTATAATTAATAATTGGGCTTTCTTATGCTTTAATTAGCCTTATTTTACATCTACAAGCCTCATTTAATGCATCTTTTCAAGGATAATCCTGACACAAATCAACATCCAATCATAATTCTGGTGTTTTCAGGCTATGTGGCCAAGATTTAGTGATCTGAGACTCATTCATCACCTTGGTTGAATGATTCCCACCTAGATTTTTGGGTCTTGAACCTGGTTTCACACATTTCTAAGCATTCTTAAAAATGGTCCCATAAATTATGCCTAATGGGACTCATTTTCCACCTTAGGTAAATGAGTCCTATGTTGCCCAAAATTAAAATTAATTCAAAATTTTGGTGGTATTTTAAAAAACCTAGATCTGATGCTAGCTTGTAGTGTTGTAATTTTGAAAATTCTTGCATAATTAAGTATAAATACAAGGTTCTTTCAATCATTTTCCACTAAGACTTTTGTGAGAGAATTCATAATAGCAAGTTTGAGTTCACAAGAGAATTCAAGTGTTTACAAGAGTATTCAAGGGTATTCAAGGGCATAATTCTTCATCAATTATCGCAGTAATTCAAGATCCATCATCATGGAAAGCATATAAAGCATCAAGTATGTTATTGAGCTAGTGTTGTTATGTAGCATTGAAGATCCAAGATCAAGATCTACATCCTTTATGGTCATTTCATGCTGAGTTATTGATTTACAAGACATCATTTACAAGGCATCATTTAAGGTATTGTTGTCCATGGTTCATGTTCTTTGTTTCATGTTTCATCATTTGGTTTAATTACCTAAAAGGAGTTTGACCAAGGAAAACACCCATTCACTAACAATCAACAAGTTTTTCTCCTTTTTGCATGTGTTATTGCATATCTAGGTGTCTTGGAGCATGAAGAATCATTGAAGATTAGGTTACAAGCTTGGAGAAAGTTGTTTGAATTGTCTCCTCAATTGCAAGGTTGGAATCTTCACTCAAAGGTCACCTACAACCCTGAAATTAAGGTTTTGGATCTTGAAATCAATCAGGAAGGACATAGTAGATTGAGAGGTATATATCTCAACTTTAAATTCCCCCCCCAAGAAGTGTAAGTGGACTAATTCAACATAAGAGGTGAATGTGTCCCACTCTATGTGTTTTCTAGAAATATTTACAGATTTAGATACCCTTTTTCCTGAAACCTGCTCCTGCGCAAAAATCTAGAAATGGGACTGATTTTCCCAGAATGGTGAATGAGTCCTAGTAGGTCAAATAGTCATAATTTCTAGTACTTCAAGACTCTTTCTAGTTATCTTCAAGTTTCTAGGTACACACATTTCATCTTAAAATTTGTTATTTTGTTTTATATGCATTTCTAGGTCATTTAATTCAAGTTTGCATCATATTAGGGTTTTTCATTTCATCTTACATTGCATTGTCTTTTCCAAGTCTTAACTTGGTGGTGAACCCCTCATTAATACATAATCATACCCTAAGATATTCCCTTAGCAGATCTTTTACCTTTATTCCATTCTTGGGTTGAGATATCTAGGGCATCCTTGAATGTTAGTTGAAAAATAGATGCTTTATGGTTTTGAACATAGAACCTTGGTCAAATGCCTTGTTGGTAATTAAACCTTGAAATTAAATAAAATTAGAATGGAGAATGATCAATGAACAAATGACAATGTTGCAACTCACCAAACCCTTCAATAAAGTGCCGCAAATAGCCACTAAGAGGAATGTAATATCCTAAGAGAGATCATGCTCTTGAGGGACATCACAACCAATGTCATCCAAAAAGAAAAAAACACATCATATGAAGTAAGAAAACTGCACCATCAACCCTGAAAAAGGAGAATGCAAAAGAATAATGCCAAGGTATGTCCCCACTTTCAAGAAATTTCTAAACACCATACTATGAGAAGTTATTTAAAGTAACAAATGAAAAATGCAAATAATAAATAAGACATGAGAGCTAACTTGGAAAGCCCTATGCCAAGTCATATGTTTCCAAATGAAGCTATGTCATGCAAAATAAAGGGAAAAGAGAGGGGTTGTCTCCAAAAATGAAAACACTAAACACATAAATGGATCTATTGGATCTCAAAAATATAGGTTACAAATCCTAAGAGGATGCCTGACTCTATGATCAGACTTGCAACTTTCTTGAACCAATGAATGGATATAACCTATTTGGTTGACGACTCCCTGCACTTCAAGCTCTACTAGACCTAGGTGGGTACACCTTGATAATGAAGCAAATTAAAAGAATATATGATTTGGTTGAATTAATCGATTTATCTACAATGGAAAATAGTGGGGGTAGATGAAAGCTTGTGAATTAATCCTACTCCTAGTACTAAATTTAATATGTGAATATTTCAATAAGATTTTATGGAATTCTAAAATAAAATGGAATGACCAGTGCTTACTCTTGTTGGGCTAATGGAGTCAAGATGCTGCAAGGGCACCCAAGGGTTCTCCTACCTCCATGAGGCCTCTGTCATGTTTGTTTTTTTTTTTCAATAAGTCCTTGATGTAATAAGGCCCAATGGAACATTTGTAATAGGTGTCAAAGTTCAAATATAAACTTGGTGTAACCAAGTAATGATTTTAAGTAATTTCAAAATAGTTGTAAACACAGTAACCAACGGTCTCTTCATTAAAAAAATAGTTGAGGACAATTGGCAGAGGTTGTGTCATGTTTAAAAATTCTCCATGTGGTCGAGACAAGGTTGATGTTGGGATTATTGAAGAATTGAAAGAAAAGAACTTTGTTTTTCTCTAATTTCCAACATTCTTCCTCTATTTTTCTTCTTGGTATAGATTGTGACATCATTGTACTAGATCAAAACATCCATGGGCTGATAGAGGAGAGAGGTACCTTCCTTTTGGTGGTGATTTGAGGCAATTTCATCAAGGAAATCTATAGTTACATCTATTTTTATAGAAGTGGGTCTAAAACCCTACCAAACCAGGGTTTGAACACATAAATGCCTTAATCTTTCCACTCCACCATGGGAGAAATATAATTCTTGGTGGAATTGTAGGTTTAGGAGTGTTCTTCACATTGCAAGTCGTTTTGGGGAGAGAAATAGGGTTATGCATGAGATCCATGATGTCTTAGGCCTGGCATCTCTATGTGACAGGCCTAGAATTGATCTTAGAGTAACTCCTTTCAGTGTCTTATCTTGTGAGTTTGGGGACTTGTTGGGGGCCTTTAAGGGATGTATGATTCCTGTTTATATTCCCTAGTTTAAGTCTTAGAACACATTTATTTTGAATGTCCCGGTTGGACATGACTATAAGGATGCATGTGCTTATATGGGAGCGATTGATAGTTGGGAGTTTTTGAGCACAAAGTTAGGTTGTATGATCATAACATATCATGTTGAGTGTTTCCAAGCCTCCTCCAAGACCTTTGATCATGTATGGATGTGAGATCTCAAGTTGGATGGTTGGGTTAATTTGGTGAAGGAATAGTGGAATTGGTGTTTTCATTTAGAGTATTTGAGAGAAGATTTTCAATAAAGTATTGCTTTCCCTACCCACTCTGCATCAGAGTGGCATTAGAGCCAAGTTCTGATTATGAAGGTCAAGAAAATATTGTGATTCATTGAGGTGTGAAGGAACAATGCCTCCAAACAGTTGGTTTGTGGTTACAAAGGAGTTGAAAGCCTTGAAAGAGAGGGTAGAAGTATTCGAAGCCAGAGAAAGAAGGAGAGTGGATACTGATGAAGAGGGTACCTTAGAGGAAGAGGTAGTGGGTGAGGATGGAAACCATCTACAAGAAGAGGAGATGGCTCATGTGGACAGGAGACTCCTTGGTGCTTTTCAATCCATAAAAGGAGAGACCTTTGTAGCAAAGATGGATCTACCAACATATGGGGGGAAGATGAATGGTGAAGAAGTGATGGAATGGGTGGATGATTTGAATAAGTACTTTGAGTATAAGGAAATGGTAGAAAAAATAAAGGTCAAGTTTGCCAAAGGGTCTGCACTAACGTGGTGGAACTACATCCAAGGAGAAAGGGTCAAAATGGGCAAGACCATGATTAACACATGGGATAGGATGGTGAGAAAATTGAAGGCACAATTCCTTCCTTCAGACTATGAAGTGCAAGTGTTTAGGAAACTACAGAACCTAAAAAAAAATTACATGTATGTGGCTACCTGTATTGAGGAATTTCACAAACTTAGTATGAGGTGTGGCCATGTGGAGAATGGAAATGAGAAAGTGCCCAAGTGCATAAATGGCCTACGATTTGCAATTAAAGATGAGATCAACCTAGTGATCCCTAAGATAGTGGAAGATTGTTCCCAAGTGGCATGTAGGGCTAAAGAGAAGTTGAAAAGGAAGCAAGAGAAGCAAGGAAGGGACAAAGGCAAAAAAAATAGAGGAAGAGGAAAAGGCAAAAATTTTAGAGGAAGGGGCATTTTTTCTGGAAGAAATCAATCACAAAGATCACAAGGGGAATCAAGTGGAAGCCAAGAACCAAATCAGGAATCAAGAGGTGGATTTAATGGAAGGATGCCTAATGGAAGAGGAAGATCCAATGGATCAAGAAGAGGTTTGAATGCATTCTCCTGTAGGTGCTTTAACTGTAATTAGTTTGGACAACCGACCTTCAAATGTCCAGAGAAACAAGCTTCAAAATCTCAAGTTGGGGATAGGAGGAACCAGTTGGTGCAAGAAGAAGATGCTTAAAGTGTAAATTCACCTTCCAGACCTGTTGAACCTAAGTTTGGAGAAAGTTTGATGATGAGGAGGACAATTCTTAAGGTTCCAAGAACTAAGGAGCTATCCCAAAGGAAGTCTTTGTTCAGGACAAATTCCATGGAAAGGTATCCAAGGTGATTGTAGATTCATGCTCCACAGATAACTTAGTATCCCTAGAAATGGATGAGAAAATAAATCTGAAAAGAACTCCTCATCCCACACCATATAGGGTGTCTTGGTTGAGCAAAGGTCAACATGTGCTTGTCAATGAACAATATTGGGTAGAATTCCATATTGGATAGTATAAGGACATAATCCTATATGATCTTATTCGCATGGATGTGTGCCACATACTTCTAGGCTGCCCTTGGTAGTATGATAGGAAAGCACATCATGATGGTCAGATAAACACTTACAAGATAAACAAAGATGGAGAATCATTCACCTTGAACCCTTTGTCAGATGAGGGAATGGAAAAACAACTTGGGTCTCATATCATGGTGGTAGGAGAGAAATGTCTTTTGAAGAACTCAAAGGAAGAGGGAGATCTAGGGTTTTCCTTGATTGCTAAGCCAAAATGTAGGTCAGTTTTATCCACAAAGAAAGGAGAAACCATTCATAGTGAAGTCTAAGCCTTGTTGGAGAACTAAAATGACATTGTTGTAGATGACTTACCTAGCTCCCTGCCTCTAGTCAGAGATATCAATCACCATATAGACCTGATTCTAGCTGCCACATTGCCTAATAAGGCTGCCTACAAGATGAACCCTACTCAAAATGAAGAAATAGCAAAACAAGTTCAAGAGCTATTGTATAAAAGCCTAGTTAGGGAGAGTCTAAGCCCTTGTGTAGTCCCTACCATGTTGGCTCCCAAGAAGAATGGAAAATGGAGGTTGTGTACTAATTCAAGAGAGATAAATAGGATAACCATTAGATATTATAGGTTTCCTATGCCAAGGATGGAGGATCTCATGGACTACCTAGGAGGAGCTTGTTATTTTTCAAAGATTGACTTGAAGAGTGGGTATCATCAAATCAAAATCAGAGAGGGGGATGAGTGGAAGACAACATTTAAGAATAATGAAGGTATTTATGAGTGGATGGTGATGCCTTTTGGTCTGTCCAATGCACCCAATACCTTCATGAGATTAATGAATGAGGTATTGAAACCCTTTATTGGAAAATTTATTGTGGTTTATTTAGATGACATTCTTGTGTTTAGCAGGTCCAAAGAGGAGCATTTGGAGCATCTTCACAAGGTCTTAAGAAGGTTGCATGAAGAGAAGTTGTTGATCAACTTGCAAAAGTGTGAGTTCATGAAGGAGGAGTTAGTGTACCTTAGGTCTATCATATCAAAGGGAAGTTTGAAGATGGATCCATCAAAGGTTGAGACCATTCTCAATTGGCCACCACCCAAGTCAGTAAGTGATGTGAGGAGCTTACATGGCCTTGTGAGTTTCTACAGAAGATTCATAAGGGATTTTAGCCACATATGTCCACCCATCCTAGACACAATCAAGGGAGATAAGAGGAGTAATTTCCTATGGACTAAAGAAGCAAATGAAGGGTTTGAATGGTTGAAAACAAAGGTATCTCAACAACTTGTCCTTACTTTACTTGATTTTAACAAAGTGTTTACCATTGAATGTGATGCAAGTGGCCAAGCTATAGGTGTTGTCCTAAGCCAAGAAAGGAGACCGGTTGTATTCTTTAGTGAAAAGCTAAATGAGCCAAATAGAAAATACTCTTCATATGATCTCAAACTTTATGCCATTGTTCAAGCCCTAAATAAATGGAGACATTACTTATTGCCAAAGCAGTTTATTTTGTTTACCGATAACCATGCACTTAGTTTCTTGAATGGACAAGACAAGTTGAACCAAAAACACATGAAGTGGGTTGAATATCTACAAGCATATACTTTCTCCATTAAACAAAAGAAAGGACAAAAAAATAAAGTTGTAGATGTCCTTAGTAGAAGGGTCGTGACGGTCCAAGAAGTACAATTATAAAGTGTGGGTATAGCCCTCAAAGGTATGTACAAGGAAGATGAGGATTTCAAGGATGATTTTAATACTTGCTCTTAATTTTCAGATGCTTTTCAAACTGAATATATTGATTATGTTTTGCGAGATGGTCTATTGTTCAAAGGGGCTCAATTGTGCATACCCAAATGTTCTATGAGGGAGAACTTGATAAGAGAAAAGCATAGTGGGAGTCTTGGAGGGCACTTTGGACTTGATAAAACCTTGGAGCAGGTTAGAAGGTTCTAATTTTGGCCTAGAATGCAGGTGGACATGAGGAAGTTTGTGGAGAATTGCACCATATGTCAAAGAGAAAAGGGAACCAATTGAAATTTAGGCCTCTACCAACCTCTACCCATACCCAATAGACCTTGGGAAAGCATAAGCATGGACTTTGTCTTAAAGCTGCCTAATACACAAAGAGGGTTTGATAGTGGTTTTTAGTGGTAGATAGATTTAGTAAAATGGCACACTTTATTCCTTGTAAATGCATTAGTGATGATTCTAACATTGCAGGACTATTTTTCAAAGAATTTGTGAGAATCCATGGTCTTCCATTGAACATTATATTAGATAGGGATGCCAAATTTATAGGTCACTTTTGGAGGACCTTGTGGAAGAAGTTAGGCACAAATTTGGCACATAGTTCTGCCTACCATCCTTAAATAGATGGAAAAACAAAGGTCGTAAACAAGTCACTTGGTAATTTTTTGAGGTGTTTGACAAAAGAACATGGCCTAAAATAGGACCTAGTGCTGCCCCAAGCTGAATATGCATACAATGACTCCATAAACAAAAGCATAGGAAAAAGTCCCTTTGAGGTGGTATATTGAATGAGCCTAAGGTGTATATTTGAATTTATAGATTTGAAGGGAACGGAGAGGAAGAGTGCAGAAGGAGAGAAGTTTGCAATAGAAATGAGGGATATCCATGAACAAGTGAAGGAGAATCTTAAGAAAAGTGTGGAGAAATACAAGGAAAAAGTAGATTTGAAGAGGACAAATATCGAATACAATGTGGGAGATTTTTTTTTTGCATATTTGAAGAAAGAAAGGTTACCTAAGGGTAGATACACCAAGCTCCAAAAGAAGAAGATAGGCCCTTGCAAGATAATCCTCAAATTTGGGAAAAATTCCTATGAGATAGTAGTCCCTCCTGGAGTGGATATCTCTCCCATATTTAATGTTGCTGAATTTTACCCCTTTAAGGGATCTTTGGATGTAGGTGCAGGTATGGAAATTGATGAAGATTGGGTGCAGGACCTTCCACCTTCAGAGCCATTGAATATTGAAGAAATCCTAGACACCAAGGAGGTAAAAATAATAAGAAACAAGGTATATAATGAATATATAGTGAAATGACAGGGTCTACCACCAAAGGATTCAACTTGGATGAGTGAAAAATGTATCAAAGGCCATGGTACTTCTCTACAACAATTAATCTCAAGTGGAACTTGAGATCTTTTCAACCCCGAGTGTATGGTGCAGGGGCACCCAGAGGTTCTCATGCCTCTGTGAGGCCTTTGTCATGTTTTTTTTTTTTTTTCCAATATGTCCTTGATGTAACAAGACCCAATGGACCATTTGTAATAGCTGTCAATATGTGTCAAAGTTCAAATATAAACTTGGTGTAACGAAGTAATGATTTTAAGTAATTTGAAAATAAAGATGTAAACACACTAACCAATGGTATCCTCATTCAAAAAATAGTTGAGGACCATTGGTATAGGTTGTGTCATGTTTAAAATTCCTCCATGTGGTTGAGGCCACGTTGATGTTGGGATTTTTGAGGAATTGAATGAAAAGAACTCTATTTTTCTCTGATTTCCGATGGTTTTCTTTTGTTTTTCTGCTTGGTACATACTGTGAAATAATTGTACAAGATCAAAACACCCATGGGCTGATAGAGGAGAGATTTAACTTCCTTTTGGTTGTGATTTGAGGCAATTTCATCAAGGAAAATCGAAAGTTACATCTATTTTTCTAGAAGTGGGTCTAAAACCCTACCAAACCAGGGTTTGAACACAAAAATCTCTTAATCTTTTCATTCCACCATGGGAGAAATCTAATTCTTGGTGAAATGGTAGGGTTAGGAGTTTTCTTCATGTTGCAAGTTGTTTCAGGGAGATAAATGGAGTTTGGCATGAGATCCATGATGTGTTAGGCTTGGCATCTCTATGTGACAAGCCTAGAATTGATCTTAGAAGTGAGTATCTTTCAATTTGTTGAGTGTTCATGCAAGAATGATGCATGGAATGTGTCAAAGAGGACTTGGTGAGTCCTAAGGAACATATTGGTGGCATTAGGGGTGTTGGGGTGTGCCAAGATAGGCTGGTTCCTTCACTATGTAGGCCTAATTAGGCTTCTTGGTGGCATTGAAACTTAGTAAATTAGAGTAACTCCTTTTATTGTCTTATCTTGTGAGTTTTGGGACTTGTTATGGCCCCTTAAGGGATGTTTGATTCCTATTTAGAATCCCTGGTTTAATTCTTAGAAAACTATTATTTTGACTGTCTCAGATGGATAGGACTGCAAGGATGCATGGGCTTATATAGGAGTGATTTCAATAGTTGGGAGTTTATGAGTAGAAAGTTAGGTTGTATGGGCATGACTACAATTTAAATTGCTTGGCATTTATGATTGTTTATACCTTGTATAAATGTGCAAGACTGTAACTATCAGACTCTTCTTATCAATCCAAATGATTCTTACCAGGTTACTGTGATTAATCAAAAGGAAATTTAAATCCTTCCTTGAAGGAACCAGTTAAATGAACCACACAAAAGTAGCAAGTGTGCCCTAAAATTTAAAATACTTCTGATTTGAATAACAAGAGAGAACCAAATTGGAGACAGTTTGACAATTTTATCGAGCATATAGCTCTTCTTTAATGATCTAAGTGATACTCCAAGATTACTGTGATCTATTAAAAGGATATTTAATTCTCTTAGAGAAACCAATTAATAAAACCACACAAGAACAAAAATTGTATTTTGATAAATTGAGTTCTCACACTCCAATTTAAATAATATGAAAGCACCAATCTAGAGACAACCAAATAATAATATATTAGTATCCAATAATTGACACTAGTGTTGGACTACCAATTTATGCATTCTTCTCCATTGTAGAATCTCCAAAGATTTTGCAACACATAGCATAATGTTTTGTTGAGACAATTGATCAACCTGTCTAACTACATGACTACTAATTCCAATCTCTTCCTAATTCATTCAATTTTATTTGGCATATATACATTATATCTTGTAGGGTTATGATGAGCCTTTGCTCTTCCGCTGCATCACTTCACTTTATTTTAATTAATTGCCTTCAAAAAATTAAAATATTTTAATCTTCATTGTCTTTGTTGCTTCATGAAATTTTAATCTTGATTTATTCATTAAGCCTTTTTGCTGTCAATTTCTCACTCTATATTTTACCCGAGATGTCCTTTGAGTAAAATAATTACCCACTTCGTTAATTCCTCGAAAGTATTTTATTTTCCAAAAGATTCTTCTAATCTGCTCTTTTCATCTTTGGTAAAGAATGTTCTACCTTCTAGTTCAAATATTTTATAATTTTCTACCCTTCATGATTTTCGTCCAGGTAAAATAATCATCCACCGTATGATCCCCTTGGTAAAAATATGAAGTTTATATCTTCTCGAAGTAATATTCCTTTTCATTTTCATTATACTTTATTCAACCTTTTTTCAAACTTTGACCTTGACTTGAAGCATTGAGGAGACTTATTTTATCTCACACTGATATTAGAGAGTCTCTCTGATGCATATTTTTGTAGGAAGACTGTATCGGTGAGACTTCAAACCACTCTTTCCGATCGGTGATACTTCAAACCAACTTTTGCAGATATCGGTGAGACTTCAAACCACTCTTATAGATATCGGTGAGCCTTCATACCACTCTTGCAGATATTGGTGAGACTTCATACCACTCTTGTAGATATCAGTGAGACTTCATACCACTCTTCTTGATATTGATGTGTCTCCCTGATGAAGTAAGATTGTTGGGATATCGGTGAGACTCTCCCTGAAAACCACATTGGTGTAACCTTCATAATAGGACATAATTGAGGAAACCACTCCGACAACATATGTCTCTTTGATGCATATTGTTGTAGGAAGATTGTATCGATGAGACTTCAAACTGCTCTTGTCGATCGATGAGACTTCATACCACTCTTCCAGATATCAGTGAGACTTCAAACCAACTCTTGTCGATTCATGATACTTCAAACTAATCTTGAAGATCGGTGAAAATTCAAACCAACTCTTGCCAATGGATTTTTACTTTGCTGCACAATGACCAAAATGAGTAGGGTAGCCTCCGAAATTGCTTTGAAAAAATGATTAGATGATCTCCAAAAGTCACAAAAATGCACCAAAATGTTAGTTGTGATAGGGAAGCATGGTTGCAGAATGATTTGGCATAAAGTGATCAATATTGAAAACTGTTAACACTCAAAGTTGCTTATTTAGCAGTTTTTGAAAACTGCCACTATCAAACTCAATTGAAACTCTCCAACTTGCCTTGTTGGAAAAATATCAAATGTGATTTTGAAAAGCTGCCATCCTAGATACTATTTCATTTGGGTTGAATGAACATGTTTGCAAGAGGTTTTTCCATCATTTTATTTTCTTCACCAAATATCAAGCGTCAAAGTTGACCGTTTTGTAGCTATTCTGGAAGTGCAATCTTCAATTGGGTAAAACCCATTTGGTTTTGATTTTGGAAAAATATAAAATCATGTACGGAAGCTCTGAAAATTGATATGGATGCACATTGAGATAAGGTGAATCTAAGACACCAATCAGTTTTTCATGACACTCTTTTAGTTGCCTAATATTATCCTCCAAAGTTGACCCTTTTCACAGTTTTAACACTGCGTAAGCAACAAACCTTCACATAACCCTTCAACTTGGCCTTTTGAAACTTTGTCAAATCTAATCATAGGAAGCTTAAATTGGGTGTGCCTACTCACATATGGTATATGAACACATCTACAAAGTGATTTTGCATGAAATTGCACAAGCTTCATATTATGATTTTTCAAAGTGGGTTATTTGAGCAGATTTTCCAACTATACTTCTAAGTGTTGGAATCAAATTTTTCATCATGGGAACCTACAATTTTGCCAGAATTTTCATGAAATTTTAGGCTCCCATAGTGGCTCCATCTGGGGATGTATTCCCCTTGTGGGAATATCAAGAATCCAAGTCTCTGGGAGAGCAGACCAAGTGCTTTACTTAGTGGGCAACAAAGTCAAACTTCATCTTTGCTTTGAATTTGTATGATTTTGCAAAATTACACTACAACTAATGGCACAAGGCCACTAAAAAAGAAAGTCCCTTATTTTCCCCTTTCATATACCTTGTTTTGATATGATTTCATCAAATTCCTCCTGAGAATATTCATGCAATTTTCCCTATTATATCAACTACCATTGGAAACCTTCAAAATAACACCACATTCAACATTACCCATATTTCTTTTTCTATTCTTTGATTCACAACTAAGCATATTTTGAAAATTGTTACTATCATGTGACAAACTCATGCTCCATTCATTACAAAAGGAACTTTCATTCTCAATGAAAAATTCTCCACCATTTTAATGTATCATGAAATGGTCTCCTAACTGAACTAAAAAATGAAAATATTCACAACTGAAGTGATTGGGTCTTACTTCATCATAAGTTTGTATAGATGATCTAAAATTATCATATGGCGTTTCATGCAAACTAGGAAAATAACTTCTAGGTGTATGGGAAGAAAGACAATTATGCCCATTCATGCTGCTCACTTCATATTGTGCATTCTTTTCACATGGGTCTGAAAATTCTGTCATATTAACATATTTTGAGACACTCCAATCATAAATACATTTTATCTCTTCCCTACCACCAATTGATAGTGGCAATTTTTTTGATCCATACAGTCATCCTTATGCATATTTGAATCAATCAATATTGAACATTCATCATCAATGATATGCAAACCAATATCTTTCTCTTGTAGGAAAAAGATCTTCAAGTCTGATTTACATATTCCTTCTTGAGTAGAAATAGGCATATGATCTTGATCAGCTTTTAGGTTTCCCTCATCATTTTCACAAAAAGTAATTTCACTATCAAAGAAAATGCATGTTGGACATGAAACTTCAACATCATTCTTGTGTGCATATTTTTGATACACCATAGTCAGTAAATCTAAAATTTTCTCACTGCTAAGTGAACACACTTCCTCTTCATCTATCTTATTGTTGATGTACTCTTCATCTTTTTTATCATTAAAAAATGGTAATTCAAATACATTGATTTCACATTCATTTGCTTCAAAAATTGGTGCACCATCCTGATTATTAGAAAATACTTCATCCTCATCATAAAGTGGATTTGAATACACCTGAAATTAATATTCTAGCACACCTTAGCAAAATTTCATCTGATCTTCTATCTTTTCATCATATAATGGATTTGAAAAAAATTGAAAACCGTTTTCAAGTGTACAAACCTTTTTTTATTTTATTGTGTCATCATGGCACTCAACTGTAGATGGAGGTGTTATTTTCTTATTGTTAAATGGACTTACACTTTCCATTGCTTCTTCCTCTTGATCTCAATAAAAGCTGCAAGAATCACTTAATTGTAAATCCACATGATTGTCATCAAAATCTGAATTTTCAATGGATTCCTCACAGTCACAATTTGTTATGGAGGAGAGACCCTTTATATATTCATCATCCACATGGAGGATATCATAGGAATTGTCTTCACTTGCATATTTGTCTTCTATGAACTGATCACAGTCATTGCGTTCTTCATTGTTGTAGGGCATACTATCTTCTTTTATTTCAACTTCCCATTTGTTTTCTTCAATTCTATGGAAATGCATACATGGTTGCACTTCCGCTTCATCTAAATCATGGTTGATATATTCCTCTGGTAATTTTTTTTGAGCAACATCTTCAATGTTGTAATCATCTTTCAAGGTGCAAGATTGGTCTTCAAAAATTTCATCTACATTCAAATCTGAAGTATCATCATTAAGAGTTTCACTTGTACCTGGTTCTTCTATTGGCTGCATTATTTGACCAATTTATTCATCCTCATCAATGAAAGAAAAATTATCTTCATAATTTTTCTTATCTATGATGCGATTCCACTCATCTATTTGATTAAAAGCAACTGGTATCCATGATTCAGGCCAATAAGTTGAATAAGGCTCATATACTTCCATGAACTGCTCAATGAACTCAGACCTACTAGGAGGGGAATCAATAGGTATTTTCCCACAAATATCTACCATTCTTCTGAGCAAAGAGTGCCTAGATTCTCCTCTGTGTCTCCTTATGTCAAGAAAGGCATCCAAAAGACTTTTGTTTCTTTCTTGAATACGTAAAAAATTGTCTTTTTTCTTCACAAATTGTTTATTCTGATATATACCTTGCTACATATTTTGATTGATATTTCCAAGTGGGCTAGAATTATGTTGCACTTGATATTGATTGTATTGATTACCTTGGTATCTTACTAGTCTTTGTCCAAGAGGGATAGGATAAGAATTTATTTGTTTTGAAGACTATGATGAATAAATGTTCTGTTGTGAATAGAGTGCATTTCCTCTTCTGTGAAAATTCCCAGCTATATTATGAAGCACTTGTGAGGTCTGAGGTCTACTTTTACTTATATATTCATCATCATTATAGAATGGTATATTTTTTGATGCATCTGGAACACATTTATCTCTCGATTGCAATAGTAGTTGGTCCAATTATTTACACTCTCTTATTAAATGTTGCCTTCTCACTTCTTCTGACATCTTGACAAGAAATTTGTAGTAGCTTTTTATATTTTATTTTGAATGAAAATAGTTTTGTTGTTCCAATAATTTTATGCATTATCTATCAATTTTTAACAAAGTTGCCACCTACTTTTCTCAAAATTAGGAAAATAAAATGGATTTTGTAATTGTTCTTGGTTTACTCGAGCAGAATTCCCTATGAAACTAGGTGAATGCAAATGTTAATTTTTTATGAGTCTATACCAACAAAGGCTTGGATTCAATGTTGATTTGGCTTGGTCCCCAGTAGAGTCGCCAATCTGTTGGATGCATGACTCGGATGGGGAGTGCAAATGAAAAAATTATGAACCTTTGGTTGAAGACCAATTTTGAAACTTTGTTGACTATATAAATGAATAGGTTGGAAAAAATTTCAAAGTTTGTCCCCAGCAAAGTTTCCAATCTATTGGATGCGTGACTGAGATGGGGAGTGCAAATGACACAATTATGAACCTCTGGTTTAAGACCAATTTTGAAACTATTGAATCTATAAATGGATAGGCTAGAACCAATTTTTTCTTGAATCTTCCCTAGTAGAGTTGCCAATCTATTGGATATCAAAAATGCAGGTTACAAATCCTAAGAGGATGCCTAGCTCTATGATCAGACTTGCAACAATCTTGAACCAATGAATGGAGATAACCTATTTGGTTGATGACTCCCTACACTTAAGGCTCTGCTAGACCTAGGTAGGTAGACCTTTATAATGGAGTTGATTCAAAGAATCTATGATCTGGTTGAATTGATGGATCTATCCATAATGTAAACTAACAGGGGACAGATGAAAGCTTCTAAATTACTCCTGCTCCTAGTACTAAATTTGAAATGTGAATGTTTGAATAAGATTTTATGGAATTGTAAAAATGGGATGACGAGTGCCTACTCCTGTTGGGCTAATGGAGTCAAGAGGTGAATGATATGTGACTTACTTACTAACTACAATTTGAATTGCTCGACACTTATGACTGTTTATACCTTGTATAAATGTGCAAGATGGTAACTATCAGTCTCTTGTTATCAATCCAAATTATTCTTACCAGGTTATTGTGATTAATTAAAAGGAAATTTAAATCCTTCCTTGAAGGAACCAGTTAACTGAACCACACAAAAGCAGCAAGTGTGCCCTGACAAATCAAATACTTTTGATTTGAATAACAAGATAGAACCAAACTGGAGACAGTTTGATAGTTTTATCAATTATATGGCTCTTCTTTAATGATCCATGTGATACTCACATATTATTGTGATCTATTAAAAGGATATTTAATTGTCTAAGAGAAACCAATTAATGAAACCACACAAGAACAACAAATGTATTTTGATAAATTGAGTTCTCACACTCCAATTTAAATAATATGAAAGTACCAATCTAGAGACAGCCAAATAATCAGATATTAACAACAAACAATTGACACCAATGTTGGACCACCAATTTATGTATTCTTCTCCATTATATAATTTCAAAATATTTTATAATACATAGCATAATGTTCTATTGAGACAACTAATCAACCTGTCCAACTACCTAACTACTAATTCTAATCTCCTCCTAATTCATTCAATTTTATCTAGCATATATACATTATATCTTCTAGGGTTATGACCCTTTGTTCTTCCACTGTAGTGCTTCACTTTATTTTAATTAGTTGCCTTCAGAAAATTAAAATATTTTTATCTTTATTGTATTTTCTTCCTTATGAAATTTTAATCTTGATTTATTCATTAAGCCTTTTTGCTGACAATTTCTCACTCTACATTTTACCCAAGATGTCCTTTGAGTAAAATAATTACCCACTTCGTTAATTCCTCGAAAGTATTTTATTTTCCAAAAGATTCTTTTCATCTGGTCTTTTCAAATTTGGTAAAGAATATTCTACCTTCCAGTGCAAATATTTAATAATTTTCTACCCTAATGATTTTCATGGGTAAAATAATCATCCACTGTATCATCCCCTTGGTAAAAATGTGAAGTTGACATCTTCTCAAAGTAATATTCCTTTTCATTATAATTATACTTTATTCAACCTTTTGTCAAACTTTGACCACATGTATTCATGTTTCGGGGTGACATGAAGCATCGAGGAGGCTTATTTTATCTCACATTGATATCAGAGAGTCTCTCTAATGCATATTTCTATAGGAAGATTGTATCAGTGAGACTTCAAACCACTCTTGCCGATCAGTGAGACTTCAAACAAACTTTTGTAGATATCGGTTAGACTTCATACCACCCTTTTCAATCGGTGAGACTTCAAACCACTCTTGCAGATATTGGTCAGACTTCATACCACTCTTACAAATATTCGTGAGACTTCATACCACTCTTGTAAATATCGGTGAGACTTCATACTGATCTTGTCGATATTGATATGTCGCCCTAATGAAGTAAGCTTGTTGGGCTATCGATGAGACTCTCCTTGAAAACCACATCGGTGTAACCTTCTTAATCAGAAAGAATTGAGGAAAACACTTAGACAACATGTCTCTCTGATGCATATTGTTGCAGGAAGATTGTATCATTGAGACTTCAAACCACTCATGCTGATTGGTGAGACTTCATACCACTCTTGCAGATATCGGTGAGACTTCAAACCAAATATTTTTGATCGATGTGACTTCAAAATACTCTTGAAGATTAGTGAGACTTCAAACCAACTCTTGCCGATGGAGTTTTTCTTTGCTGCACGATGACCAAAACGAGTTAGGTAGCCTTCTGAATTGCTTTGAAAAAATCGTTAGATGATCTCCAAAAGTCACAAAAATGCACCAAAATGTTTAGTTGTGTTAGGGGAGCTTGCTTGCAGAATGATTTGGCATGAATTGATCAAGATTTAAAATTTTTAATGCTCAAAGTTGCTTATGGAGCATTTTCTAAAACCTTTCACTATCGAACTTATTTGAAACTCTCCAACTTGCCTTCTTGGAAAAATATCAAATGTGATTCTGAGACTCTCCCACCCTAGATAGTAGTTCATTTAGCTCAATCGAACATGTGTGCAAGAGTTTTTTCCATCATTTTATTTTCTTCACCAAATATCAAGCGTTATAGTTGACCCTTTTGTAGTTGTTCTAGAAGTGCAATCTTCAAACTCGGTAAAACCCATTTGGTTTTGATTTTTGAAAAAGATTAAATGATGTCCTGAAGCTCTAAAAATTGTCATGGATGCACATTAAGAGGGGGAGAATCTGAGACATGAATCAATTTATCATGACACTCTTTCATTTTTCTAATATTATCCTCGAAAGTTGACCCTTTTGGCAGTTTTTACACTATGTAAACAACAAACCTTCACAGAACCCTTCAACTTGGCCATTTGAAAATTTGTCAAATCTGATCATAGGAAGGTAAAATCAGGTGTGCCTACTCACATATGGTAGATGAAAACCTCCGCAAAGTGATTTTGCATGAAATATCATAGGCTTCATATTATGATTTTTCAAAGTGGGCTATTTGAGCAAATTTTTCAACTATACTTCTAATTGCTGGAATCAAATTTTTCATCATGGGAACCTAAAATTTTACAAGAATTTGCACTAAATTTTAGGCTCCAATAGGATCTATGGGTTTTGGGGTCAGTATGTTCGTGTTGCAATGTTTTTAGAGAGCTCAGAACTGTCATCATTCCCCGAATACACATAGAATTGGAAGAATGACTTAAAGAGAGCAAAAACAAAGAAAAAACCTCTAGGGTCAACATGGAAGAGACATAAATGTCTCAGTTCCTTGTGTCATCCCCAAAAGGAAAACACAAGACAAATAAAAAGGAACAAAGGAAAAGGAAAAATCCTTTTCGTCAACATGGAAGAGACATAGGATGTCTCGACGCCTTGTATCATCCCCAAATGGAAAACACGGGAAAAATAAAAAATGATTACGATAGAGAGATGAATGAAGGTACATATAGAAGAATGCTCAAAGAGAGAGAGATATCAGAAATATTGTCATGGGGGATAATATTAAGCACATACAATCAGACAAAAGGAAATGAAAGAGAAATAATCCAAAAGACTAGTAAGGAACATGTGAGTCAACCTATGAGTAGGTCGTCCACATCCCAATCTCAGTTTGTATGAGCAGAAGGCAGATAATGAACCTAAGGGACAATGAAAAATGCATTACTAGGACAAGGATGTCTACTTCTTGCCCCAACTAAGTGTAAGATAAGAATGAGCTAAGCTAGGTGATGGGAAAGGTCATGTAATAGTGAGAATAAAATATTCTACAACTATTACATGACAACGGGTAGAAAAGGATGTGATATGCAATCACTTGATGGAAATCATTACTGTTGAAGTAAAAAAAATTCAACACTAATTTGAATGCGCAGCATTTGTCAGTACTATGTAGAAGAGTTTTGTGGTATCGACAATAAGGACAGTTTGCATCTTTAGGATGTAGGATTAGTTTGTCTTTCATTGGTGGTAATGTTATTAGTTCTTTGTTCAAAAGTAATTGTAGTTTCCTTTCACTTTCAGGTGGTGGATAATGAAAATTTAGTTTTTGTAGCTGATAGGTGCTCATGTGCTTACTAGATTCACCAATTTCTCAAGTTGGAGGTTGAGGAGGAGGACCTATGGTGATCCTATCATCCTTTTCATTATTGTGAATCATTGCTTGCTCTTTAGGAAGCAGGACACTCATATCAAGAGGAGAATCTAAGATCACTATACCATCACTACGAAGCCCTGGGCATTCTTTAGGAGCACTTATTTTGTGAGAGGGATTTTGATATCCTAACCCCTTTATATTTTCATTAGTTGTTATTTTCTCTTGGAGTTGGTGAATCTCATGCTCACTTGTTGTATCACATGCTTATTTACTTAATATTGTGAATCCTTTTCCATATGTGTCTTCTATATTGATGGGAGTGTTTGTTACTTTGCTATCATAAAATGGCTAAGTTTTTGCTTGTTTAGATGAACAAGGATCACCTATTGTAGGGAACTTAGGTTCAAATTTTTTTTCAATGTGTAAGTAGCCAAACATCTCAAGAGGTGATATTGTAGGGAGATTTGGTTAATTTATGGATGGGTAAAAAGATGCATTAGCTTCAAGGTTGTTAAGACAACCGTTTAGGATATTATTCATGCTATCATCACCTTCTCCAATGATATCAATATCATGAGGAGGACATGAATTAGGAGTTGAGTGAGGATGAGTAAGGTCAATTCCATTAGGATCATGTCCAAAAGCACAACTTGACACATCCATTAAGGAATTTAAGGACATCCAAAGCTTACTAAAACACATATATCCATGAGGAAAATTTTAGATTCTAAAGTATGCAACAATGTGAAATTAAATGTTCTAGATACAATTTTGAATTGAAGAAATACATAAGATGAATAAATTTATACTAGATGTGATGATTTGAGTGAAACAAAAGATATGTAAAATGAAATAGAAAGGCAATAAAAAGAAGCAAAAACTTAGAAACTGAACTTGAAATGCCAAAAAATGCAATGCATAATATACAGAGGGAAGGTTTAATTATCATCCCAGATCTAGCTTGCATTAGCATTTTATTAGGATTTTCATTTGTTTAGAATGTAAGTATCCAAACATCTCAAGAGGTGGTATCATAGTTAGATTTGGTTGTTTCAAAGATGGGTAAAAGGATGCATTAGCTTCAAGTTTGTTAAGACAATCATTTAGGAACTTATTCATGTTGTTATCATCTTCTCCAATGATTTCAACATCACGAGGAGGACATGCATTAGGAGGTGAGTGAGCATGAGTAAGGTCAATGTCATTAGGATCATTTCCACAATCACAACATGACACATCCACTAAGGACTTTAAGGACATCCAAAGGTTACTAAGCACATATCCATGATGTAAATTTTAGACTCTAAACTATGCAACAATTTGAAATAAACTGTTCTAGATGTAATTTTTTATTTAAGCAATTCACAAGATGAATAAATTTAAACTAGATGCGATGAGTTGAGTGCAATAGAAGATATATAAAATAAAATAGAAAGGTAATAACAAAAAATAGAAACTCAGAAATTGAACTTGAAATTTTAGAAAATGCAATGCAGAATATATAGAAGGACTCACCTTTTTGCTAATAGTGAATCCAATTTGGGATCCCAGGTATCCTTGAATGAACCATTCCCCTCATAAGGACAAATAAAGGATTATGGATTCCTTTCTTTCATTGTGAGTCCCTTCTCCTTCCAAATCATTTGTCCAATGGTTCATTTTGGTGAGCCTACATTTAGAACATCATAATTCTGATTTGGAGTGCATTATCATCCTAGATCTAGCTTGCATTAACATTGTATTAGGATCTGCATTGGTTAATTTTCATTCTAGGGTTTCAAATTTTACATTAGTGAAAGCTCATATAGCTTGTATTTTTGCATCTAATTTCATTGAAAATAATTGAAAACATTCATTTGCATCTTAGATATAGATCACAAAACATAAAAAGAATAAAATTCAATTGAAAAATTCTTTTTTTTTTTAAATCCCTACTAAGACTCATTCGCCACCTTGAGTGAATCTGTCCCTTTACATAGTTTGCATTGAATTTTCTATCATTTAAAGATCTCTTTTTGAGTTTCTTTTTTTTGTTATTGGCTTTCTATTTTAATTTCCAGAATTTATGTTATAAGAATTTCATTGTTCTTAGATTACATTCCATTTACATTCACCTTGCATTTAGTAGCCCTTGTATGAGTATTTGGTGTCATATTGCTAATACTATAGTGAGAAAAAGTTCAAGACTCATGTCATCCCATAATAGCACAATCATTTTGGATCATGGGTTGTCTAGCTCTTTCACTCCTAGTATTGGCACTAGTACATTAGGTGTCGACAACACCCTTAACAACTCTTTGCCTTCAAGTAGTATGCAAGATGAAATAAGGAATGATAGTGACCCACAAGAAAACATAATCCAAATTCATGAGGACCTAGAAAAATTACAACATCAAGTGAAAAATGACAACATTTCAACTACTACCATACCTACTATAGATAACATTCACTCCATGCTTGAAAGTGAAGATTGGCTTTAACTTGTGAAAAAAATAGTTCAAATATTTGGAAAACACCTTACCTCAACCACTAGTTTCCCTTTACCTACAAGCAATGTCACAAGCCAAGGAGAAAATCAAATTCCTCCTCGTAGAATAATTGTCGAGCAATATCTACCTATACTAGTCGTCAAGTCACAACAAGAGTGCAACAAACTAGTAATATGATTCCTTCCTTGGGTATTCCCACTAGGATCCCTATTTCCTATGTGGTATTGCACTTCATATATCCCACCAACTTACCACCTATAAAAATTCCATTCACTTTCCCTTCGAACACATACACTCCTTCACCATCTTTACTTCGATCTCATAACACAAGTAATGACCCTCTCATAAACCAAATTTCCCAAACCGTTTCATCCCTTCAAAAGGAAGTTTCCACCATAAACCAAAATCAAAATAGCCCACCTACATATTATGTAAAAAGAAGCCCATTGTCATTGGAGATATTGTGAAGATCGATGCCACAAATTGTAGAGGTGCCTAGATTTTAGAAATAAAAAGGGAGTGAAGATACTTCAAACCATGTTAATGCCTATACCGCATTGTGTAGTGACTTTATCCTTGATGATAAAATATTGGCTAAAATTTTCCCTCGATCATTGAAAGATACTTCCTTGGAATGATTCTCCTCTTTACTCAATAACTCAATTAGTTCATTCAATGAACTTGTTGATGCATTTGTAAACCATTTCCAAGTGCACATGTCTCCTAAAATTAACTTGGCCAATTTGATTAGATGTAAGAAAAAATTAGAAGAAAAGATAAATGACCTTTTCTCATGTAACTATCAATCACTTTATTCCCAAATTGATGTCAAGGTCCCCGACCCTCACCTTCAAAAGATGTTCATGTAAAATTTGCAAAGAAAGATCCAATATAAGCTTACCATCATGAAATTCCCATCCTTCATGCATTTGTGTACTGCCCTCTGTGATTATCAAAATTCGATAGTAGTCGAGATATGAAGTCCACTTCTAGATGAACTAAGAAATATGAGCTCGCACACCAAAACAATTCCCAACCTTTTAGAAAACAAAATAAAGTATTCCTTCAATTTAATCCTCCCCAATAAAAAACTCAAAATATCAATAACCAAATAGCTACTGTTAGATCCATGATATCGTTTAGTTATGGGGACCCGAAAAGGAAATTCGCTCCCTTACTTGATACCCTTCGTAACACAATGTCCTAACTTTTAGATCAAATTCTTATTTGCAACTATCACCAAAAAAATGGACATAACACAAAATATTTTCAGTTTCTTAAACATCTCGTGCAAGACCACATTGATTCCAATCATCTCTTCATTGGAGGCATTAGTGATCAAGTAAATAAGTCCATTGCCTCTCCTAACCAGAATTTATAAATTTTCACCAACCCCATGCAAAAACATAGTATTTCATTTATCAAATCCAGTGAAAATACAAAGAATGATGTGATGAATGTTGATACAAATGATGATAACAATGATTATATTCAACATGCTCCTATAGATAATGATCTTTTGGATGAAATGGTAGGAGTAATAGTCATTCCTCATAAGGGTCGAACTAAAAATTCTCTTGACATTGCTTTCTCCTCTAAGGATATACTGAAACATGTACCTGATGGTCCTCTTTACATAGCCAAACAAATCTATGACAAGCCCACTAATGGGATACTATAGATCTTGTCTATGGAAACAATATGATGATTGAGGAATTCTTACTTTTGCATGAGCTCTATGAAGATATATATGATCAACCGAAAGCATGGATCAAGACACACAATGGTTTTGCTTGCCCTCCAATGGGATCGATCACTCTTCCTTTACAGATAGGACTGAAAACATTAGATACTTCATTCTCCATCATCCCATAGTCTGACCAATTTCGTGTGAAGCTAGGCTACCCATGGCTTTGCTCCATGAAATTTGTCCCTTTGATTGTGCATAAATGCTTAAATTTTACCTTTGAAAATGAAGTTTTCACTGTCCTTCACAGTGGCTTTAACCACTTGTCCTCCAAAGGAAACTTTTAATTAGATTTATTTTGGCCTGAGCCTATGGAACCTATAAAACCACATGAAGACTTACTTTTCTTTTCTTACCAAAAGTTCAAGGCAAAGAGGATAGCATAACTATCTCTCTGAAACATGTCGCCACCTACCACTAAGCCTACCATCCTAAACAAAACCATGCTTGAACATAAAGAAATTCCAAACAACCAAGGCCAATCTAAGATAGCAACTTCACCTACCTTATACAAACGAATAAGAGATAGTGAGAACAACCTCATCACACCTCCTAGAATAAAAATAAGTTTACAAAGTCAAACAGAAAGTGGTTGAACAACCTCTTGTAGTTCCTTATGTTCCTCCCCTTAGGGAGGAAAATAAACATATGGTTGATCAAAATGCTCCTACACAAACGCAACTTGAAAACAAAACTAAAAGAAACAGAGATGCTAGAGAGCATAGACATAGATGTCATGCCCTTGCTTGTAGGCTACATGAACAAGTAAATCCAAAAAATCAAAATCCAAGCTTGATTGAAGCAATGCATGATGAGCCTCCCCCTTTACCGAAACAAAAAAATATAATACAACAACCACAACAAGAGTTGAATCCTTCTTTATACATTATCATTCGACCTCCTATTGTGATCAATTTGGATGATGATGAGGTTTTTAAAATTGATGAAGAGGTGCATAATAATTTGAATACATTTTTTTCCTCTTCCATGAGCTTATATGATAAATATCCTACAACAAGTGTTGAACCTAGTGTTGGCTATAGTTCGGCACTTGCTATTATTCCTTTGGCTAGCTAGCTGCCTTCAATATAAAATCAACATGATTTGGATGTGAATGACCTACTCATAGGTTGAATCACATGTGCCTTACTAGTCTTTTGCATTATTTCTCTTTCATTTCCTTTTGTGTGATTGCATGTGCGTAATGTGATCAACTATGACATTTTATTTGATGCATCTCTCTCTTTGTGCATTCTTCGATATATACCTACATTCTTCTCCATGTCGTAATTGGGTATGTACAGGATCATGATGGGACAAAAAGTGGCGATATGAAAAAAGTGGCATTTTGCATCCACCCAAAAATGCAAAAATCCTGAGTTGACTTTTTGTTTGGGTTGGGTTTCAATACATTGCTCCATAGCAATTCCCAAACCAAAGCAATAAAAATTGAATATTTGATCAAATCAGCAAATATATGATTTGATGGGATATCCAATTTTTGTCGAGTTATATAGAGTAATATTTTGGTGTTATAAATTGGATATTCGATTAAATTGAATATTCAATTGTTACACACATACACCCAAGAGTAATTAGGAGTCGGAGGGTGGAAGAGAGAGGGAAAGGGAGAGATTGAGGGATAGATTGAGGGAGAGAGAGAGAGGGAAAGGGAGAGACAAAGAGATAGAGAGAGGTGGAGAGAGAGAATTAGGAGCCTGGGGAATGGAGAGGGTAAGAGGGGAATAATGGGAGAGGGAGAGAGAGAGAGAGAGAGAGAGAGAGAGAGAGAGAGAGAGGGAAGAGGGAGAGAGAGAGAGAGAGTGGGGGGGAATGGAGAGAGAGAGAGAGGGATAGAGAGGGAAAGAGATAATATTTAAATATTTTATATATTAGTAATATATATATATATTAACTAAAATTTAGAATTAATTTTTTAAATATTATACATAATAATATAATATATTATATATTATACATAATTCCATAAGAGATTATCATTAATTGTATACTATATATTAAATTATAAACTATATTGCATTTTTTAAATCATATATAAAATATATCGGATATCCGATTTAATCAAATTTCTAACACAAACCTTAGTACCTAGGGGTTAGCCTCGAGCTTGCTTAGGAATTTTGCTAGGACATGCCAATCCTAAGAAGTCAATACAAAAAATATGTTTACCAACTTACCTTGCCTTTCTAGACTTCGCCCATGTGGCTGATGACATTTTTTTTACCCAAAATTGATGAAATGAAAAGGGTTTTTAAAGGATATTCTCATCTTTCCACAAATATAAATTATGCTTTACTTTGAATTTAATGAATAATTATTATTCATTTTCTATTTGAATTACGACTAAAGTCATGATTGATAGGTTGACTAAAAAACATATATAGCTTTCAAAGGGTATCACATTTTTTGAGTCTGAAACATGCATCACATTCCATGCTTCTTATACTATAGGATTAAAAAGAAAAGTTTAATTTAATGAAGTACTGACCAAGTTAAGGTGCTCAAACATATGGTTTTTTTTATATTTTTTAAAAGTTGTAATAAAAAATTCATAATTAATTATTTAGTTGGAAAAAAATTACAAAAAAATATGCATCACATCAAGACATGAGTCCTCTACTTATATCTAAAATTTAATAAAAAAATATAATCATATTATTGTGGTTAGGGTGGTCAAGCAGACACCTACTTCTTATTTTTCCCTAAAATTTAAGTACTACTCCATTTAAATTTCAAATTTTCACCAAATAGATATATTTTTTTTAAATAAACCTAGTAGTTTAGAAACTACATTAAATTTTCTAGAGAGTCTATTCTTACATATTTTTGATATAATATAGATAACTTATTAAGAAAATTATGTCAAGTTTCCTAACTCTGATTTTTCTAGAATTTTATCGCCATTTAAGGCCATGCTTTTCCCATGATGATCTTGCACATACCAAATCATTTTTAATTTTTCTTGTATTTTCCTTTTTGGGATGATGCAAGGCATGGAGACATTCATGTCTCTTCCATGTTGACCCAAAATATTTTTCCTTTTCCTTTGTCTTTTCATTTTTCTTGTGTTTTACTTTTGGAGATGATGTAAGGCATCGAGACACCCTATGTCTCTTCCATGTTGACCCAAAATCTTTTTAGTTTTCCTTTATTTTTTCATTTGTCTTGTGTTTTTCTTTTGGGGATGACATGAGGCATCAAGACATTCATGTCTCTTCTAGGTTGACCCAAAATATTTTTTATTTGTTTTTTCTCTCTTCGTGTCCTTTTTCCAATTCTATGTGTATATGGGGAATGGTGACAGTTTAGATATCTCTAGAAACATTGCAGCGTGAACATACTGATCCCAAATCCATAGATCCCTTATGTGTTTGGTGTTTTCATTTTGAGGGGAACCCCTCTCTTTTCCTTTTCTTTTGCATGACATAGCTTCATTTGAAAACATATGACTTGGCATAGGGCTTTCCATGTTAGCTCTCATGTCTTCTTTATTGTTTTAATTTTTCATTTGCTACTTTAAATTAATTTCTCACACTATGGTGTTTAGCAATTTCTTTAAAGTGAGGGCATACATTGGCATTATTCTTTTGCATTTTCCTTTTTCATCATTCATGGTGCAGTTTTCTTATTCCATATGCTCTTTTTTCTTTGTGGATCACATTGGGTGTGATGTCCCTCAAGAGCATGATCTCCCTTAGAATATTACATTCCTCTTAGTGGCTTGATGAAACACACTACATCCCCTAAGTTGTGAATTTTCTATTCTTTGATTGGTCCTCTCTTGGAGACATTAGGCACAATGTTCCCTAAGTTAAAGAACTCGCATGAACGAAGCAAGACTCCTCTGAATGTTCCTTATTTTTCATTTGTATTTATATGGCCACATTGCATAACCCAAATTGCATGCCTGTAGAGCCATCTTATTTTTTCATGAGCTCCAAGCATATGAAGTTTTGTTTGTCTCATGAAGCTCGAAAATCATTTCTTTTGTATGACACCTTATTAAAGTTATCAGGAATTATAATTATTGTATGGTTTGAGCGGGAAGCCTGACCGAGGAATGAATTTAACCATAGCCAGTTGTGTGTGTGTGGGAGTGCATACCAGCCATGAGTGTATGTTTCTCACCTTTTAGGAATTCTCACCTAGTGGACAGCTGGGAGTGTTGTTGCCTCAGAGTGAGTATGCATTTTTTGAACAAACAAACTAGATCTGATCCACATCGTGATGGACAAATGGTCAAAGCCTGATCCAAATCTTTTATCTTTTATCTTTTATCTTTTTCATCTTTGACAGTGTATGCTTGTTCTTTTTTTTTGCTCTTTATATCATTCTCATATGTGTTCTTTTGTGCCCATGTTGATTTGTCTCATATTATTGGCATTGGTACATTTGAGCTTCTCTTGATGTGCATTTTTTTCTACTTTAGTGTGAGTTTGAAGCAAGTTCATCGTCTTACTAAAGTGCGGGCTAAATGTAGTGTCAAAAAATGTCGTCGGGACATTTTCACACATATTTGGGCCGTCCTTTCTATATTAGGCTTAATGTTGCCTTCATTTAGTGTTGTATTGTGGTTGACACATTCACATTAGGTCTTGGGCCCTTGTGAAATAATGGATTTAAATCACACCTTTCTAAAGTGTTTTGAAGTGTTGTAACTCACTTTCATACATTTCTAAGGTTTTATTAATTATTTAAATCTAAAAAATCAATTTTAAAACCTTAATATTGCCTTATTTGGAGTGTTGCAAAGTGTTGTAATAGAATTTCACACTTCTCTAGGATTTTCATTAATAATTCGGATTTCTTATGCTTTAATTGGTCCCATTTTGCATCCACAAGCCTCATTTAATGCATCTTTTCAAGGATAATCTCGATGCCAATCAATACTTAATCATAATAGATGTGTTTTAGGCTTGATTGACCTAGATTTAGTGATTTGGGACTCATTCAACACCTTTGGTGAATGATTCTTGCCTTGATATTTTGGTCTCAAACTAGGTTTCACACATTTCTAAGTATTTTTAAAATTGGTCCCAAAAATTAATCTTGGTGGGACTCATTTGAACCACCTTGGGCAAATGAATCTCATGTGGCCTAAAATAAAAATTAATTCAAATTTCTAGAAGGATTTTATTCTCCTAGATCTGAAGTCAGGTTGTTGTGCTGTAATTTTGGGAATTCTTGCATAATTGAGTATACATACAAAGTCCTTTCACTCATTTTCATCCTAACAAGGAATCGAGTGATCCTTATAGAAAATTGAGTTCACAAGAGAATTCAAGAGCATTCACAACAACATTCAAGGGAACATTATCAAGAATTCTAGAGAATTCTTCAAGCATCAATCATCATGTCAAGTATTACATGCATCATTTTTGTTATTGTGTGAACAATTGTGATGTAAGGTTTATAACGCAAGCAACTATTTCATTCAAGATCAACATCATTCAAGAAAGTATCAAGACCTACATCCATTGCAACCATTTCAAGCATATTTGTAGCACTTTATTGAAGGGTTTGGTGAGTTGTAACATTGTCATTTGTTCATTCATCATTCTCCATTTCAATTTTATTTCATTTTTAGGTTTAATTACCAACAAGGGGTTTCACCAAGGAAAACCCCTATCGACTAACCCTATAACATTTTCCCCTCTCCTTTGTGTGTGATTTGTAGGTCTAGGTAGTAGATTTCCTAGGGAGCAAGATTGGAGAAAAGTTGTCAAGAGCTCAAAGTTGTCAAAGTTGTCAATAAACCTTGGTGAACCTTGGAGAAGACCTACAGGCTACAAATTAGAGATTCAGATTCAAAAACTTGGAGAGGTATATTGTAAGAAATAGGAAGAGAAGATTTAGACTTTCAAACTTTAGAAAATCTCGAGTATGTGTAGGATCATGATGGGCCAAAAAGTGGCAATATGATGGGTATGTGGCTGACGACTATTTTTTACCCAAAATTGATGAAACAAAAAGTGTTCTTAAAGGAGATTCTCACTTTACACCAATATAAATTATGCTTTACTTTTAATTTAATAAATAATTATTATTCAATTTCTATTGAATTACTACTAAATTCCTGATTTTTAGGTTGATTGAAAAACATCTATAGCTTTCAAATGGTATCAATTTTTTTGAATCCAAAATATGTGTCACATTCTATGCTTCGCATACTATAATATTAAAAAATAAAAAATTGAATTTCATGAAGTTTTAACCAAGTTAAGGTGGTCAGACATACGAGTCTTTATACATTTTTAAAGTGGTCATAAAAAAATTATAATTAATTATTTACTTGGAAAAAAATTACAAAAAAATATGCATCACATCAGGACATGAGTCCTCTACTTATATCTAAAATGTTATAAAAAAATATTATCATTTTAATCTGGTTAGGGTGGTCAGACAAACACCTACTTCTTATTTTTTCCCTGAAATTTAAGTACTATTGTATTGAAATTTAAAATTTTCACCAAATAGATTTTATTTTTTTGTAAATAAACCCAGTAATTTAGAAACTATATTCAATTTTCTACAAATTCTATTCTTACATATTTTTTAAATAATATAGAAAACTTATTCAAATTTTTATATCAAGTTTGCCTAACTTTGATTTTTTAAAACAAATTGCCACTTAAGGGCCTGTTTTTTCCATGATGATCCTGCACATACCCTCCCAGCTAGACTGATTCACCACTTCTAGTGAATGATTCCTAGTTCTAGTCAATTTTCATTTTTTTGCAGATTTGGATACCTATTTGGCAGATTCTTGTTCCTGAATAGTTTTATAGAATGTGGGTTGATTCACCTAGCTTGGAAAAAAAGTCCTAGTCAGTCTTGAAGTCATATTTTCAAGTGTTCTAGATCTCCATCCAATCATCTCTAGATTTCCAAGTGCACACATTCTATATTTTAGTCTTTTGTGTTGTTTCATTCACTTTTCTAGGTCATTTAGTGTTACTTTACATTCAATTATGGGTTTGCATTTCCTCTTGCATTTCATTATCTTTTCCAATTCTAAAATTGGTGGTGAACCCCTTATTAGATCATATTCATCCTCTAGAAAAACCCTCTTGCAATATGTCTTTTTCCTTTGCATTGAGATCTCAAGGGTTTGTTCTTGAGTGAAAGTTAGTGAAGATTGTCATTCTAGGTCCTAGATCTTGCTTGCATTAGCTTTGAATTAGGGTTTTCATGAGTTAAGTGGCATATAGGGTTTATAAATTTTGCATTATTGAAAGTGTATATAGGTTGCATTTTTACATCTCAAATCATTGAAAATCACATAAAATCCTCATTTGCACTTAGGTTACAAATTATACAACATAAAAAGCATTAATAAAATTGATTTTTTTTGAAAATTTTGAAAAAAGTCCCTACTCGGACTCATTCACCACCTTGAGAAAATTAGTCCCAATCCATATTTTAAACTACCTTTATGGCATGTGTGGGATCATCATGGAAAAAACTGGCCCTTAAGTGGCAATAAAATTCAAAAAAATCAGAGTTAGGCAGCTTGATGTAAAAATTTGAATAACTTAACTATATTATTTCAAAAATATGTAAGAATAGAATCTATTGAAAATTGAATTTAGTTTCTAAAATACTAGGTTTATTTTTATTTTTTTTAAATCTTTTTGGTGAAAATTTGAAATATCAATGCAGTAGTACTTGAATTTCAGGGAAAAAATAAGAAGTAGGTGTCTATCTGATCACCCTAACCACAATAAAATGATAGTATTTTTTTATAATATTTTAGATATAAGTAGAAGACTCATGTCTCGATGTGATGCAATTTTTTTTGTAATTTTTTTTCCAAGTAACTAATTAATTATGATTTTTTTATTACAACTTTTAAAAAATATAAAATTGTATGTCTGACCACCTTAACTTGGTCAAAACTTCTTGAAATTCATTTTTTATTTTTAATCCTATAGTATGTGAAGCATATAATGTGAAACATGTTTCAAATTCAAAAACTGTGATACCCTTTGAAAGCTATAGATGTTTTTCAATCAGCCTATCAATCAGGACTTTAGTCGTAATTCACATAGAAAATTAATAATAATTATTTATTAAATTTAAAGTAAAGAATAATTTATATTTCTGGAAATCTAAGAATCTCCTTTAAAACCCCTTTTCGTTTCATCAATTTTGGGTAAAAAAAAATCGTCAGCCACATGGGCCATCATATCACTTACATATTGCCAATTTTTGGCCCATCATGATCCTGCACATACCCTTTAACATCATAACAACCTTAATTTTTGTGCTTTCTAAGCCTCTTGGTAACATATATTATAAGTCTAGAAAGTTTCAGTAACATCTACATTTTATGCATCTAAGTCAAAAACATCAATTTAGGGTAGTCATTTTTTAGATCATTCCAATTACAAGCATCATTAGATATGAAATGTTCACATTTCTAAAAAATTTCATCATATGGCTAAAAGTACTTTTCACTTTTTCATATCCAATGTTTACATTTATAAAACTTTGCATAAGTTTGATAAAAGTGTTTTTCATTTTATGATATACATTGTTTGCATTCTTAATGTTTTGCATACTTTGGATAAATGTATTGTTCATCTTTTGATATGCATTGTTTACATTATTAAAGCATTACATGAGATTATTAGAAGTTCTTTTAATTTAGGTACTTTACCTTTCTAGGAATACTAAGAAAAAGTTCATATTCCCTCACTATGAGAGTGGTTTAATGAAAGAGAATATAACCTTGGAAAATACTAACGATCATATTCATTTGTCTCCTAATATCTCTCCTATTTGTGAAGAAGATATTTTTGTGTTTTTAGAGTACTAGTTGTTTATCTCCTCTTACCTCTCTTAGTGAACAAGAAATTGATGAACAAGAAGAAACAACCTTAGGTAATCATGATGATAAAATAACACAACAAGACACCTTTGAAACTTACCTACATAACACTTCAACTAGTATACATTCACCTCCTAACACTTTCCTTAGAAGGGACATGTCTCCCTAGGAAGCCTAAAGGCCACTATCAAATGGAGATGGATTTTTTTTAAGAAACAAGAAAATATCAATCATCTACAAAATGACTTCAAAAGAGATGACCTCCTAGGTATGTGGAGAAAAATGGTGGAAGTGCTGATGGGATATGCTACTTTTGAAGGTAGGTTGGAGTGCTTCCATACCCACCTTTTCTCTTTCTAAACTACTTACCTTATAATGTGAAAATGAAATTTATGTTCTAGATAATGTCCTCTCTTGAATAGTCTATTAAGGTCATTCAAGATAAAGGGAAGAATTTACCCGTTCACCAAAGGTTGATTTATAGATTGTATCATTTCAATATGGCCCTTTCCTCCTATTTGACCTCTAATAATAAAAGAATCCTCATGTTTAGGGATCATTCTATTAAGCATCTATATGGCATCCCATCTACCCCATGCCTTGATTTATTACCCTCCTAAAATTACCAAAGGTTGTACTAGAGCTACAGGTAAATACCCTATATCTGAAGTCCCCACCCTAGGTTAATATGGACAATGCCCCAAGTGAAGACCCTTATTTGGATTCTATTTTTTGTGCCATCTGTGCCCCTTTGAAACTAAAAATTAATGATCTGAATGAGGCTGTGAATGTTCAAAATGACATTTTGAAGTTGTTTCACTCATTTAATCATGCCTAAAGATAAATTTTAATACTTGGAAGAGTAGGCACTCAACCATAAGGATGCCCAATTGGGTGAAGCTAATGAGAAGGTCCATTGGGCCATTCTATCTTCTCTTGTAAAATATTTTGACAAGTAGTCTTGAAACATAGAAAAAGAGGTTCATCCAAATAGGGGTTAACCAAATGGATGAATCTATTTTTCCTTAGGGGTATGTTTCACTCAATTATGAGAAGAATAATGCATAAATAACAATAAAAAATGAATACTAACTATTATACCACCAGTAAGGGAGGTTCCAGGATGCTTAAATGATGTGTACCTTGCTAAAAAAGTTTTGTTTCGAGGGTCCCTGGGAACTGATTCGCCCAGTGGTGAATGGGTCCTTGCTAGGGATTTGGAAAAGTGATTTCTGGGTTATGTTCTTCAATGTCTTCAATCCTAGCTCCCAATTTAATAGCTCTTGAAAGTAAGAAATAAATTATGTAGCTTTGTTTCATGATATTGCAATAGGGATGACAAATTTTGCAACTTTTCTATCTTGACAACTTTGCAACTTTTGCTCTCCACTTGATCTTCAACCTAGAAACCTACAATTGCACATCAAGGAAGAAGAAAATTTTATTTTTTTAGGGAATAAATGTTTGCCTTGGTCGAACACCGTTTAGGTAACTAAACCTTGAATTGAAATAATGCATAAAATAAAAGATGAATGAACAACAATGTGTAACAACTCACCAATCCTCAATTGAACCTTAGAATGCAAATCTAAAACTTAGGATGAAGTGTCCATAATGAATGTGGATCTTGATCACAACACTTGATTAGAAATAGCACCTTGAATATGCTTGAATTGGATCTTCAATACTACATCAACACATTAGCTCAACCACATGCAAGGCTTTCACATGATGATATGATCTTTGATTGTTGCAATAAAACCTTGATAATATTCTCTTCAATTCCTTTGAAATTCTATTGAAGTGCTCTCTTAATCATATTTTTTCTATAATTCTTGAACGCTTGAATGATTAGATGAAACTATGTGAATTAAACTTATATTTATACTTATCTTAAGATTTAATCCCAAAATTCAAATAACACAAGCCGACATCAGATCTAGGATTCAAAATCATTAAAATCCCACCTAGAATAAGTTCAAAAAGGGGTGTCCTTAGTTAATCAGGATCCATTCACCACCTTGGGTGAATGGGTCCTAGCACAGTTAACTATGACCAAGTTTCAGGGAGGTGAAATAACATGTAAAAAGGGGATCCTAGGACATAATGAGGACCCATTCACTAGGTGTAAAATGGGTCCTAGGTCACTATCCTAAGACTAAAACCTTGTCAAATTAAGTGTTATGCAACATTATTAATGAGTGTTAGGATTTATCTTTCGGAAAATATAATAAATTAGGCTTGGATTTGAATCTCAGGGGCCAATTTAGCTCTAATCAGCCTCAATTAATAAATATAGCCCTTTATTAGTGTGAAAGTTTAAAAAACACTTTACAATGCCCTAAATAAGGCACAATTAAGTCCATTTTATCATTAATTATTCATTCCCAAACTAAGCGTGAAAAGGGTTACTTTTTTTGATGATACAAGGCCAATTGTGAAAATGAAGTTGATGAGCTTAGGGATGTGGTCAAAACTATGGAGAGGTAAAAGTTATAAAAAGAGGTGGATATTATGCATAGTAATCAGGAAAAAAACTCTCAAGTGTTTACAAGAAATTATTGACTATAACAAGAAAATGGTAAATGATATTGTAGCACCATTCAGGTGATCTATTAGGAGATATACAATAGCCATGGAAAGAGAGATAGGGAGGAATGTTTTACTATTGTACAATAAAAAATGAATGGAAAGAAGGCGATTGTCTAACCATGCCCAATACCCAAAGGGCCAACCCATGCAAAAGAATCCTTTATCCTTTAAAGTAAAACTATAATTTATAGAAAATGATTTTCAATCCATTAATGACCTCAAGCTATTGGGAAACCTATAGCTAGTCTAATTCTTGCCTAGTCTTCTCCTGTCTTTATTTTCTCTACTTTTTCTAGTCTCTATTTAGTTTCTTTTCTTTTTCTTTTTGGGTGTCATATGTCTCCCGAGCTCCCCTATTTATCCTTCATGGCCATTTTGTAAGTTTACAAGTCCTTCTAAACTTTAATATAGTCAAACACATATACCTAGAAAATATTAATAATTTAAAATTAATAAATGCATATATAATAAAAATATACCAATAAATCATTTCCTCATATTCACTCAATTTATCTAGTTCATTGGTATCATTCCATTTGTTACCTTTTCACATAAAATCGCCACTTATATTACACTAATATTAGTAATAGTTAAATAGTCACTGGGCATTAGATAAACCCATTTAAATTCATCCCCATAGCTTAGAAAACACTTTATTTTTTAATACAATTTAAAAATATATTTTATTGCTACATTTTATTATGAATTGTTAGTGTTAGTGACTACATCACTTATAATTTCATTGGTACTCAAAAATTAATTGAAAAGGATTTTCTATAATATACTAAGTTAAAGTTGTGCATAGTTTGTAAATTTCTTCGTAACATAATTTATAAATAAGATAAAAATATATATAACTATATATAAATATTTCATCTATCATGAAATATTTACATGGAAATAACATAGTAATAATAATTATAACAATAAAATTAATTGAAACTTATGCACAAATACCATTATTAAAGAATCAAGATGATGTACTTGGAGATGTGAGAAAACAAATATCTACCATGATGAACGTACAAGAAGAAAATATATCTTGTGGAGTCTTAAATAAATTATATGCTTAATTTCAAAGAGATATTATTGATACTCATGCATAGCTAATCACTAAGATGTACTCAATTTCTTTCCTTTTATACTTCAAAAAAATATTACCTTAAAATGGTTTTCAAAATAATCTTAGGCCATTATTTATGCTATTTGTTTGATTGGGAAAATGGATCTAAGTCCTAAATCACACTTCTCTCAATCAAGAATATTTTGGATTAAAAATATTCTCAAAGTCCACTTGGCTACAAACCTCAATGGAAGAGACAAAATGGTGGATCAATGTTTTAACCCCTATTTAGGGCATTATATTGATATGATTGATTGACCTTTATTGACTGATTCTATGATTCAATGTTGTTCCTAGGTCAACTATGACAATGCAACAAATTGAGATGATTCTTGAGAAATACATAACAAAAAGATATGAGAAATACATAACAAAAAGATAGAAATTGACTTAAGAAACATAGAGGGTATAGACACAAAGGAACCTGACATAGAATTTGATGTTGAATTGGTTGGGAAAGGGTGTGGTGCACCTTAGAATTCCTTCCTACTTTTTATGATCTGAAATGACAAGCCTATAACCTCTAGTCTGCAAGTTCTATTCTCTTGGGGTCACTATGAGAACTTTGTTTGTTAGTGTAAAATCCAGTTTCTATGCCTTAAAAAATTTTAGGGTGTGAATGCATGAATGAGAAATTAGTCCTCAATCTTCCTTAATTTGGATTTAGATCTAGAAACTTGTACACATGAATGGATGTTGGGGTAATGCTAATAATTCTACAATTCAGTTCTCTTGACTGCTCAATATTTATTTCAGTTGTTTTTCAAAGCATGCTAGGATTAAAATGGAGAAAATACTTTGTATTTATATATTAAATTGTAGTGTCAAAAAAATTATCGCTTTTTCATACTTAATTTAAGTAATATTAAAATGAACATATTTTTTATTTTATTTTGTGTTGTAATGTTCTTTACACATTCACATTAAGTCTAGGGCCCTAGTAAATTAAATAGAATTAATGGTGCCTTATTTAATGTGTTGTAAAGTGTATATTTAAACTTTCACACTTATCTAGGGATTTATTAATTAATTGAGGTTAATTTGAGCTTAATTGGTCCTCTTAATTTAAATCCAATCCTAATTAATTATAGTTTCTAAGGGATAAAGCTCGACACTCCTGAATGGTATTACACAACACTTAATTTTGCAAGGTATGTGTCCTAGGTTAATGACCTAGGACCCATTCACCACCTAGCGATTGGGTTTGAACTAAGTCCTAGGACCCCCTTTTCACATGTCATTTAACATCCCCTGAAGTGTGTCCTAGTTAAGTGTGCTAGGATCCACTCACCACATGGTGAATGGGTCCTCACTTAACCCTAGGACCCTCGCTTGGAATATGTTTTTGGTGGTATTTTAATGATTTGAAATCCTAGATCTGATGTGGGCTTGTGTCATTTGAATGTCAAGAATTCAGAGTAAGATAACTATAAATAAAATATTATTTCACATAATTTCATCCTAAGAATTTCAAGAAAACTTTATGAAATCAAGAGTATTTTCAAAAGATCATTATAGATAATTCAAGAAGGTATTCAAAGGAAAATTTATAGAAGTTTCCTGCAACAATCAAGATATCAATCATCATTTGAAAGTCATGCATGTTTTTGAGCTAATGTGATGATGTAGAATTGGTGATCGAGTTCATGTTTTCAAATCCATTATCTTATGTCCATTTCATGATTAATATCTACACTCACTGATGCCATTTCATGCTAAGTTTTAGATTTATACTCCAAGGTGAACAATTGAGGTTCGATGAGTTGTTACATATTGTTGTTCATTCATCATTGCTTTATGCATTGATTCATTTCATGGTTTAATTACCAAAACAGGGCTTGACCAATAAAAACCCCTATTCCTTAATAATCAACATTTTTCTCTCCTTTGACGTGTGATTGTAGGTTTTAGGTTGAAGATCAAGAGGAGAGAAAAATTGGAGAAAGTGGAAAAGTTGTCACCTTTCTTGCAAGATCACAAAAACTAAACTACATAATTTATTTATGGATTTTTGGTAGTCTCCGACTAGGATCTAAGAGTGAAAACATTTAAGAATAGAACCCATAAAATATTTTTTGAAAACCCTAGCTAGGATCCCTTCGCCATTGGGCGAATGAGTCCTCAATAAGGCTCAAAAAAATAATTATTCCAATAGGTACAAAACATTTAACCCTCTTAAAACCTACCTTTTGACTTCTATATTGGTTAGGTTTGATTTCTGATATTCATTTATGTATAATTGAATTAATTAACTAGTTAAAAGAAAGGTTAACCATCTTGATTAGATTTTGTGTCTTCCCCTCCTCCTTTTCCTTCTTTTCATTTTGGTGAACCTGAATTTTTGAGCATTTTAGTTTTCTAATTTTGGAGTCTCTTTTGATCTTAGATTAGATCTTGCATTCATTGCATTCATTTGCATTGAATTATATCTTATTTAGGGTGTATAGTTTGCATTGAAATTTGCACCTCGTCTAAGGTTTTAGGATTCCATTTTTTGAATTCTTTAAATCTAAAAAACTCAAAAATATTAAGCATCTTGCATATCATTTACATCATATAAAATTGCATTTGAAAATTGAAACAAAAAATTACATATCAAACTAGGTCTTTTAGTTCATCATTTTGTTACCTTTTCAACTTGCATTTCACATTGCATTTACAAAAAATCACATTGAAACTTATTGTAGAAGACCTAAATCTAAAAATAATTAGAAAAGAATTGAAAATCTATAAAAATCAGTTTCAAAACCCTATTCTACAACCCATTCACCATAGGGCGAATTTCTCCCTAATCAAGTCTTGATCTATATTTTTGGAAATTAAAAACTTCATTTGTGTGCTTCTATTTTTTGTTATCAGATTTTTGTTTTAGTCTGCTCATTTTTTGTTTCATCAAATTCATTACATCTAGATTAAATTGGTTCATTTTGTACATTTTCTAAATTTAAAATTGCATTTACAAGATTTTATTTTCAAATTGTTGCATAGTTTAATAATTTTTTTATCTTGTTTAGAATCTGAAAATTATATTTACACATTGCATTTTAGGTCCTTGCACTACATTATAAGACTCTTTACATTTTGGGTTTGCACACTATGTTTGTGAAACTTCTATGAGCTTTACAACTTGTTGTCTTATTAGCAATATTATTGTGAGATGTAGTTCAAATTTCATGTAATCCCACTATACACCATTCGCCATGGATCTTGGGTTTTCTAACTCTCTTTCTAATAGTGTTGATAATTAACCCCCTATAGATTATAGTATGAATACTTCATTTCCCATGACTTCGCTTCCTACAAATGATGTGTATTATATTACTAATATCCCACAAAACAACATATGGAGGCTAGATGAAGAATTAGAGTTTTTACAAAACATTATGAGAATAAAACCTATTTCTAGTAATGTCATTCCTCTCATAGGGAACTTAAGGATGGTGCTTGAACATAAAGAAGGCATAGAATTCATGTGTTCCTTGGTTCATATCATTTAACAAAATTTTCCTCCTCAACCACCTTATTGCAAATTTCCCATGCATAAGAGAAAAGAACAAACATAATCTGATCAATTTAATACTCCTAACACATCCTTTTCTAAAAAAGGAAAGGGTTTACAATTAGAAGAAGAAAGTTATGACAACATAGTAATCAAACCAAAGAAGAATAAACCACGAGTGCATGAATATCAAAGGATTAAGTTATAACAATTGTATGAACCCCATGAATCTCTTTATAATTCTTTACAACCACCCAAAATTGAGACAATATATTATACTCTATTACATTGGCGATTGATTGAATTACAACTTAAATGTGCAATCTTGACTAAAACACAAACTAATAATAATGAACCATATTTTTATTATCATAGATTCTTTGGCCATCATACCAACAATTTTTGTCCTTTAAAGAAAGTATTGAAGAAGTTTGCACCCTCCAAGAATCAACCTTGACTAAAAAAGTATGTCCTTTCACTCCTTTCTATGTAATAGTTGTAGGATCTTAGTATGCTCACTATTACATGTTATAAATTCACTGAAAATCATTCTTTTTTATCACAAGGAGCTCATTCTCATCACCTATCTCAGGTCATCCTTGTCTTGACCTTAGTGAGGAGAAGGGATTAGATAAACTTGTCCTAGTCTTGGAATTTGATGTTGTCCCTTTTGCTAGTTGTCCACATATACCGATCGAGATTGGTATGCAAAACACCTACTATAGGCTGAATCGCATGTGTGTTACTAGTATTTAACATTGTTATCTTTTTCATGTTCTTTATGTGATCACATGTACGTAATATGATCCCCCGTGTTTTTTCGTTTGATGTATCTCTCTCTCTCTTTTTGTGCATTCCTCTATATGTATCTACATTATTATCCTTGTAATAATTTAATTTTTATCTTTTTGCTTGTCTTGTGTTTTTCTTTTGGGGATGATGCAAGGAATCGAGACATTTAGGTTTCTTCCATATTGACCCAAAAGGATTTTTATTTTCTTTCGCTCTTTATCTATCATTCTTCTAGTTCTATGAGTATTTGGAGAAAGATTAGAAATTTGTGCTCTAGGATAACATTGTAGCACAAACATACTGACCTTGAATTGATAGATCCCTTATGTATTTTTAGGGCAACCCCTCCCTCCTTTTTCATGGTGTAGCTTTATTTAAGAAACATATGACTTGGCATAGGGTTTTTCAAGGAAATCACTCATGTCTTAGGAGTAACATTGGCTACTTTAATGAAATTTATCGCAACAATGGTGTTAGGAACCACTTTCAAGTGGGGGCATACATCGATGATTTCTTTCAACATTTTAGCATATTTCATGGTGTGATTTTCTTTTTCTTGTGATGTGTCCTTTTCTTGGTGATGTCATTAGGTTTGATGTCCTTCGAGTGTGATATTTCTTAGAATATTACTTTATCTTAGTGGCACAAATGTGACACACGACATCCCCTAAGTTTCAATCTATTACTCTTGATTTCTTCTCTCTTGGAGACATTAGGTATGATGATCTGTAAGAAGATGAACTTACACAAACAAAGAAAGATTCCTCTGAAAAACAACTATAGACATAATGTTAATAAGTTTTTTTGCATAACACAACTTGATGACATTATGAATCCTCAATGTAGGGTGATGCCACAAAGCTGGTTTACAATTTCTAGAAGATTCTCATTTTTGCTAAAATCACATATTTTTAGAAAATGTAATGATTTAATCCTTAAAAATTTTCATTTTAAGGATTCCAATTGAAGATGATTTGATCAAACCACCTTATATCAAACCCCCTTGGATAGAACCTCACTATTTTTAAACCATACCTACAATAGAGTCTCCTTTACACCTATAAAAATGTTGATAAAAAATCACTTTTGATTTACCTTTTGGGGGATCAAATGAATTCATTTAAAATTTATTTGAAATGATCATGGTAGTACTCGGAACGATCTATCCAATGAATATAATTTTAATATGTAGGTATTTTTTAAGTTCTATGAAAGATAGGTTTTTCATCGAAAATCAAGCTCTTTGTTCTACACATGTGAAAAAATAGTAGATTATCAAAATAAAATTTTGAAAAATATGTTCAGGTTGGGTATTGATGTCCTTAATCCATTAAAAATAAATAAATTGAATTTCGATACATACATAAAAATTTATGTTGTATACGGTCCGCCTATGTTTGAATTGTAATTGGTTTGATTGCGAAACTTGATTAAGGAAACAATATTCAATAAAACACTATAAAACCAAATGAAAGTGCTAGATATCATAGTTACAAATCTAAATTTGAAAAAAATAGAATTTTATCCTTCATACAAAATTTTGTATGTTGTATACGGTGAGTGTCACTCCTTAAAAATGCTATTTAAAAAAAAAAAATAGTTTCTAAAAGAGATGGAAAAATAATTACAATCTTATTCTAAAAAGAATAAAAAAAATATATTTAGAATATATAGACAAAACTCCACAAATCACTAGTTTTCATCATCTTCAAATTCTTCACGGTTTAGCCGCTATAGGAGCCTGAAAGTGAAGATTTAGTTAAAAAAAATAGTTCAGTGTCCAGTTTGCCCAAAAATTTCAAACCAGAATTGTCGGATCACCCTGTAACCCTAATAAAGGCCACCTAGCATAACACACCTTACTTTCCCGATGGAGCCTTGTCTAGCATTGTGGTGCCTTATTGAAGTTTCTAGGAGGATAAATTTTATATTGTATGGGAGCCTAATACGATTCTATAATTGGCCAGGTCCTTTTGGGATACTCACCTAGTGGATGAACTCGGGTTCCACTACCCTAAAGTGAGTGCATCCATGTCATTTGAATAGTGGACATCGAGTTCTTCTTGTGAATAGTTTTTGGACAAACAAATGATACAGTTCCACATCACATTGGAAAGTCGAGGCTTGATCCTTCCCCCTTTTTTTTGGACAAATAGCTAAGATATGTTCCCCATCGCATTGGATAATTCAAGCTTGATCTCTTTCCCTTTTCTTTTTCGTCTTTGATGTTGTATGATTGTGTATATTTTTCATTATTATATACATAAGTTTCTTGAATGTCTACTTTAGTGTGAGTTTGATATGGGGTCATACTCTCACTAAAGTGGGGGAAAATTGTAGTGTCGAAAAAAGTATCCTTTTTTCACACTTAATTTAGGAATAATTAATTTTAAAATGAACCTAGAATGTTTCCTTGATTTAGTGTAGTAATGTCCTTTACACATTCCCATTAAGTTTATGGCCCTTCTAAATTAAATGGACTTAATGGTGCCTTATTTATGGTGTTGTAAAGTGTATCTTTACACTTTCACACTTATCTAGGGCTTTATTAATTAATTGAGGTTAATTTGAGCTTAATTAGCCCCTTTAATTCAAATCCAAGCCTAATTAATTACAGATTTCAAGAGATAAATCCTGACACTTTTAAATGATATTACACAAAACATAATTTTACAAGGTATGTGTCATAGGTTAATGACCTAAGACCCATTTGGCACTTGCCGAATGGGTCCTCAATAGGTCCTAGGACTCCCTTTTCACATATCATTTAACATCACCGAAGTGTTTCCTAGTTAAGTGTGCTAGTGGTGAATGGGTCCTCACTTAACCCTAGGAGCCACCCCTTGGAATAATTTTTTGGTGGTATTTTAATGATTTGAAACCCTAGATCTGATGTCGGCTTATGTTATTTGAATTTTAAGAATTAAGAGTAAGATAATTATAAATACAAGGTTCTTTCACATAATTTCATCCTAATAATTTCAAGAAAACTGTATGCAATAAAGAGTACTTTCAAAAGATAATTATAGAGAATTCAAGAGCATTCAAGAAGGCACTCAAAGGTCGATTTATAGAAGTTTATTTAGCGATCGAGATATTAATCATCCTGTCAAAGCCATGTATGTTGTTGAGCTAATGTGATGATATAGATTTAGTGATCAAGTTCAAGTGTTCAAAGCCATTATCTTATGTCAAGTTCATGATCAAGATCTTCACTCATTGAGGCCATTTCATGCTAAGTTTGAGATTTGTACTCAAAGGTTCAATTGAGGCTTGGTGATTTGTTACATATTGTTGTTCATTTATCATTCATTTATGCATTGTTTCATTTAAAGGTTTAATTATCAAAATTGGGTTTGACCAAAGCAAACCCCTATTCCCTAAATTTTTTAATTTTTTCTATTCTTTTATGTGTGGCAAGATTTAGGTTGAAGATTAAGTGAAGAGAAAAATTGGAGAAAGTTACAAAGTTGTCAAAGTTGTCACCTTTCTTGCAAGATCACGAAAATTGAGCTACAAAATTTAGCTATGGATTTCTCACAGTCTCCAACTAGGATTTGGGAGTGCAAACATTGAAGAAAAAAATCCATAAAACATTTTTTCTAAAACCCTAGCCAAGACCCATTCACCACTAGGCGAATGAGTTCTCAAAGTGGCTCGAAAAAGTAGTTTTTCCAACAGGTACATAGCATTTAAACCTCTTAAAACCTACATTTTGATTGCTATATTGGTTAGGTTTAATTTTTTATATTCATTTATGTATAATTCAATGAAATAACTATTGAAAAGAGAGGCTAACCATCTTGATTACATTTTGGTTCTTCCCCCATCTCATTTTCCTTCATTTCAACAATTATTCCAATTTCCTAAAAATTAAATGTCGATACCGGACAAATGAAATTTGAAATTCAAATAATAAAATATTGATACTCATATATTCAAATTAGAGCCAAAATGAGGTGGTCTAGGGTGTGGGGCACCCTAGACCAAACCCTTCCTTTTCAAGGTCATAAGTTCTAGGGGAAAATATTAAATTCCTATTTTTATTTCCCATCTTTTATTTTCTAAATATATTTTTAAAATGTGTAATTAAATACATGATTAGGTCCAAGCAGAAAAGGGGGAGTTGAACCTAGTGTGAAATTGTTAAGGGTAAAAAAATTTTAAGCTGCATTTAGCCCCCACATTAGTGAGAGTGTGAAATTATACTCAAACTCACACTAAAGTATGGTAAAATCAAAGAAGGGTTCAATTATCCAATCATTGAAGAGATAGAATGGCATCAAATCTAGGGTTGCACTGGCCCCCAAATTTAGGGTCCTATGGGGAAAATGCAAGGAAAAGGAACAAACATGAAGCATACATAACAAAGACATAAAATCAAGCATAATGCAGACGCAAAGGAAACATAAGATAATACATGAAGGAAACACACATAATATACAAGATAAACACCATGCCATACACAAGGTAAACACACCAAAGACATAAAGTAGACGCATTGGAAATAATTAACAAACACTAAAACATAATAAAACACAAACACAAACGTTAGTACACTAAAATATATGCAAGTTATTAAGGTAAAGAGAATTTAGTCTTAAATTTGTCTCAAATACTAAGTGTCATCAATTGAATATGATAGACAAAATAGTGCTCCAATAAGGATGTTAAATCACTGATGAAACACATGGATTTAGTGGCAAGAAGGTTGTGTTATGCTACGTTTCCATGTAAAAATTCTCAATTTCATGAATCAGAAAGATCCATTATGCCAAATCCATGGACTATTTTCTCATCACCCTTCAAGGAGTGCACCAAGGTTTAATGTTATAGGGAGTGAATTGATAACCATGTATCAGGGGGTGTTATAACAACACCACCAAAACCACCACTAAAGGGGTTTGTCAATAATTCAATCCTGATAATACATCTATGGAATAGATAAGTTGATATGGCCCCCCTTAAAATGTCAACATACATGTTATGTTGGTATTTTAAGAAAAAAAGGGGGAGATGGGATCCTTGAAAATAAAACACATCTCCCAAAATCTAGTTACTCTTGGCCCTCAATCATAAAGACAAAGATAACCATATAAAGGACTATCATGTTACTATCATAAAAGGAAATGTGTTTTCACTTAAGATTGTACCACCATCAATGAAAATGAGAAAACATATGAAGCTACCAATGCCACATGGTGAGGAACAACACCATAGAAGAGGGATCATTACTATTTAGAATGATTATGTGCATCAACACATGGAAGAATACAACAATCATTAAGTTGTATTTTATTATTCAAGGCCTCACATTCTTTTTTTGGAATGACCATGCATTTGATGATATGCACAAAAAGAATGATTACTATAAAATTTATTACGTGTTAGAAGAGGAAGAGTAATCAAATGGGATTTGGTGAGCCTTGATAAAATATTCTCTTGCTTCAATAAATGTGTAGGAGATAAATTTTTCTCTTATGAAGAAAAAATTGCTCCCTTACCAAATAATGCTCTAAATATAGTAGATGATCATAGATGAGATAAATATCAAGAAGCGGGTTGGGAACATAAACCCATTTTTATAGATACAACATAGAATTCACATAATCCTGAACTCCTTGTTCCATGTTCTTATTATATCCATTCTTAGAAATAATTTTATATCCAAGGCCGTAAAATTTTTCAAACTCAGATGAATAAGTCTTGCCTACATGATTATGAGAAGAATTGGTTATTTCACAAGAATGAAAATCATTTTTAAGTGTTCTAGAGTTAGGCATCACCAACTCACAAGGGACTAAAGTGAAAGAGCCCCCATCACGATCATGGTATGATGTTTTTTGATTTGTTGGTGTAGACCAAAATTGAGAAAATGAAACATAAAAATCCTTAGGTTTTGATCATGATATTTTGTACTCTCCTAAAAATGAAGGTGTAAAATCAAATGAACCTCAATCATCACCAAAATATGTATTAAAACATGAAGCATTATTTTTGATTTTTTAGTTGTAATAGATGCTATCCCATTTGACTGTTTAGGCTTTGATATTGAGATTTTAGACTCCTAATTGAAACAAGGTGTAAAATCTAACGACCCTCATTCACTACCCAAGAGTGTATCCATAATGTCATTATCATTATAATGTAATGGTTCCACTTTTAAATATGGAATCAAATTAGTAAGAGAATCAAAAGATTTATATTTAAATTTGACTTGTGAATAATTGATTTTTTCATCCACTTTAACTATATATACATCTCATTATTATATTCATATTTATTCTTACAATGAAGAGTAGACGATAATCCTTCCATGGTTCATGAATACATATTCCACCTAAGAGAAAACTATATGATAGATTTCATGGCATGAATTTGATCCACTTTGTAATGACTAAAATTAAACCTAGTTGTCCTATAAATGCAAAATGCAATACAATTTTTGACTTTTCAATGTTTTTTATGTTGAATATGAATAAATAAATGATGAATGCAAACAACATAAGATAATACTAAAATTTTAAAATGATATTTTTCAAAATTATTAAGGTTTGGAGTGTAATAAATACTCAAGTTCACCAAAATGTCTGTTTGGGAAAAGAGATCTAGGTCCTAAATCACACTTCTCCGAATGTGGGACATTAAGGATTTGCAATGATCTCAAATCCACTTGACTAAAAACTTAAATGGAAGATTTAGAATAGTGGATAGAGGGTTCAATCATTGAAGATGCAATATTGTTCCTAGGTTAATTGTCGAAATGTAGAAAAATATCACGATTTTTAAGAAATTGAACATAGAAAGAGAGAATCACAATTTAAAAAGAAAGAGAGAAAAAAAAAAGGAACTTAGTGTGTAAATATGGTGATGAATTAGCTGGTCTAGGTAGTGGTTTTCCATAGACTATCCTCCTTCATTTTAGGATCTAAAAATATATGTATGAAGTCTTTGATTTGTAGCTCCTGTTCTCCCAAGGTTACTATGGAAACTTTGTTTATTGATGAGAAACACTAGTTGTCGTGGCTTGAAAACTTGTAGTACTTGAAAGAATTAATGATAAATTAGTCTTTATATTCCTCTAATTATCTTCAAATTTTCAAAATTGTACATATAAAAGAGGGGCAAGGGTTGGGCCGTATAGGGGCTTTCCTAAGACGAATCAGGCATTTTTTATTTCTACCTCCCCAATGACTTTGATGATGTAAAAAGAGAACTTACCATTGACCATGCAAAAGATAAATGATAAACAATTAACGAATTTACTAATTATACAACTCACCACTCATATCTAAATTCCTTGATGGAGTGAGGTCATTTACTCATCACCTTCAAGGAGAATTTGATGGTTTGATTGAAATATTGAAAATGTTAGTACTTACATAAAAAACATGATGAATGATGGACATGATGCTTGAAATTAATGGATGTTGCAATAATAATGATAATTCTACTCTAGACTGCTCTTGATTTCTCAATAAGGATTTCAATTTATTTTCAAAACATATTAGGACTAAAATAGTGAAAGTACTTTGTATTTATATGCAATTCTTCCAATTTTAGGTGAAAATCTAAAGTTGATAGCTGAAAAATGAAATAAAAAATTCAAATAATAAAATATTAATATTGACATATTCAAATTCGATCCAAAAAGAGGTGATATAGGGCATGGGGTGCCCTAAACTAGACCCATCATTTTTGGGGTCTAAATTGTTCAGGGAAAATATTAAATTATTATTATTATTTCCCATTGTTTTATTTATTGAAGATGTTTGTAAAACGAGTAATTAAATTAATAATTATGTCCAATAACAAAAGGGGGAGCCAAACCTAGTATGAAATTGTTAAGGGTGATAATTTTTTATGCTACATATATTTTGGTAGTTATATTTCCAACTGTTAGAAACCCTAGATCAGACATGCAAACCTAAACACCTTCCACATAAGAGAAAACATAAAAAAGTAGAGCTTTGCATGCGAATGTGCAAAATGATATTATTCAGGAATTCAATATTACAATGAGATGATTTGCTTTATAAAAGAAAAGTATGCAACCCTAATGTTGACCTAAAAACAACTCAACTAAATAAAGCTTACTTATTAATTAAGTAAACTAATTATTACCTAAGAAAAACCTAAGTAAAGTTATGCAAGTGTAATTAAATATTAATTACACTAACACCCCCCCATAAGTGCAACTTAGGGAGACTAGATAAGCATGCACCTAAAACTAAGACGAATGCAAGAAAGCATGAATGGGTCCCGAAAACAAGGCCTGATCAGGTACCCATGTACAAATGCAATAATGAGGTAGAGAAGGACAACCCAGTGGGACAAGCCCCCCTACAATGTGATGATTGCTACAAAGAAGCACTCGAAGAACACCGTGGAGCAACACTGGAACCACAATCTGGCAAGCAAGGAAAGATACTTCTATCTACAAGAAACCATATCGGAATCATAATAATGTGACAACAGACCCGATGCCACAGAACACTCGAAAACACCAAACTGGAACAACCCTGGAATCCATAGAGCAATAATAGATGAAATGATGACAGAATCTGGAAACTATGAATCTCGATGCCGATGCCAAACTAAGACTGAAACTCTTCCATGGGAACAAGTACCATACAGACTTGGGAACAATAACCACAAATTTAGTGGCCCTCAAACTAAGATGGATCCAATACGGATCACTAACCATAGGCTCTCAATCTAAAGTGTGAACCAAAATGAATCTGGTATGTGTCAAGCTAAGACAAAATATGGCCAATAAGAAACTAAGAAACTATATTACAACCCATGTGAGTTTCCATCAAAACACAATGAAGATTATTATGCAAAAACCCCCCCTGATGGAACTTTATATCAGTTCATTTATTACAATCCCCAATGACTGAAAAAGGAGAGAATGCCTAACATGAATAAACAAAAAATTAAAAAAGACCTCATATTTTTCTAGAGGACTCAACCAGCTTTCCAATGCCACAAGAATGGCGAAAAAAGGATCTCCGAGTCAAAAGATATGCCCTCCGGAGTGAAAAATAGAAGTTCTGAGTTCAAGGACCTGCAAAATAAATATGGAGAATAATCAAGAAAAATAACCTATAGTAATAGAACGGTGTCAAAATTAGCTTTCCAACGGTATCTCGTTTGCAAAACAATCACTCTGTATGCAAAAGTTACGCCTGTTTTAGTGAAAGTGCTCCAGAATGGCCTATAAGACCTACAGGCAGCCCAGGGGGCTAAAAAAAATTCGGCCCCTGGTCCTGCATGCGACCAGGGGCTGGCGGACAAGAGGTTGGAGTGGAGTCCCTGGTCACCTATATGACCGATGGAGTGTTGGGAGGCTGGTCGGGGGCTAGGCGCATAGCGCCCGGTCCCCCATGTGACCAGCGCTGGGAGCAGAGGAGCCCGCGGGGGTTGTGCTGACTGGCGGTGGGTGAAGTGGCACCGTCGGGCTAAGCGGCTGGCGGGTGGCTGCCTAGTGGCCACTTGGCAGCAGTAACCTTCTAAACTAGTAGCATGAAAACCGATGGCGGTTTTGGATTTCTTTTTGCAATTTTTTTGAAATCTGTGCCTCGAAAATCGTGCTAGGGAGGTCGTACAACCTCCCTAGTAAATTTTTTTTGCCTTCCAGATCAACTTCACCAAAATCAATGAAACGAAAGGTGATCTTAAAATTTTGGGGCCCTGCGAACATGATGGCGATGTTCGTTTTGCTCCAAGATGCTCCGAAAAATGGCAACCTCCAGAGCTTGCAAAAAATCACCCAACTTGAAACCCTCACAGATCTGGCAAATCATGGCCAAAATCTTTAAAATGAAAGCCAAACTTGACTTTTCCCAATGCTCTGAATCCAATGGTGAAGCCCGATCTGATCCAAAATGCCGCATAGATGAGCTCAAGGCATGAAATCCTTGAGGAACCTCGAACGAACTCTACAATGAATTTCTCCAGAATTTGAGAAGGGGCTGCATTTCAAGGCTCTGATACCATGTTAGAAACCCTAGATCAGACATGCAAACCTAAACACCTTCCACATAAGAGAAAACATAGAAAAGTAGAGCTTTGCATGCGAATGTGAAAAATGATATTATTCAGGAATTCAATATTACAATGAGATGATTTGCTTTATAAAAGCAAAGTATGCAACCCTAATATTGACCTAAAAACAACTCAACTAAATAAAGCTTACTTATTAATTAAGTAAACTAATTATTAGCTAAGCAAATCCTAAGTAAAGTTATGCAAGTGTAATTAAATATTAATTACACTAACACCAACTAGCTCCAACAAAGGTGTTATTCCATTACCACCTTTAAGTAAGTTAATTCGCTTATCTTAGAATCTAAATTTTCTATGCCCTAATAATGTCAAGTAATATGAAACTCTCATTGCTATTTTTTGTGCATCGTTGCTCCTTGATATTCAACATCTTTTTATATTTAGAGTTTCTCAATTATTCATAAAATAAATTAATGGATCTTATCAAGAAAAACAAGAAAAAAATGTTTTTTCAAGGAAAGGGATTCTATTTCCAATGTATATATCAACAAGATAAGGAATTTCCTAATAAATATTGGATTTTTGATTGGCAAGGGTATAAGATTAACTTGCAACATAAAAGGTGAGTCAATCAACCTTGGATCTAAATTTCTTAGGGCTTTAGAGATTGAATTTTGATGTGATCTAATGTAAAACTATATAATATATGAAGATGCAACATTTTTTAAGAATTATTACAAAATGAAATCTCTCAAACGAACTTAGGTTCCAAAATAGTAGAAGGAAAAAATGCGTGTACATGCCAAGGTTTCAATTTTAGGAGGATCTAGGTGGTGTATGATGCAAGGATGCCATAAACTAATAACCTAGATTCAAAAATAAATTCACAAGCATGTGGTCCTTGGTATGTAGCCTCTATCTTCTAGATTTGGTTTTTGAATCTTCGACTATTGTTAAGATAATATAGACTTTGTGACTTGTCAACATATAGAGTTTTGATTAATGAATGAGAAATTTTTCTACAATGTTTCTCCAATCATATTTATATTTGTAAGTTGCACACATAAAATGAGGAGGAGGTCTATTGCATATAGGGTCTTTCTTAAGTCAAAACTTGTGTTGGTATTTCTACCACCAAAATTTCCAAATTGATGACAAAAGAGAGCTTATCCTTTTGAGGAATAGAGGCTAAATGATAAATAAGTAATGAATTGATAAATTTTTGCAACTCACCACTCATATTTAATATCCTTAATGGACTGAATTCATACTCATCACCTTTACTATTTCCTTGTTGCTTTATTTTATTTCATTTGAGGACCTACAAATATTAGTGCTAGAAATGCAATGCATGTATAAGATGAATGAAACTCACATAAAACTTTGCTTGATGCTTGAACGATAAAATCCTTCAATAATATTGATAATTCTACCCTTGAGTACCCTTAATTGATTTTAGGATCTTTACTTTTCTCAATAACTTCTTTTAGTTCTCCTTAGTTAAAATAGTTAAAATAATATGTATTTATATGAGATTATTCCAATTTCACAAAATCCAAATACTAATAACCAAAAATAGAAATGGGAAATTAAAATAATAAATTGTTAACATCAAAATATTCAAATTTGGATCCAAAATGGTGGTCTAGGGTACAAGATACCCTAGACTAGATTCCTACTATTTTGAGATATAAACTATTGGGGGAATACTATTAAATGCATACTTTGATTTCCCATGTTTGATTTTCCAATAAATGTTTTGAAATGGTAAATTACATGTATAAATAGGAAATTAGGTGCATACTTAAGTCCAAGCACATAGGGGAGAAAAAAAAGTGTGAAATTTTCAAGGGTGATAATTTACGATGACATGTTTAGCCCCTACTTTAGTGAGAGTATGAATTTATGTTTAGACTCACACTACAATTATAATTTGTCAAGTGGGGTTCAAATATAAAAATATTGAAGAGATAATATGGCAATGAATCTAGGGGAAATGTGCCAACCCCCAAGATTGAAGATCATATGACAAGATAATATAAAGAGAAGGGAACACACATGTGTGATATGCAATGCAACATGGAAAAAATGAAGCATATACAATGAAGACACACGCCATAAAATAATGACAAAAAATTTAAACGAACATGATAAAAACACAAAGGAAAATACATGAAACACAAACATAAGGGTTAGTACTAAAATAATTCAAGTTGATAAGTAAAAATACCTTGATCTTATTCTTTATCTCAAATACCAAATGACATCCATTGAATGTGTTGTTTAAAAAAAATGGTATTCTCATAAGGATGCAAAATTACTCATGAAACGAATGGCTCCACTAGAAAGAAAGGTGTATTATTCTAGGTGACCATCTTACAAGGTTCTCAAGTTCATGAATCAACAAGTTGCAATATGCTAAATCCATGGACTTTCTTGAAAATCATGCCTGATTGAACATATAAAGTTTAACATCAAGGGAGACCATTTAATGTCACAAGAGATGAAACTAACCTAATGGACTGAAAAAAACCTTTACTTCATGGGGGAAGAAATAATTCTCAATTTCACATGTGTGAATTGGTAACCATGCCTCTAGGGGCATTATAACAACACCACCACAAAAAGGTTATGTCGATAATTCAAATCTAACAAGATTTTTATGAAACGGATAAGGTAATATGCCCCCTTAAAATATAAACATACTTTCTATGTTGGTATTTGAAGGAAGAAGAGGGGAAGAGGGGATCCTTGAAAGTAATATACACCTCCCATCACTAGTTATCTATGTCCCAAAACTGTAGAGGCAAGAACAACCACACTAGAGACTATGTTTCTAGCATGAAAAATATGGTATGGTTGTACTTAAGATTGTACCACCATGAATGAAAATGAGTGAACATATGAAGCTATAAATGCTAGATAGTGAGGAAAAACACCATAAAATCGAGATCATTATTGTCTAGAGCGATTATCCACATCAACACATTCAAGAGTGCAAGAATCACTTAGTTGTTGCATTTTATTATTCAAGGCTTGACATTTGTCAATGAAATGACCATGCAGTCAATGATATTCATAAAAGGGGTTATTTCTATCAAATTTCATACATGCTAGAGGAGGAAGAGTAATTAGGTGGGCTTGAGAAGCAACAATAAAATATTGTCTTGCCTTAATAAAGGTGTAGGAGACAAGTTTTTATCTTGAAGAAAATTTGTATCACTTAGCACAAGAATTCATAAATACAGTAGATGATGGAGCATGAGATGATTATAAGGACAGAGGATGAATCCTAATTTTTTTTAATAAATGTATTGTACATAATTTACATTATCCTTATTTCCTTGTTTCATATTTTGGACTTTTTGATGTAGAAAAAGATTGATCAAATGAAACATAAGAATCCTTAGGTTGAGATTGTGATGTTTTGTATTCTCCTACAAAGGAGGGTGTAAAATCAAATAAAACCCAATTAGTCATCATCTAATATTTTTATTATAGCTCAAATAAAATCATAATTATCATCATGTATAGGTTCTATCTTTGAAGTTGGGATCAAATATTAAGAGAGTTGCAAGAATTAAGGTCGACTTGGGCTTATGACTTGTAACTGCGTTCATAGAATTTTATCTTATATATATTGTCATTGTATTCATAATTTATCTCACAATGAATAGTATATGGGACTCCCTTCATGGCATGAATCCAATGTATACCTAGGAGAAGATTATATGAAAGAGGTCCTGACATGATGTGGATACTGGTATGAAAAAACCAGAAGCCCTACCTTAATAGATAACATGATTATACCTGATGGTTTCCTACTAACATTCTCAAATCCACTAATAGAAAGATCATTAGGTTCTATGAAATTCTTATCCACACCAATTTTTTTTGAAGATCGATGCTACAAACATTACTAACTTGATCTATTATGTATGAGACTACACCTAACCCTACCTTTATTATTGACCACCATTACCATAAAAGCTTTGTGTTTGTTTTTGGATCCCAAGCAAGGGTAATTCATGTCAAGGGAATGTAATATCCAACTTTCTCACTTGCATATGATTAAACAAGGTAGCTACATCATTCAATTCAACATAAATTGAGACATAAATCTTCTATAAAGCCTCTTGGAGAATCTTATGATATGTAGGTGATGTTTTAGCAAGGTCCCAAAGAGAAATATTTGTTGGAGAATAATGAAGTTTTTAAAAAAATTCATACTATTTACCACTACGTTGAGGAATACTAGGTGGGGTAGGAGGATATGGTTGAGGAAATGGAATGGATGTTCGTGTTTTTTTGGATTGTTTCTTGTTTCTAGTGTTATATGTGTGAGAAACTATATGATAGCTTGGTTGATGCAAAAAATATTGTTACATATGAGTATTAGTGAGTTACCTTACAAGGTTTAGGATATGGCCATGAGGTTTATGAGGTCCTATAATGAGAGGTGATTTAAGAGGTCCAATAATTAGAGGAGTTTTATGAGGTCAAATAATTAAAGGACATTTAATAGTCAATTATGTGTTCATTTATTAAATTAACTAGTTTTTGATGAACCTATATGCATGGAAGATTGAATGTTAATTTAGCATATTCATCTATACCATCCATATTACTATATTTTGAAAGAAATATAGCAATAATTTCATCCTCTTGTGCCAGAATATATTCTAATGCAGGAGCATCCTGAGTGAACAAACAATCAACATCACCCAAAAATATTTGTAGTTTAATATCTTGGGATTCTTAAGGTTTTGAGTAAAATAATTTTGTAGACCACCTGGGAACATCATTCCAATCCTTCTTGAATTTTTTTTGTGCAAATTGAAGAACTTTCAATTTTTTTCCTACGGACTCCCAATCTCATCAAATTGATTTATTTAGTCTTCTCCAAACTGATGGTAGAGTTTTGAAATAGGTTTTTGGAGGAAATAAAGGTTAGTTTATATGATTATTTCTGATTTATCTATTGACAACAGTGTGGGAAAGTGCAAGATTAGTGAATTATGACAACATTTTATTAAATCCACATAAAAGAGTTAAAAGTAGATTTTTAAAAAATATATATATTAAAAGACAGATTGGGGAAGAACACAAGGGGTGCATACCAACAAAAAGAGGATAAAAATGAATACTAAAAAAGAGGGGACCATCATAGCTAGAGATGAGAAATTGAATAGTTTAAAATAAAAAAAATTGCATTTAAAAATTGAAGCCAAAATATCAAGGGGCACAAAAGCTATAAAATTAAAGCCAAGAGGAAAAGAAAAGGTAGCTAGATAGAGGTTAGAGAAGTGCTGAGAAGGGGCTATTTATCCCATGTAAAAAATCCAAATTAAAGAAAAAGATAGTAGATATAGAGAGAAGAGGAGTTGCTACATAGGATGAGGAGGTTAATAGGAAAACCAATTTAAAAGAAATGAATTGAAGAGAATAGAGGCTATGTATGGAATGAGAGAGGATGAGAAAAATAAAATAGGAATATGTGGAAAATATGTTTAAAATGCATATTTGGAGACTTGGAAAGGAGTGGAGTCTTAAGAAAAAAATAGAGATTGTAAATATTTTGGTTTGTGAATTGTAGAATTTGAATAAATATATTCAATTCCTTTGTAAACTTGAATTGGGTTGTGTAAATTGAATTGCATGCAAATTTTTAATTTTTAATTGTCAATTAATTATGAATTAGCTGTAAAATTGAGGAGTTTATATTCTGAAGAAAGGAATGGCTTTGTTACAATGCTTATTTTATTTTTGGATTCAACCAGAGGTTTTCCTATGATTGTGGTTTATGAATTTTGGAATTTTCGCAAAGGGGAGTACCCTCTACATCAATTGGTATTAGAGCAAGGAATCTTAAGTGTGGAGAATATCCACCAAGATCTATGGGAAGTGTGAAGTGGTAGACTTGTCTAAGGAGTTCAAGAAGATTATTGCGGGTGAGTGTGGATTCCTGAACAATTGAGAATCGAGAGGGACAAACCACGGAGATGCCAAGAATGTGAGTCGTGAAAGATTACAACATACAAAGATGGGCTTGGTTGTGAGGAGACCCGTACAAATATGTTTTTGGGAACAGTATTGTGATGATGTAGATGATGAAATGTGTGAAGCATTGGAAAAGATAGCTGGTGAAGAAGTAGGAAAGATTGAGATGAGGCTAAAGAAATTGGAAAATAATTTTTGGAAAGGTGAAAATAAAGTAACAAAGAGGAGCAAGAAGAAGAATGAGGATAGTAGCCTAAAATGTAAAGAGGAAGAAGTAACAACAGCCCCTAGTGATGCAAAAGTTGCAGCAATGGTGTGCCATGAGGAAGGCATGACAATAGAAGAAGAAAAATTAGAGGTGAACAAAAAAGAGGTCTCAGCTGAATGTGAAGGTGAATCAGATTCATTCGCTCAATTATTGTTGATTGAGGAAGAAAAGATGAAGTGAGTAGTGAAAAGGTAACAATGGATGGTGAAGAGGATTTTTTTGCGCAATTGTTGGAAAATGTGGAAGAGTGGATGCCAAGGCTTGATATTGTTGCAAAGTGTGAAGAACTAAAAGTTGTATTTGATGATGGTATGAGAGATGTCATAGTGAAGAGTGATGTTGTACCTGAGAAAAAGGATAAGGTAAATAGTATTATATTTTTTGATGAGAAATTGATATTAAATTCATATATCGTTGATGGAAAGAGAGAATATAGTTGCAATTTTAGATTTAAATTTAGATGTTATATATTCGTTGGTTGAGGATGTTGTAGGATTTTGGTGGAGGTGGATGGTTAGAGGTGGGTTTGAACTAACAGAAGAGGAGGGAAGTGTGAAAATAATTTAGTGGAAGTCAAGCTATGGTGGACATGAGTCCATGAGGAGGAGATGGAAGAGAAAGAAATGTGGTTGGAGGGAGATGGTGTGTGCTCCAAAGAAGTGTTGGAAAAAGAGGAAGAAGACATAAATTTGGAACTTTGGATAGTGATGGAGTTTGCTATAGGTTGCACTCAACCTGGAAGAGTAGTTCGACTACTCAACTCCACCGTTGTGAGCCTATGCTCACAATATTTCTACCTGACATGTATGATGCATGAGCATCCTGAGTGAACAACCAATCAACATCACCAACAAATATTTTTAGTTTAATATCTTGGGATTCTTAAGGTCTTGAGTAAAATAATTTAATGGGGCGCCTGAGAATATAATTCAAGCCTTCTAACAAAGTATCATGTGAATTGAAGAACTTTCAATTTTTCACTTGCAGACTCTCAATCTCAGCAAATTGATTTATCTAGTCTTCTCCAAATTGATGGTAGAGTTTTAAAATAGTATTTTTGAGGAAATAAAGGTTAAATTTATATAATTATGTTTGATTTATATATTGACAACAATGTGGGATTGTGCAAGATTCGTGAATGATGACAAAATTTAATTAAATCCACATAAAAGAGTTAAATGCATATTTTTACAAAAATATATATTAAAAGACATATTGGTGAAAACACAAGTGGTGCACACCTACAAAAAAAGAGGATAAAAATGAATAATAAAGGAAGAGGGGACCCTTGCAAGTAGAGAGGAGAAATTTAATAGTTTCAAATAAAAATTTTGCGTTTAAAAATTGAAGCCAGAATATGAAGGGTGAGAAAGCTAGAAAATGGTAGCCAAGAGGAAAAAGGTTGGAGAGGTGTAGAGAAGGGGCTACTGCTCCCATGTAAAAAAGATAAATTAAAAAAAGAATGAAAGTTGCAATAGATATATAGAGAAGAGGAGTTGCGACATAGGATGAGGAGGTTAATAGGAAAATCAGTTTAAAAGAAATCATTTGAAGAGAACAAAGGTTGCATATGGAATGAGAGAGGATGACAAAAATTAAAGAGGAATATGTGGAAAATACGTAAATGTAGATTTGGAGAGTTGGGAAGGAGTGGAGTCTCAAGAGAAAAAATATAGATTGTAAATATTCTGGTTTGTGAATTGTAGTATTTGAATAAATATATTCAATTCCCTTACAAACTTGAATTGGGTTGTGTAAATTGAATTGCATGGAAATTTTTAATTTTTAATTATCAATTAATTGTGAATTGGTTGTAAAACTGAGGAGCTTATATTTTGAACAAAGGAATAACTTTGTTGTAATCCTTATTTTATTGTTGTATTCAGGCAGAAGTTTGCCTATGATTGTGGTTTGTGAATTTTGACATTTGTATAGAGGGGAGTACCCTCTACGTAATATTCCTAATTAGAAGAGGTTGAGGTAGAGGAAAAAACATGATTCTCATGACTCTCAATGATTGGATCCTCTTGCACCAAGATACCTTCTTCACAAGTAGGTGAGACAACAAGAGAAGAATAAACATGATTTTCCTGATTTTCAATGATTTCATTCTCTTTAATGAAGATATCCTCACAATTAGAAGACATACTAGGAAATGGATCAAATAGACTTTTTTTTTAAAAAGAGGAGAAATAAACTCATTTTCACATGCTTGTAACAAAAGTTTTTTGAATTACAAAATAGGATCTAAGAATAGAACATGAATTATAACAACAAAATATTTTTGCAATGAAAAATTTATGTTATTTCTTATGCATCAAATTGGGGATGTATAGAAAAATCAATCATTTTTACAAAGAAAAATGCCAAAACATGAACATGATTTGGACATGGGAAACCAACAGAGATGTGCATAGTAAATTTCACCCTAAACTAGCTAGTCTAGATCACAAGGATGCCATAGAATAGATAGGTAATTTTGAGAAACATAAATAATATGAACATCATTGATAGTGTCTAAGGTTCATGTGCTTCAAAGATCTGGGTTTGGAAGTGAACATATTTTGGGAAATACACTAAAACATAATCTTGCTATATAAATCACATACATGCATGCAATTTTGGATATTTGTAGAGAAATTGAATATGCTCAAATAATAATTTTTAGAAATTAAATATTGTAGTTGACTCAAATTTCTAAGAAATATAGAAAATCCATTCTTTTTGATCTTTCGAAATGAAAATACTATGCAATTTTGTCACTTTTTTCAATGTTTCTCATTAAAATAAGTATGCATAAAGGATAGAATAAATTTGCAATTAATTTTCTCTAGGAAAATAGCTATGATTTAAGCCCTAGGAAAGGAAAATGAGATCTGATATTATTTACAATTCAATTCCAATTATTTTTCATTTTTATGGTGAAAAACTAATGAAAATGGATATAGTTATTTTTTTGAGAATAAATACAAATTATCAACAAGATTTTAAAATAACCTAAGTTTTAAATTCTTCTTTCATATTTTACTCAATGAAGAATAAAAAAAATTACAAGTGTAGAATATGTTGGTTTCAAAAAAATGTTTTGGAGGAAAAGGGATCTTATGTCCAATGTCTAGATCACTACGATCAAGCCTTTCCTACTAAATATTGGAATTCAGATCAGCAAGGTAATGAGATTAACTTACAACCTAAAAGGTGAGTCAATAAACTTTGGATCTGAATACTTTGAGGGCCTTACAAATTGAATTTTGATATAATGCAATGATATAACTATGTAAACTATGAGAATACAATATTCTCTTACGAACTATGATAAAGTGAAAACACAGACAAATTTGGGTATCAAAAAAGCATAAGGTAGACACTATTGCACCTAGGGTTCAAAGTTTAGTAGATTTGGGTGGTCTAGGTGGTAAGAATGCACTAGATTGAGAAACTAGATCTGGAAATTTTGTTCATAGGCTTGATGTCCCTATTCTATAGCCTTTGTCTTCTAGATTTGGTTATCAGATTTTAATTTCTTGATGAGATAATGCAAATTTTGTGACTTGTCAACTTCTAGGGTTTTGATGAATGAATGAGAAAATTTTCTTCAATATTCCTCCAAACCACTTTAAATATGCAACTTGCATACATAAGAGGAGGGGAAGGTTTGTGCCATATAGGGGCTTGTATTAGTCAAACCTCATGTTGTTATTTCTACCTCCACAATGTAAAAAATAATAATAAAAGAGAGCTTTTCCTTTTGAGGGATAGAGGCTAAATGATAAGCAAGTAATGAATTTAAAACTTTATGCAATTCACCACTGAGATCTGATCTCCTTCATGGACTAAAGTCATACTCATAAACTTCAGTGTTTCCTTCTTGCTTGATTTTATTTTATTTGCAGACCTACAAATGTTAGTTCTCTAAAATAAAATAAAATGCAAAATGTGAATGAATATCACATAAAACTTGACATGATGCTTGAATGAAAAATACTATAATAATCCTAATAATTATTCCCTAGACTACCCTTGATTGATTTTAGGATCTTTAATTTTCTCAATAACTTCTCGTAGTTCTCCTTAATGAAAATGGTGAAAGTACTATGTATTTATATGCAATTAGTCTAACTTACCAAAAATAAAATACTGATGGCTAGTAATTGTAATTTAAAATTAAAATAATAAATGACCTAGACACTGGCATATTCAAATTTGGCACCAAAACTGTTGGTCTAGGGTGCAAGGAACCCTAGACTAGATTCCTACTTTTTCAGGATCTAAAGGGTCAAGGGTAAAATATTAAATTCATATTTTATTTTCTTATGTTTTATTTTCGAGTATTTTTTTGGAAATGGGCAATTACACACATAATTAGGAAATTAGATGCATAATTAGGTTCAAGCACATACGGGGAGCAAAGCCAAGTGTGAAATTCTCAAGGGTGAGAATTTATAATACTACAATACTATATCAATATTGCAACCTAACATTAGACATACTATAGAATTTCTCTTATATTGTGGACAATATTTTGTAGAAAGATAATTGGCATGTCGATGCAATGGCAAGCATTATCACACTTTTATCTTTTGATGCTTAATATGCATATTTTAAATTTAATATCCATAATCTCACATACCCATCAATATAATATACTAAAGATGAGATTGTTTGTTGTTTAAATAATTGTGAGTGGTAGTCCCATATATTTCAAATGGTACTTTTCTTAATCCTGCAACTAAAAATAATTGAGAATTCATACAAAAACTCATAGCATGCTATATAATTTTAGCTGAAGTCTTATATTGAAGGGCATATAATGGTCTCCTTTTGTGTTTCCTTATAAAATCAAATACTCACATTGCTCTCAAAGAAGCCCATTCAAGTGATTATGGAGGACATTTTAGTGGTCAATCTCTTTTTTAGAAGTTACTTTGCATCAGTTATTATTAGCAAAATATATAGCAAGATTCATTTTCCTTAGTGAAGAAATGTTCTAAGTGTCAACCACATAATAGTTTGATTTATGATTTTTCTTACAAACTTCATGCCTAAGTATCCAGTTTGTAGCACCCCTCCGATTTCATTATGTTTATGACAATTCTTTTACTTTTATAGACAATGATACTATGTTGTTGTTATTTGATCATTGACATTGGAGCGATGATGGTTTTTATATTTAGATATGATGGTACACTATATTGATGTTTATTGTTTATGACATGCTTTTTGGTTAGAATACTTGTTTATTTGAGTTGATATTGATATATGCTCATATTTAGTTACTTGAAACTTTATTTTTGTAAGTTTTGATGTTACACTATATTGGTGAAGGGCACAGGATTGTATTACTCGCTTGCGAGCGCTCTGCGATTCTGCGATTTTCTATTCACAGTGTGATTGTTCATGATAATATACGTATGACATATATTTTGATGGCATGATTGTAGGTATCGGACATCGACTCCACCTAGATTCATAGGTTTGAGCATGTCCATTGCTCAACAAAATAGTTGATTGGGAGATAGTAACATGGTTTCCTTGTCAAACCACAACCCTAGTCACAGTGTTTCATCAATCTTTGTTTTTGTGTTGTTGTCCCTATTTGTCTTGTCATTTAATTATTTTGCAAGGTATATTCTATAGGAAATTAATGTTAATTAATGTTTCTAATGTTTTAAAGTGATTATTTAATTAATCTTGATTAAAGTTGTTAGAAGCTTTATATTTGATTTAATTAAATAAATTTAATTTATTTTGTAAAGTGTTTTAATCTTTGAGATTAAATTGATTTTATAAAGTGATTAAATTAATTAGATTAAATTTAATTAGAAATTAATATGTGATTTTGAATTATTACATGCACAAATATCTTGTAAATATTTTAGAGGAAATATCTGTGATTTGGTTGGAAAGGTATTTTATTTGTGACATGTGTTAGAAAAATTAAACAAAGTTGTTGGGAATTAATTCTCAGAAAGAATAATTGCATTAACTGAAAGAGGAAAGAGGCTACTTCACGGTAATGAGAAAAGATGTTTTGGAAGGTGGTTGAAAATTAGGGAAGAAGTTCTAGGAAAATTCTGGCTCTAGTTTTGTTTTCATCTTTCTTGAAAAGTGGATAATTTGGAAGAAGCTTTGGTAAATTGGAATCTGAAGGCAAAGCTCTACTTCGAACATCATTTCCTCAAGCATCTAGAAATAGGTTCTTTAATTGTTTTTATTTATATGCAAATTGGAAAGATTGCATGTACAAAGAAGAATATTATATTTGTTTAGAAGCTTTAATATATGTTGAAAATTTGAAAGATTGTTGTGTTTAGAAAACTATTGTAAAAGCTTTAGAGATTCTGTACAAATTTTTATTTTATTTTTAAATAGAATTCCCTAAAATATTTTATAGAGAAATTTGGAAACCTCTATAGGAATTGTTTTTAAACAAAATAAATTCCTGAAGGAATACAATAGAAGATTTGGAAAAACTCTGTTGGAATGGATGTAAATCTTCTTGTCAAATTTGTAGATATTTTTTGGAATATTTTGTAAATATTTCCTGTAGAAGATTATTATTTTTCTTCCATTTAAATTTATTTGTCTGGGAATTGAAAAACTTTGGTAAAATTGTGAAATTCCTCCTGTAGAAAAAATTTTGAAATTTTTTTTTCCCTTCAGGAGCAATTGATTTTGATTTAGTGACACATATATATATATATGCATATATATTTTATTTATGGAGTTTCTTGTCAAAATTCATATTGAAAAACCCTGCCAAAATTTTGTACGGTGAATATAAAATTTGTAGGTTTTAATGAACTTTTTGGTGAAAAAATAAAATTAGAAGCTACATATGTGTGGGGGAGGCTGGGGATGTCCCCATAGCTCGTGCCCCTATGAAGGGAGTCGACTATCTACAGTTCGACACTGCCAATATTAATGGCAGTAAATGAATCTTCATCCGCCACTCTTTATTATATTCGATTTTGATTTTTGTTTTAATATGGAATTAAATTTATAAATATATATATATACATATATAAGTATATATTAATATATATATATATATATGTATATATATATATATATAAATATTTAATAATTATATCTAGAAATTGTAATCTATTTTTTTTATTATTTAAATAATCTATTTTATATGTATGATTATATATAGATATAATTATATAAGTATATATAATTATATATATATTTAAATGGATATTTTTAGATATAAATGCATGTAAGTGCACAAATTGAATGTTCTCAAAGTGATGATTTTAAAAGAGGAAATTGGTTTTTTTAGATGTAATTGGGAAATTGAAATGAACAAATGGATTTAATTTTTTTATTGTCTATAAATGAAATTGTAATAAGTTAGTTTATTTGGGAAATGTGTTATTGTATTTTCTTGAAATAGAAATTGGATTTAGGAAATCCTAATGGTAGTTTTATTTCTTGCTTGAATTGCCTATTTAATTATGATTTCTTATGTTCACGTAAGTTTGGGAAATATGTTAGTGGTGATTTTGTAAGTCTTCCAATTGATGTTAATTTATGATCGGTTGTTGTGATTTATGGTTCAACCCCTTTTTTCCCCTTGGGTAGTGCACTTGATTGTTATTCAGTTTAAATACTCGGTTACTACGAATGGGATGTGTTACCTCTTATATTTTGGATTGGGATTTAATAATTGTTTTGTGCACTTTTTTTACCCTTGGATTTTGGATTAGATCCTTGTGTTGCTAGTAGGGGAGTGGCTCTCAATGGGGGTCAGTGCACAAAGTGGTGCCAGGGTAACTCATGTGAGAGTTGGTTAATTCAGTAGAAATTAAATAAATGTATTAGGGGAAAGAGTAGCTTAAAACATATAACTTGTTAAGTGTGCCTCACTCATGGTCTCAAGGGCTTGTTTAGACTTGGGATGAGATGAGAATTCCTGGAATGGCAAGCTCATTATCTTGTCCTTTTAAAGGATATTTTATTTCGTATTGGTTTGCATGTGGGGTCGGGGATCGTGAGATGCTACTAGGGTAACCCAAGATGGGGGTCGGGGCCTAGGAAGATCTACCAGGGTAACCCATGCAGCTTTGTGATGACACTCCTCCTATGATAGTAGTTTGTATTGTTTAGTGGAAGTACTTGATTCTTTTACTCTAGAAGCAATGTAACCTTTATGTTAAGTATTGTACTTGTATTTTTAGTCTTGTGATTTTCCTATATTTAGAGGTTATTGGTTTTGCCTAGGAAGCATTTTTACTATCTCCTAGCATGGGGGGTGGGCCTTTGGGTACCACTTGGTTTTGTGGAACGTACACCATACACCATTGGGTTTCCACTTTATGTTCATGATGGCGGGACCTTCCAAATTGCAGAGATGACATGCTCTAGATGCTTTGTACCATATCTTATGTTCTTTTGGATTAGTTGGATATTATTGTATATGTACTACTCCTCATTTGTATTCGAGGAGGATTCTTGTATCATTGTATTTTTAACATTTTTGTATGATCTTCCTCATCTTTGAAATGAGCCTTGTAACTAGTATTTTGAATGAATGTAATTTTTGAATGATTCTATAATCTACTTTGTATCTTATAGAATGTGTTTAATGCTTTTGATTGTACGATCTTTATTTCATGAGTATAATTTATATGCTATGGATTAGTTTACTTTTGTATGTTATGGGTTTCGAATGTAAGCCTTGTCCCATACCTTAGAGGATGTATGCATTAAGTGTAGTTCACTTTACTTGTTACTTACACTTTTAAAAATAAAATTTGTTACACTTCTGTTGTGTTTTATGCCATCCTCTAGGGTTACATGGCGGGGTGTTACATAATTAGCCATTTTTTGGTGGAGCTCAAAGCTTATTGGTAAAATTTCTCCCATTCCTCTCAAGGGCATACTTTTATCATTATGGCTAAAAAATACTTCATATTTGAAGTTGTTCTACTTAGACCTATGATAGCTAAATTTATTTGTTACTTTATTTAGGATAATATCATATCCTTATTTGGTCTTCCTTTCACTTTAGTTTTAGATAATGGTATACCATTTAAGAAGAAAGAAGTGGAGAAGTTCCTTAAATTTTTTTGCATACAACATCATTTTGTACACGATATCATCCATAATCAAATGGACAAGTGAAATATTCTAATAAAAAAATCGAGCAATTTTTATGGAAAAATATTAATGAACATAATAAATATTGACATACTCAACTACCCTATGCATTTTGGGCTTATCCCACAAATTTTCGTATGGTTACATGAACTAATCCATAAAACACAGTGCATGTTGTCAATTTTGGTATGCCTTTGTAGTTAGAAATTCCTTCATTGTGTATTTCTCTCAGTGACATTCTCAATGATACTTTCTATAGAGAACAATAGCTTCAAAAAATTGAGATTCTCAATGAATAAAATGTACATTCTCTCAGACATCTGCAAGCTTATTACAAAGGAATTCATTGCAAATACAATGAAGGAATTATCCATTGTTCATTTAAGTGTTGTGACTTGGTGTTGTATGAAAATCAACACAATGTGAATGTTGCACCAAGAGATAAAGGAAAATTTATTTTGAACTTGTTGGGACCCTACATCATCACTGAGGATTATGGATCAGATGAATAGTAAGCTAATATTTTAAAGAATGTAGATTAGGTTAGATAGAGTTAATTTCTATTTAATGTTTCATTCTTTCATTCATGAAAAATATTTTTGTGTCTTGAATCTTAGAGTAATTTTCATAAAATTTGATAATTATTTATTAAACATAATATTTAATTAAAAAATTAACATGTTAATTAGATCATTATAGTATTTAATTGTTCAAATTATATCATAGTCGCATCTAGTTTATCATGTATGCACCTAATAATAATGCGACATTTAATTAAATAGTTTTATTAAAAAAATTAGTTAGATCACATAATCTATTTACATATATCAATTAGGTCATAGTTGTGTAATGATGGAAAAACGTCCACCCTAACATGACCTTGATTTAGTGTTTGAATATGTCTAACATATTCACATTAGGTCTTGGATCCTTTGTGAGCTGAATGAGCTTATTGGAGCCTTATTTGGAGTGTTGTAAAGTGTTGTAACACAATTTCACACTTTTCTAGGGTTGTCATTAATAATTAGACTTTTTAATACTTTAATGGCCTTATTTTCCATCCACAAGCCTCATTTAATGTATCTTTTCAAGGATAATCCTAACACAAATCAATACCCAATCATAATTCATGTGTTTTCAAATTTTGTGGCCTAGATTTTAGTGATTTGGGACACATTGGCCACCTTGGGTGAATGAGTCCCACCTAGATTTTTGGGTCTCAAACTTGGTTTCACACCTTTCTAAAAAATTTTAAAAATGGTCCCAAAATTTATGCTTGATGGGACTCATTTGCCACCTTGGTTGAATGAGTCTCGTGTGGCCCAAAATCAAAATTAATTCAAATTCTTGGTGGAATTTTATCATCCAAGATCTGATGTCAGCTTGTAGTGTTATAATTTTGGGAATTATTGCATAATTTTAAGTATAAATACAAGTTTATTTCACTCATTTTATACCTAGCAAGTTGAATCAACATTGTTATAGCAATTTTGAGTTCATAAGAGCCTTCAAAAATTCACACGAGAATTCACAAGAGCATTCAAGTGTCTTTAAGAGAAAATTACCAAGCTTTCTAGAGCATTATTCAAGCATCAAGTATCATGTCAAAGTATGCATGCATCATGCTTGTCTTCGAGCTTACAATTTTTATTTGGGGTGGTATGATTCAAGCTAGCATTTCATTCAAGATCTATCATCTTCAAGAAAAAGTCAAGGTCTACATCCATTCGAGCCATCTCATACATGTTTTTAACACTTCATTGCTAGGGTTTGGTGAGTTGCAAGATCATATCTTGTTCATTCATCTTTCTCCATTCCTATTTCATTATATTTCTAATTTTGGTTACCAATACATGGTTTGACCAAGGAAAACCCCTATCCACTAACAAAACAACACTTTTCCCTCTATTTGGTGTGTGATTTGTAGGTTTACATTGAAGAAAAATTGAAGAGAAAGATTGGATAAAATTTTCAAAGTGCATAGACTTTCCTATGTTGTTATCAAGCCTTGGAGAACACTTATAAGATGATTTTCAGAGATTCAGATCCGAAAACCTGAAGAAGAATATTGAGAAGACTAAGAAGAGAAAATGAAAATCTAAAATTTTTAGAAATACCTAACTACACTGATTGACCACTTCTAGCAAATGAGTCCTAGTTTTGGTCAAAATTCAATTTTTTGCTGATTAAGATACCCATTTGCAAGATTCTTGTTCCCACACAGAAACCTAGATTTTGGACTAATTCACCCAGGTTGGAAAATGAGTCCCACTCATCATTAAAGACATAATTTCTATAATTTCAGAGCTCGATTCAGCCATCTCTAGATGTTGAGGTGCATACATTTCATTTTTTATCTTTTTGTTTTGTTTCATTTGCATTTCTAGGTCATTTAGTGAAGGTTTGCATTGAATTAGGGTTTAGTATTACATCTTACATTTCAACTTGTATTGCAATTTTGTTTCTAAGTCATAACTTGGTGGCGAACCCCTTATTAGCTTACAATAAACCTCTAGGAAAACACTATTGCAAGATCTCTTTCTCCTTTGCATTGGGATCTCTAGGGTTATCCTTGAATGCAATTAGAAAGTGGGTGTTCTCAATGTCTTAAAACCATATGAAAGCACCATACCAATTTTTCAACATTTCATTTTGGTGAACCTGCATTTAGAACATCATAATTCTGATTTGGAGTGCATCATCATCCTATATATTCCTTGCATTAACAATGCATTAGGGTTTGCATTAGTTAATTGGAATTAAATGGTTTCAAAAAAAACCATTAGTGAAAGTTCATATAGCTTGCATTTTTTAATTCTAAAATAATGAAAATAAAAAAAAATCTACATTTTCACTTAGCATGTAGATCATACAACATAAAAGTCATAACAATCAATTGAAATTTTTTAAATATTTTGGAGAATAATCACTATTGGGACTCATTTGCCACCCTGGGTAAATCAATCCCTTGCATATTTTGCACTACATTTTCTATCATTTAAAACATTTTTTCTCAACTCATGTTTGTTGTTTATATCTTTAAGTTTTAATTTCCAAAATTTATGTTATAGTCATTTCATTGTTCTTAGCTTATATTGCATTTGCATCCATCTTGCATTTATAAGCCCTTGCATGAGTATTTGGTGTCCTATTGATAATACTATATTGAGATAAAGTTTGAGACTCATTTCATCCTACAATAACACAATTGTCATGGATCTTAGGTTGTCTAGATCTTTCACTCCTAGTATTGGAACTAGTACACTAGGTATGGACCATACCCTTAACAAATCCTTACCTTCAATTAGTGTGCAACATGTTGAAATAATGGTTTCTAATGTCCCGCAAGAAAACATAATTCAAATCCATGAAGATTTAGTAAACCTAAAACATCAAGTGCAAAATGACAACATTTTGAAACAACTTCCATCCCTACTATAGAAAACATCCATTGCATGCTTGAAAGTGAAGATGGACTTGACCTTGTGAAAAACATAGTTCAAATATTTGGAAAACACCACACCACAACAACTAGTTTTCCTTTACCTACAAGAAATTTCAAAAGCCAAGGAGGAACTCAAATTCCTCCTCCCACAAAAATTGCCTCAATACCTATATATACCAACCCTCAAGTCACAACAATAATGCAACAAACTAGTAATGTGATTTCTTCCTTGGGTATTTCCACTAGCATCCCTAGTTCCTTTGTAGCACCACATGTCATATCTCCCACAACCTTACCACCTATATCTATTCAATTCACTTGTCCCTTGAAAACACAAACCCCTAACCTTTTTCACCTCCATCTCATTACACCAACAATGACCCTCTCATCAATCAATTTTTTCAAACCTTTTAATCCCTCCAAAAGCAAGTTTCCACCATAGACCAATATCAAAATAGCCAACCTAAATACTATGTCAAAAGCAATCCATTGTTCTTGGACATATTGCATACACCAATGCCACAAGGTGTAGAGGTGCCTAGATTCAATAAATATGGAGGAAAGGGAGATCCTTCTAACCAGGTTAATTCTTATTCCACCTTATGTAGTGACTTTGTCCTTGATGATAAACTCTTGGCTAAGATTTTCCCTAGGTCCTTAAAAGATACTAACTTGGAATGGTTTTCTTCATTACTGAACAACTCAATTTTTTTATTCAATGAACTTTTTGAGGCATTTTTCAACCATTTCCAAGTACATATGACCCCTAAGATGACCTCAACCAACTTGATGAGAGCCAAGAAAAAAGAAGAAGAAAATATAACCGACTTTATCTAATGCTACCAATTGCTTTATTCCCAGATTGATGTTAAGGTTCCTGACCCTCACCTTCAAAATATATTTATAGAAAACTTGAAAAGTAAGATACAAGACAAGCTTACCATGAGGAAATTACCATCCCTTATGCATGTATGTACTACCCTCTGTGATTATCAAAATTCAGTTAGTACTCTCGATGCAAAGTCCACTTCTAACCAAATTGAGAATTCTAAGTGTACAAACCAAAACAATGCCCAACCTTTTAGAAAATAGAATAAAGGTTTCCTTTAATTCAATCCCCCTCAATAAAAAAATCAAAATACCAATATTCAAGTAGCTATTGTCAAATCTGCAATAGCCTTCAGCTATGGGAACCCGAAAAGATAATTCACTCCCTTACCTGAAACCCTTCATAATACAATAACACAACGTTTAGAATGGAACATGATTAACTTACCTCTTGTTAAACAACTTGATCCTAGTAAACTATTACATGCAAGCTACAAACCAGACTCATCTTGCCATGATCACCGAAAAAATGGACACGGTACAAAAAATTGTGAGCAACTTAAACATCTTGTGCAAGACCTCATTAATTTCGGTCATCTTTCCATTAGAGGTGTTAGTGATCAAGGAAATAATTTTTTTTCCCCTCCTAACCAAAATTTTAAAATATTTACCAAACCTATGCCTACTCATAACATTTCATTTGTCAAGGCTAGCGAAACAACAAAGAATGATGTGATGAATGTTTATACAGATGATGATAACAATTATACCATTCAACATGATCCTATAAATGATGATCTTATGGATGATATAGTATGAGTGATAGACATCATTCCTCATAAGTTCCAAACTAATAATCCTCTTGTGATTTTTTTCTCCTAATAATATATACTTAAATATGCACTCGATGGTCCTCTTTACATTATCGGATGAATCTATGACAAGTCCACTAATGGGATACTACTAGATCTCGTCTATGGAGAGAATTTGATCACTAAGGAATTCTTACTTTTGCATGATCTCTATCAAGATATATATGAAATCATGGATCAAGACACATAATGATTTCGCTTGTCCTATGATAGGATCGAAAACATTAGATATCTCATTCTCCATCATCCCATAGTCGGAAAAAATTTGTGTGAAGCTCAATTATCCATGACTTCACTCCATGAATGTGGTCCCTTCAGTCATACATAATTGCTTAAAGTTTCCCTTTGACAATGAAATATTTATTTTCCATCATATTGGCTTTAACCCGTTTTCCTCCAAAGAAAAATTTTCTTTAGATTTATTTTGGCCTAAGCCTATACAACCTATAAGGGTGATCCCACAAAGTTGGTTTACAATTACTAGGAGATTCTGATTTTTGCTGAAATCACATACTTTTAAAAAATATAATTATTTAAGCCTTAAAAAGTTCCATTTTAAGGATTCCAATTTAAGAGTGTTTGATCAAACAACCTTAGATGAAACCCCCTTGGATAGAACCCCGCTAGTTTTAAACCTTACGTACAATGGAGTCTCCTTTACACCTATCAAAATGCTGATAAAAATCACTTTTGATTTACGTTTTCGGGGATCCAATGAATTCATTTAAAATTTATTTCAAATTATCATGGTATTCCTTGGAACGAGCTATCCAACGAATATAATTTTAATATTTTTTGGTTTTATTATGTATTTGGTTTTTTAGTTTTATTAAACATAGGCTTTTCACCGAAAATGAAGCTATTTGTTCTGCACATGTGGAAAAATAGCAGATTATCAAAAAAAAATTTAAAATATGAGTACACTAGATATTTAGGTCCTTGATCAAACCAAAAAAATAAAATTTAATTTCGATATATACAAAAAAATTAACGCATTATACGGTCGTGCTATGTCTGAGTTGTAATTGGTTTGAATTTGAAACTTGATTAAAGAAAAAATGTTCAATAAAAAACTATCTAACCAAGTGAAAGCACTATATATTGGAGTTAAAAATCTAAATTCAAAAGAATTAGAATTTTATCCTTCATGGAAAAAAAATTATGCGTTATACGGTGTGTGTCACTTTTCAAAAATGTTGTTTTTTGAAAAAAAACCAATTTTCGTGGGAGATGGAAAAAGAAGTGCAATCTGATTCCAAAAGTTTGGAAAAAAATATTTTTATAATCTACAAACAAAATGTGATGAGACTCTAGTTTGCATCATCTTCAAATTCCTCATGTTTTAGCCGCTATAGGTGCCTGAATGTGAAGATTTAGTTAAAAATAATAGTTTCGGTGTCGAGTTTGACCAAAAATTGTAAACCACTATTGTGGGATCACCCATAAAACCATGAGAAGACTTATTTTCATTGTCCTATCAAAGATTCAAGGTGGAGAAAATAGCAGAACAATCTCTATGAAACATGTCTCCACCCACCACTGAGCCCACCATCCTAGATAAAACCATGATTCAACCTAAAGAAATTCTAAATAACCAAGACCAACCTAATATAGAACATTCACCCACTTCATACAACAAACCAAGAGATAATGATAGCAACCCTGTTACGCCTCCTAGAATAAAACAAGTTTAAAAAATCAAAGAGAAAGGGGTTGAAAACCCTCCTGTGGTTTCTTCTGTTCCTCCCCTTAGGGAAGAAATGAAATCTATGGTTGATCAACCCGCTACTACACAAACAAAACTTGAAAATAAAACTAAAATAAACAAAAGGTTATAGAAAGCATAAGCGTAGATGTCGTACCCATGCTTGCAGGCTGCATGAAGGAATAAACAAAGAAAATCAAAATCCAAACTTGACTAAAGCAATACATGATGACTCTACCCCCACGCCAAAACAAAACAATCCAATACAACCACAACAAGAGTTGAACCCTTCCTTGTACATTATAATTCAACCGCCTCTTGTGATTAATTTGGGTGACGATGAGGAAGTTACTAAAATTTATGAAGAGGTGCATAATGAATTGAATACAATTTTTTCCTCTTCCATGACCTTCAACAATAATCCTTCTAATAAGAGTGTTGAACCTGGTGATGTCCATAGTTCGACACTTTATATTGTCCCTTTGGCTAGTTTCCTACCTTCTATATACAATGAACATGATTGGGATCTGGATGACCTGCTTTAGGTTGACTCACATGTGCTTTACTAGTCTTCTACATTATTTATTTTCTTTTGAGTGAATGCATGTGTGTATTATGATCCCTCGTATTGTTTTGTTTGATGTATCTCTCTTTTTAAAATTCTTCTATTTGTACCTTCATTCTTCTCTATGTTGTAAATATTTTATGTTTTCACCTTTTATCTTTTTCATTTGTCTTGTATTTTCCTTTTGGGGATGATGCAAGGCATCAAGACATTCATGTCTCCTTCATATTGGCCCAAAATATTTTTCTTGTGTTTTCCTTTTGGGGACATGATGCAATTTGCATCGAGACATTCATGTCTCTTCCATGTCAACCCGAAAGGTTTTTCTTTTCTTTTCACTCTCTTTGTGTCACTCTTCTAGTTCTATGTGTATTTCAGGAATGATGATAGTTTCAAGCTCTCTAAGAACATTGTAGCTGTAACATAATGACTCCAAATCCATAGATCCCAGGTTATGTGTTTGGATTTTCATTTTTGGGGGAAACCCATCTATTTTCCTTTTCTTTTTCATGATGCAACTTTAATCACAAACATATGACTTGGCATATGGCTTTCCAAGTTGGCTCTCATGCCTTTTTATTGTTGGAATTTATCATTTTCTACTTTAAAGTAATTTCTCATAGTATGGTGTTTAGAAATTTCTTTAAAGTAGGGGAATACATTGGCATTATTCTTTTCCATTTTTCCTTTTCATGGTTCACGGTGAAGTATTTTTACTTTATACGATGTTTTTTTCACTTTGTGGATGACATTGGGTATGATGTATTTCAGGAGTGTGATCTCTCTTAGCATATTACATTCCTCTTAGTGGCTTGATGTGATGCACTACATCCCCTAAGTTGTGAATCTTTAATTCTTTGATTGGTCCTCTCTTGGAGACAATAGGCATAATGTTCCCTAAGTTAAAGACCTTACATGAACTAATAAATACTCCCTTGAATGTTCCTTATTACATTGTATTTTTATTTTTAGTTATATGGCCACTTTTCATAACACAACTTGCATGCCTATAGAGCCATATTTTTTGTTCATGAGTCTAAGCATACGAAGATTTACTTGTCTCATGAAGCTCAAAAATCATTTTTGTGTGAAGCCTTATCAAAGTTATCAGGAGGTATAACTTTGGTATGGTTTTGATAGGAAGTCAAATAAGGGAATGACTTTCCCTTGGCCACTCATGTGTGTGTGTGAGCATGCCAAAAATGAGTGTATGTGTCTCACCTTCTTGGACTTCTTACCTAGTGGATAGCGTGAAGTTCCATTGACTCAAAGTGAGTATGCATTTTTTTTTCAAACAAACAACCTAGATCTAATCCACATCGTGTTGGATAAATAGTTGAAGCTTGATCTGGGCCCTTTTCTTTGTCACTTTGCTTCATTTTATTTGTCTTTGACAGTGCATTTTTGTGCCTTGTTGAATCTATTTATAATTTTCATTTTTTTTCTTTTGTGCTTATGTTGGTTTGCCATAGGACCTTGGTCTTGGGGGCTTGCACAACCCTCTTGATCATGCTTCTCCTATCTTACTAGAATTGGTTCATTTGAACCCCTCTTGATCATGGTTGTCCTATCTTACTAGTGTTGGTGCATTTAGTCTACTTTAGTGTGAGTGGGAATCAAGTTCCTCCTCTCACTAACGTGTGGGCTAGATGTAATGGTAGAAAAAGGTCCCCCCTAACATTGCCTTGATTTGGTGTTGTAATATGTAACATATTCACATTAGGTCTTCGACCCTTGTGAAGTAAATGAGCTTATTGGTGCCTTATTTGGAGTGTTGTCAAGTGTCATATGGAGGCGAGGAGAAGGGCTCTGGTGATGGGCGAGAAATAGACCAGGTGTTGTTGTTTGAACATAGCTGAGGGAGATGGAGGTGATGTCGAGGAAGAAGACCCAGATGGGAGGTATTTTGGTCTCTTGGCATTTGATTCTGGCATGGTGTTGGGAGGGTGTGGATTTTGGCTCTGTCTTCCCTCTATGGGGCTATTCATGAAGGTGCAATCGCTGGCGCTGGTGGGTATTTTACCCTCTAATGCCAGGATGGAGGATGTTCTCTGCCTTGCTTTCCTTGGTAAGGACTTTGGGGCTGGTGTGCGGATTTTCTCTTTGCATTTCTCTATGCTTATTGGCCTTCTATACTCGATGCCTTCATGGTTCAGGAGCATCTTTGGTGGGCTATAGTGGAGGATTTTGTCTTCCCCAAGATCTATGCTATCTAGGGGTGACCCCTAGTGTTTTTCTCTTGTGTTCTTCGTGAGAGTTGCCTTGCTCCCTTCTTGTTTGTTTGGAGGAATCATTTGTTTATGGAAGCTAATTATCAGTTGGTGGAGTTTTGAGGGTGATTTCTTTTGGTTGATCTATGCTATTGGTTCACCTACTGTTTGGAGGGTTTTGTCCCTTTTGGGCCATTTTTGGTGGGTTTCCTCCATGACCCTTGTTCGTGCTTCTATGGGATCCATACTATGATTCCTTTGATATTTTTCATGGAGATTTTTTTATTTCATTTCCTTACTTCTACGACTCTTCTTATTGGCCCTATGGAGGTGGGGTATTCCTGCTGGTATGGCTTTGAAGGGGGTTTCTTTTACCCTTTTTGTTGGCCTAGCTTTGATCTCTCATATTGAGGTGGAGAGCTCTTGGATGGGCTCGGCTATTTTTTTGTTTCACCATGTTTGGTCTTCTTTGGAAAGTCCTATTGAGGTGGTGCTATCTTCTATTGAGGTGGAGATGGTTCTTTCCAAAGAAGCTGACAGGTGCTGCTTGGTGGGGTTGAATGGTGTTTGGTCGGTTCATCTTGAGGTCTTTTTCCCTTCAGCTCCTATGGAGGTGGGTCTCCTTCATATTGAGGTGGTAAGGATTATGCTAGTTGGGTGTTGACTTCTAGCTAGTTTGCCTTTGCTGGGTTCAACTTGTTAGGTTTGGGAGCTATTTTGAATGGTTATTTTTTGGGTTCTAGGTCCTAGAGAAACCTGGTTGAGGGTTTAATGTCCCTTCAAAACCTTTGGGTTTAAGGTATCAAGTAAAACCTGTTTGTATTTGATTAAGGGATTTTGTCCCTTGCCTTTCCTTGTACATCTTGTTTTTCCTGTTGTATTCTTAATGTTGTTGTTGTTTGCCTATTTATGATATATGCTTTATCTTTAATGTAGCATATTGTCCTTAGATAGTGTTATGGGTCCCTTCAAAACTGTATTGTAATGGGTTTTGGGTCCCATAAAAACCTATTTTTCCTCTAATCAAAAACACACTTTCAAACATTTATAGGGTTTTCATTAATAATTGGACTTCTTTATGCTTTAATTGGCCTTATTTTGCATCCACAAGCCCTATTTAATGTAAATTTTTTATGATAATTCTGACACAAATCAATACCCAATCATAATTCAGGTGGTTTCAACTTGTGTGGCCCAAATTTAGTGATATAGTCCTCATTCACCACCTTGGTCAAATGAGTCCCACCTAGATTTTTGGGTGTCACACCCTTCTAAGATTTTTTAAAAATGGTTCCAAAAATTATGCCTGATGGGACTCATTCGCCACCTTGGGTGAATCAGTCCCATGTGGCCCAAAATAAAATTTAATTAAAATTATTGGTGGTATTTTATCCTCCTAGATCTGATGTCGGCTTGTAGTGTTTTAATTTCATGAATTCTTGCATAATTAAGTATAAATACAAGTTTCTTTCACTCATTTTACACCTAGCATTTTGAATGAGAATTATTATAGCAAGTTTGAGTTCACAAGAGCCTTAAAGCCTTCACATGAACATTCAAGTGTCTTAAAGATTAGATTACCAATATTTCTAGAGAATTATTTAAGCATCAAGCATCATGTGAAAGTCTTCATGCATCATGTTTGTCTTTGAGCTAACAATTTTGATGTAGGGTGTTATGATTGAAGCTAGCATTTCATTCAAGATCTATCATCTTCAAGAAAGATTCAAGGTATACATCCATTGGAGCCATTTCATACATGTTTGCAAAATTTCATTTCTAGGGTTTGGCGAGTCACAACATCATATCTTGTTTATTCATCATTCTCCATTCCTATTTTATTCTATTTCAAGGTTTAATTACCAAAATAAGGTTTGACCAAAGCAAACCCCTATCCACTAATAAAACAATATTTTCCCCTCTTTAGTGTGTAATTTGTAGGTTTAGATTGAATAAACATTGAAGAGAAATATTGGATAAAGTTTTCAAAGTGCATAGAGTTTTCAAAGTTATCATCAAGCCTTGGAGAACATTGGAGAACACTTACAGGCTGATTTTTAGAGATTTGGATCCAAAAACCTGAACAAGTAGATTAAGTAGGCTAAGAAGAGCAAATTCAAATCCAATTTTCAAAAATCCCTAACTAGACCGATTCACCACTTCTCATGAATGAGTTCCAATTTTTGTCAAAATCTAGATTTTTGTAGATTGAGATACCCATTTGCCAGATTCTTGGTCCTGCATAGAAACCTAGATTTTAGAATGATTCACCTAGCTTGGCGAATGATTCCCACTCAACATTAAAGACAAAATTTCCATCATTTCGAGCTCCATTCAATCATTTCCATTTTTCTAGATGCATACATTTCATTCTGTATCTTTTTGTTTTGTTTCATTTGCATTGATTTAGGGTTTATCATTGCATATTACATTTCAAGATGTATTTCATTTGTATTTCCAAGTCCTAAGTTGGTGGCGAACCCCTTATTAGCCTACAATCATCCCCTAGGACAACCGTATTACAATATCTCTTTCTCCTTTGTATTGAGATCTCTAGGGTTATCCTTGAATGAAATTGGAAAGTGGGTGTGCTTTATGTATTAAAACCATACAAAAGAACCATACCAGTTTTTCCACATTTCGAGTTATATTTATTAAACAATCTTGATAAGAATGTTTAATTAAATCGTAAGTGTACTAAATTTCCTATATATCTTAATTGAAACTTTATTTAATTAGATAAATGGAGTGCATGATTAAATCACATGTAATAGTAGGGCATTAAATAATCTCATACATAGTGAATAAGAAAGTGTTCATATATACATCATAGTATTTATATGCATCCTCATATCACTATGGTGAAAAAATATGGTTTGTCATACAAAATCACAACATCATCTCACAGGCCTATAGCTCCCATAGCTCCTAAAGGCTTGGTGGTTGTGGTCAGTGAGAGGCTGTAGATCGTGAGTAGCTTCTAGAGTCACTCCTTAATCTAGTACAACCCTGACCTCAACTATAAGCTCTAAATTAGCCTCAAGTGATGTCATATATAGCTACAAAAGTTGATCTCTCTTGAATCACACTCTATCTAGATCCTCCTATAAGATATCTTTTATTTGATCATCAATAAGAACTTAGTCTCTCTCCCTAAGCTCCTCATATCTAGCTCTCAGTTGAGATATGGGCTAAAATATATATGATATTGTAGTGTCAAAAAATGTTGTCGAGAGATTTTCACACTTGTTTGGGCCCTCCTTTCTAAATTGGGCTTAATGTTGCCTTGATTTAGTGTTGTAATGTGGTTGAGACATTCACATTAGGTCTTGGTCCCTTGTGAACTAATGGATTTAAATGGTTCCTTGCTAAAGTGTTGTGAAGTGTTGTAACACACTTTCACACTTTTCTAAGGTTTTATTAATTAACTCAATCTAATAAATCACTTTTTAACCTTAATCTTACCTTATTTAGAGTGTTGTAAAGTTTTGTAACACATTTTCAAACTTCTTTAGGCTTTTCATTAATGATTGGGATTTCTTATGCTTTAATTGGCCCTATTTTGTATCCACAAGCCTCATTTATTGCATCTTTTTGAGGATAATCTTGACACCAATGAATATCCAATCATAATTTAGGTGTTTCAAGTTTGAATGGCCTAGATTTAGTGATCTAGGACTCATTCTCCACCTTGGGTGAATGATTCCCACCTAGATCTTTTAGCCCCAAACCTAGTTTCACACATTTCTAAGCTTCAAAATTGGTCCCAAAAATTAAGCCTGGTTGGACTTATTCGCCACCTTGGGCGAATGAGTCCCATGTGGCCCTGAGTCAAAATTAATTCAAATTCTTGGAGGGATTTTATTCTTGTAGATTTGATGTCTTCTTGTAGTGTTGTAATTTCTGTAATTCTTGCATAATTGAGTATATATATAAGGTTCTTTCACCCATTTTCATCCTAACATGCAATCAAGTGATCCTTATAGAAAATTGAGTTCACAAGAGCATTCAAGAATTCACAAGAGCATTCTTCAAGTATCAAGCATCATGTGAAAGACTACATGCATCATGTTTGGTTTTGAGCTAATAATTGTGATGTAAGATTTCATGATTCAAGCAAGTGTTCAATTCAAGATCTATCTCATTTAAGCAAGAGTCAAGATCTACATCTATTGGATCCATCTCAAGCTTATTTACAAAAATTATTGCTAGTGTTGGGTGAGTTGCAACATTATTATTTGTTCATTCATCATTCTCCATTCATTTTTTATTTCATGTTTCAAGTTTTAATTACCAACAAGGGGTTTGACCAAAGAAAATCCCTCTTCACTAACCCAACAAATTTTTTCCCTCTCCTTTGTGTGTGATTTGTAGGTCAAGATTGAAAATTTCCTAAGGAGAAAGAATGGAGAAAAGTTGTCAAGAGCTAAAAATTGTCAAAGTTGTCAACAAGCTTTGGAGAACCTTGGAGAAGACCTATAGGTTACAAATTAGATATTTAGATTGGGAAAGTTGCAGAGGAAGATTGTGTAGACCAAGAAGAGAAGATTCAAACTTTGAAACTTCAGAAAATCCCAAGTGGACTAATTCATCACTTCTGGAAAATGAGTCCTAGTTTCAGTCAAATTCTACATTTTTGTAAATTCAGATAGCCATTTGGTAGATTCTTGTTCCTACATAGTTTTCCATAATTTGGACTGATTTTCCCAGCTTGGTGAATGAGTCCTAGTTAGCCTTGAAGTCATATTTTCTAGTGTTCTAGATCTTTATCCAACCATATCTAGATTTTTAAGTGCACACATTCTATATTATAGTTTTCTTTGTTGTTTCATTTACTTCTCTAGGTCATTTAGTGTTACTTTGCATTGAATTATGGTTTTGCATTCCATCTTTGATTTTATTATATTTTCCAAGTCTAAACTTGGTGGTGAACCCATTATATTCAACCCCTAGAACAACTCTATTGCAAGATCTCTTTCTCTTTTGCATTGAGATCTCAAGGGTTTGTTCTTGAATAAAAGTGAAAATTATCCTTCTAGGTCCTAAACCCTAAAAGAGGGGAAAGAAAAATAATTTTCTTCCTTTCAATATGTCTTGCACTTTGTGGTGGTCTATACTTAACCCATATTGGTTGATGTAGCTACACATTAGGAATTATTTGAGCAATCACTTGAACCATGGATTTAAGCCAATATTGAGTATAACCGAGAAAATAAATGCATAAAATAATGTCATATATCATCATATAAAGCATAAATCAAAATTAGGTACATCTAGTATACTATGAAGTAAATATATATATACTATATCACTTAGATCACAAAATCACTATGGAGGATCCATGCATGCAATGATTTTTGTTATGTCTAGACTTCTTCATGAGGCTGGTGGCATATTATCCACCACTATACTCATCCCCCATGCTCATAGGCACTTGACCTCTTGGTTTTAAGAGTTTTTACTCATGATACATGAGGATGAGACCTATGTCTCCCCTTGGGGACATCACCACAATCCCCCTACTCCTATTGATCTCCTCTCAATAAAATAGCCAGCTAATCCCCATCTTTCTCATCACCTCTACCTACACCTCTACCATGACTATTTTCCTCCTTATAGTCATCTTGATGTTGTGGCCATGGCTTAGGATCATTAGTAGGATGCTATACATGAAATATAGAATCTAGACATTTGGTAGCCCATCACTTCCTATATGTAGTTCTCAAACCAACATCATCTACATTAGAAACTAGATTTTTGTCTTCCTCCTTATTATCATAGTTTCTCAAAGGGACATTTGTGTTGGTAGGACGAGAAATGTCCCATGTTAGGGAATTGATGTGATTTGACTAGAGATAGATTGGTCAAGGTATCAGAAGAATTTGAGTGAATTATCTAGTCACTTGATCATATTAAAAAGGCATAACAAAGTACTCATAGTGACCAAAAAATAAGTGATCACATTTGATCCTCACAAGATACCATGACAAGTGTATCTAGGGTTCTAGATTCCTATAGGGTCTCCAAATCATGTCCATAGAATCTAATCAATACAATATAATATTTTTAACAAGTCATCATACTTCTATGGCATCTTCAAAGGGTAATAAAAGGCTTTAGGATAGATCCACCCTATCTCTATGTTGTATCCCATGCACTACATGCAATAATTGTGCTTGAATGCATCTCATAGTGTACATAGCACTCAATATTATAGTATAGGTGTGCTAGCATGCTTTCCCTCCAAGCAAAAATATTTTGTTATCTCTTCATAATTTGTATAGTATGTATCAGTCCTCCATACAGATTGTGCATCATCCATCTAGTACAATTTCTAATACTATAGTGATGATCATGATTTAACGAATGACATGAGTCTCCATATCTCCATAAAGTAACCACCCTAGCTAAATTCATTTCTTTCCATCCTATGGAATATGTTGGTTGACGCAATATTATTGGTTGGATAGGATCTCATATGAGGTCCTCCACTGCTCATGGATCAGGATCCTACCCTAGATGGGTAGCTGAAGAATAAAATTTAAACCCTCTAGTGTCACTATAATCTCTACCATTGAAAGATGAAAGGTAGAGGTGTTTGCATTGCATCGCTCCATGAGTGCCATAAATATAGCATCATGGGCATGGTGTAAAACCAAAATAGGCCAACATCACATAGATGATTATTTTCCATAGAGATCAAAGAGGCATGGTCATGGAAAAGACTATATAGGAAACCACTTTAGTTATTTTTTATGCATGGTGGTATATGTTTGTAGCGTAAAAACTTGTAACTCTTGACAACTACACACTAGGCTTAGCTCCCTCTATGTTCCTGGACTTAATTATGCATTTAATTACCTATTTTTTAAACATTTTCAGAAAATAAAACAAGGGAAATGAAAGTAATATTTTAGTATTTTCCCCCAACACTTTAGGTCGTCAAAAGGATTGGTTTGGCTAGGGCGCCCCACACCCTTGACCAACCCATTTTGGCTCCACTTTGGATTTTTCAGTGTTGTTATTTTATTATTGGAATTTTCAATTTCATTTATTGACTATCGATATTTGATTTTTGGAAAATTCAAAGAATTGGATATAAATAAAATTCATTTCCACCATTTCAATCCTAGAAATTTTAGAGAGAAAATTTGAAGATACTAAAATCAATGAAGGCAATTCGAGGGAAGATTTAGTAGTATTATTATAGTAGTTTCATTAATCAAGATCAAGCTTCAAATATGTAAAAAATAAGGAAGAAAATTATGTTCAAGGAGCTATCATGATCAATTATTTAAAATTATGAATATGTATAGAGTTATCATCTATATACTAGTTGCAACAATCTATTATTTTTTGGGAGATAACCTTTTGTAGGTCTATCAATCATTCAAGGCATCCATCAATCAACTTTTTGTGCAACTTGTGTGACATCACTTCATCAAGGGTTTCACATCAAGGTAACACTATAATTTATCAATTATAATTTTAGTCAATTATAGTTGTTTTGGCCCCTACCCGACCTAGGGTATTCCCTTTTGATTATGATCATTTGTTTTATTTGGATGTATAAATACAAAAATGGGGTTTGACTTAGGAAAGTCCGTATACAACACAACATTTCCCACTCTTTACATTTGTGCAGGTTAGATTTAAATTTTTCAATAGAAGAAAACTATAGGAAAACTTAGTGTAGATCTATACCTTACAATACAGAGGTTTTTAGATCAAAAACCTTATATCTTAGTCAAGATCACCCATGCCCTTGACAAGTAAATTATGCTTCAAGTTTTGATGAAAGATGCAGAATACTCTTCGCTCCTTAGATTTTTTTATTTTTAGAAATTCAGTTTTTCCTATGTGATAAATTATATTTTAAGATCTAGGGTTATATTTCAAATAGGATTATTTAAACACACATCAAATTCATCTCTTTATCAAATGAAGACAACATAAACCATAGAATATTGACTCTCCCTTGTGGTAGAAAGCTAATCGTAAAACCATAATTCATTTAGGTTTGAATGTGGAGTGAAAGTGAAAAGGAGATAACCCTAGTTTGTAGGAGTTAATGGTGACTTCTCAATGCCCCCACGAATAGTTGCTAGACCAAAATATCTTACACAAGAGAAAAAATAGAAAGAATACTTTCTTAAGCAGTGCAAGATTGAATATGTAAATTTATATGAGATTCCTTGCTTACAAAGGTAAGGTGAGAGAAAGGATTAGACAAGATTATGACATGTGTCTTAATCTTATCACATGAAACAACTAACACATAACAACCTAGGATAAGATAAGATCTAGAAATGACAACTAAGACTTCTAGAAGGAATCTTATTATCCAAAGTAAACTTAACATTTGAGTATGTCCACTATGTCCCTAGTAAGGAATTTAAATAGGTACAAGAAATTTATTCACACCAAAACCCCCCTTTAAGTGAAACTTAGGGAGAATATTATTATGAAAACTATAAAGAGAAAATGAAGATGGGTCTCAATTATGAGTCCATTTTAGGTACCCATTTAAAATGGAAATGAAATCTCTCAAAAAGGAAGAAAAGGAGAAAACCCAACGGGAAAAAACTCATCTCCAAAAGAGAAAAGAAAACAAACAAGAAAGAAGAAGGATGGACGACTCAATTATATCCCCAAAGACTACATCCATCATGTACATGTTGAACACCTATAATATTGAGAGGGGGGTGAATCAGTGTTCCTTGAAACTACTTAAACATTTATACATCTAATATTTTTAGCATATTCAATTGTAGTAATGAAAGAAATCATTAACATCCAATAACATCACATAACACATGAACACTACAACTTTTACATGGAAAACAAAAAATGGGAAAATTCACTATGAGGATTAGCTCACAATATATTATAAGCAATTATAGTATATTGCGGAAGTGCTCACTGCAAGTGGACCCACTGTCCGAGTGGAATCATTTCGAATTCAGAAAACAAAAAAAGAGATAGAATAGATTATGGCACATAGTGAAGTTTTGAACTGTTACAAAATGCATCTACTATATGCTGGAATATAGTTCCATTGAAGCTCATAATACAAACTCAAAACTTTTCATACTGATTTGAATCAATACTCTACTATGCTCTGCATTCTCACTAGAAAATATTTTCATTCAAAAAAATCTTATCACATATCCTCATAATCAAAATACCAAAAAACAATTAACTTATATATACCTGCTTTGCTCATAATATCAATTAGGTTGGCGTAATTAGATGTAGTAAAAATAATGTAACTTTTCAATTCAAGATCTATCTACACACGCTTCTTGCCAAGATTCAAATCTCAAGAAAAATTGAAATAGGTTGGCATGGACCTATAATAGATCCCACATAACTTTGCAATACTTATTTAGGCTTCACATACCTTCAAATCTATTAGGTCAATGCCACAGAGGACCTAATACAAAAATTCACCAAATATATACCCATATTCAGATTTGTAAACCTCAAAAAATCATGCCAACTTGAATGCACACTCATCTAACATCTGTCAACACTTCCACAACTTTCTAAAGCCAAAAACCAATACATGTAGAAATGTGGACTCATTATCTCATATATATTGAACCGGGAATCTTTGAAACTACCAAGACAAACTTATGTTACTCATAACTCCAAAACTAGAAAATAAAACAAGCTAGAATTCTAGAATTAAGTTCTACTAGCCAAAAAATTTATGGTAGAAGCGTAGAGAAAAATATTCAACAACGAACCAATGAAAACCCAATTACCAAATCCTCTGTACATAGAATCAATAGTATTAACACAATTAATTTTTCATCACAATTGTTTTCACTGGATCAAGCCTTCTTATAAAATTGTCTTTCAAAATCATCTTCAACCATGCTCATGACACCGAAACTGATTTGCACCATAGTCTTTGTACCAGGATACAATTTTGACATCAATGATAACACTACAATGGATAATTGCATGTACCATGTGCTCATATTTCCAAAAAATGAATCAATGACATCTCATTCTTCCAATAATATATGCAATCAATTAGTACCCCATAAGAGGGAAAAAGAGAGATAAGATATCCCCTCCACAATTAAGAATCTCGAATGTTGATGAAGAATGCATCAAAAAAAAAGATGACACAATGTCTATAAGCACCCTATCTTCCCTTAGGAAGAAAAAAATCAATAGGCTAATGAAGAAGTCACTCCATGTCAAAATGAAATAAGGAGGAAAGAAGTCTCAAAATGTGTGTCTCTAAAAACTTATTAGAATTCTCAAAATGTGTGTCCCTAAAAACTTATTAGGAGTCTCCAATGTTGAAAAATCTACAACATAATCATTGTCAAAATCAACCAAGAAACATTACATATCAAGAGATTGAGGAAACTCTTGAATGCCAATCTCCAAAGGTAATGAAGATGCGATAAATTTTTTGTTGAAAATGTCATAAAAGAGGAGAGAAATCCCCTCAAGTGTGTCATCCAGATCTATAATATGAGACTCTACAAACAAGTTAGAAATCCCTATCAAATGTTCATCCCACAAAGAAAGATCTAAAAAACAATGATCATCCTGTTTAATTGAAGCACTGCTAGTTGAATAAGCAATAGGTGGAGGAGTAGAAAGCTAAAAAATGGTCTCTAAAATAACAAGGTTTAGATGACCAAAATTTTCCTCACAAACATGATTCACACTCAATGAATGACTGTGATATGCAGCCAAATCAACATTATCTTCAGCTGAAGCAAAATGAGAAAAGGAATATAAATGAGATGAATGAACAACCATTGTAATAGAGATGATATCCCTAGTCTGAAAGTCCCTTATGTACACTATATCAAGAGTTAAATGAATTATTTTACCTTTTCCACCATGGGTAATTTGATAAACAAAAAGGATATTTGTGGACACAAAAGGGACACAAAGTGCATCATTAAAAGTGCCCTCTCCCATGCCAATATAACCCTTCCCACTTACCTTCATATATGTATTGTTACCCATCAAAATATGAGGTGAATTACAAGGATCAAAAGAAGATAGCACTCCAATAAATGATGTCATATGATGATATTCCCTTGAATCAAGAAGCCATCTATTAGATTTAGGACTTGCATAGGTCAAGAGTGCTTGTCCTTTCACTTTGTGTAGCCTATTTGCAGATCTTGCATTCCATGATTGTAATGATGAAGGTGTTGTCAATTTAGATGAAGAAAAAGAAATAGAAGAAACTAATGAGGGTAGAGGTATGTTATTATTTTGAAGGAGGTGTGTGAGTTCATCAATCTTATTTTCATAACATCTATGCTCATGAAGTCTTAACCTTTTACAATATGCATATTTGAACTTCTTCTTTTTCAATGATTCATCTTTAGAAGACAAAGTGAATTTATGAGTGCTATGTGAAGGTGAATTTTTACCTTTCCCATTAGACTTGGGGTCCTTATTCTAATTCTGATGCTTTCCACTTGAAGCATTTGGATCTTCTGCAAAAAGAGCATGAGATTTGGAAGACTTCAATATGCCCATGTGTGCCAAATTTGCTTCTTCCCTTGTGATCTAAGATGCAAATTCATCAAGAGAATGCATTTTGTATGCATTTCCAAGGGCATCCATTGTACCATAAAATACTAAAAAACACTAAATAATCAATACCAAGCTTAGTAGGAATATAAATAGTTAATTGTTCATCCTCTTTAGTAACCCCACAATTATATAACTGCAATCTAAGATAATTGAGCATAGAGAAGAAGTCTTAGATATTGTCTAAATATAAAGGATTAAGACTCATTAGTTCATTATCCAACTTAAATTTACTCATTTTATTTGGCTTACCAAAGAGACCCTCTAAGGTAGTCCAAATATGATTAGGATGAATGCAAGATGCAACATGATATCTAAGATCTATACAAGTAGAAAAAATAAGAGCACCAAGAGCTCCTGCTAGTTCTGGATCTTGGCCAAATTTGATTCTTTGCAACATGGCAAGGTCATAGCTACCTTATTTCCACCTCCATAAAGCAAGAAAAAATAGTGAGGAATAAATATACCCTCAAATTTTGATTCCCCTCATAAGTTTTGGACTAATGCATATTTTTTTATGTATACAATAGTTTTGAATTTATTTTGAATTGGTTTTGTAGGATTTGGTTTCTAATTTAGTATTCAATATTTTAGTACGTTAAGGGCTTTATTTTCTTGTTTATTTAATGATCTACGTCCTCTACAATATCCTTTTGGGCATCCTCTTATGATATTATTTTCTTTAAATACTTTAGCTTGCATAAGAACGTAGTGTCATATGGTTGCTAAAGTGGGGGCTAAATGTAGCATCAAACATTGTACTCTCTTAAGGTGAAAGTACAATTTCATGCTTTATTTAAAAATATCTTTAGTATCCTCAATATTTATGTATTTTATAGATATTCCATACCCTTCACGTTTTCTACCAACCTAGGTGAACTTATTAGTGCTACCCTAAAAAGTGTTTTGGCAATTATATTTCATCAATTTAACCTTAACATTTGCTCACTTTTTGAATAAGTCCTGATTAAGAAAACACTAAACATATAATTCAGATTTAACTTTATGTAAAAGGGCTAGACAAGGGCATTAGTACCCTAGTCCATCTGTTTTCCCAAAAAAAATTGATTTACCATTTTCACCGATCTCTAAGTTTGGAGATGTGAATTCAAATTTAGGTCTTAGTAGTAAATTAATCTCGAAAAATAAAATTAAATGAGTCATCCTACACTTTAAATTATTCCTATGTCCCACTATGAATATAAAAATTATTATTGTAATTTAAAATAATAAGTAATTGATACAAAAAAAAATCTACCAAAATACATCAATTTTTACAAATTGACAAGGTAAATTTCAGAAATAATCAAGCTAGAAAAATGATTGGAGTTTTATTCTAATAGAAGGATATGATGGAATCTAGATTTGGATTCCTTATAGCACCTAATTACTTGATCTCAGAGTGCTCTCATCTTCATACTTTGATCTTCTTGTTGCTTCAAGGTAGTTGTATGTTTGGGTTTTCCCTAGGGTATTTTACTTTTTGTTGGGTTGATCTTCTTCATGCCATTTATGAACCCTTATCTAACACACTTTTTGTAGGATTAAACTCCCTTAAGTTGAAAGTAAAATTTCATACTGTATTTGGAACTCGCTTTAGTATCCTCTCCATTGATGCATTTTACAGACATTCCCTAGCCTTGACCTTTCCTATCATTGCAAACATATGATTTCCATAACCTATAATGTTAGAGAAAGAAACTATTGTATTTGATTGTGTGATTTTTTTACTATCTCAATGTTTCATATTAAAATTCAACATCCATTATCAAGAGAGTAAGAGAAGATAATTGTGAAATTGTTAGTAGACTTAGCAAGGTAAAAAGGAGGAGGAGAAATTTCACAATTCTCAATTGCTCTCATGATGATAGACCATGAATTTTGATCTGAAACATTGAGAGAGAAAAAAAACTCACACAGTCAAATCTAGAAGTTTTTTGCTCTAACTTTCATATTATCCTAGTAAAACATGTTAGCTCTACAATAAAAAGTGTCTTTTCGATCATATTTCATCAAATTAGATAGGGTAAGTTCTCATTATCTAAATATGTAATAATTAAGCAGATCCTAAATTTGTAAATTAAATTTAAATTTCTGCGAAAGGTTTGGACAAATATGCTAGTGCTCTAGTCTAGGTGTTTTTCTCAAAAAATTTGGTTTCTCATTTTTTATTGTCTCTAATTTTTAAGATGTGAATTTGAATTTGGGTCTTGGTGGTAAATTAATATCAAAAACTAAAATTAAATGAGGTGGCCTACACTTTAATTTATTTCTATGTTCCACTATAACTATAAGAATTATTATTTCAAAATAAAAGAGGATGTAACTAATACAACAAAGCTTTGCAAAAATACATTCATTTTTACAAATTTACAACTTAAATTTGAGAGTTAATCAAGATACAAAAATGATTGGAGTTGGATTCCAATGTAAAGAAATGATGGAATTTAGGTTTTGGAGATAGCTTTGGCTTCCTTGAAGAACATAATGACTTGTTTTCAAAGTGTCCTCATCTTTGAAATTTATCTCCTTTCTACTCGAAGTAAGGTATTTGCATATTTGGATTTTCCCTATGAAATTTGGCTTTTTCTCAGGTTGATATTTTTTTTGTCATTCAGGAATACTTTTCTAAAATATTTTAGTAGGATTTTTATGCTTTTAGCTCGTTACAATCTTAAACACACTTAATTTTAAGAGAATTCTCCTTTTATCGGTTAATCAATCATCTATTCATGGAGGTAGACATACAAAATGGGTGTTTGAGCAAGGAAAGCTCATTTATAGCCACCTCTTTCCCTCTATTTGTTGTGACTTTGTAGGTTTAAATATGAAGATGACAAATAGAAACACTGAAGAGTAGAGTGCAAACCTACATGTTTTAGGTCAAAATGTTGTAGATAAGGATGCACACTTCTCATTCAAGGGTGCTAAGGCCATTGACCTTCCAATTTAGCTTTGAATTTATAGGACAAGTACATAAAAGTTTTCCCTTCTCATATCTATATTTTGTGACTTTTCTGTTTCATTCAAGTGTTAATAAATTTGATTTTTAGATTAGGTTCCATAGTTATATAATCTACGTTGAATTCAATCAATTTTCAAGGCAAAAAAAGAACCAAGTCCAAGGTAGATTGACTCTTCTTTTCCCTTTTCTTAGCCAATCTTATCACCTTGCAAGTTTGGCTTCTAATGTTGATGTGAAGAAAGATTGATCTTATTAATCTACTCACTAGGTGTAGCATCTATTTTTCCACATCACAACAAACATGGTCATCATCATGGCCTTTCTTTATCACATGCCTCCAAAAGAAAATAAAACATTGCATCGACAAGTAGATAGACCTTGATTTAGTTTTCAGAAAAAAATATCATATGAACCTCTAGTTACAACATTTGTACTTCATTAGCATAATGTCTACGAAGGATGCGACGAGAATGAAAGAGATTAGGGTTGAGATGGATGCGAAAGAAATTAGGGCTGCGATCGGTGCTTCCCGTGATGGGAGTAGGGCTGTGAAGGATGCGGTTGGTGGGAGCGGGAGTTCTTCCTGCTTGGGAAGCTAAGGAACAAGGGGCTCAGAGGGGCCTCCGATGAATGTTGTGGCACAAGTCACGGGTGGGATGATGGTCACTATGGGCCCACGGCAAGGAGATAGAGTGTCTTGCAGATAAAGGCAAAAAACTATGGCACAATGCTCACGGCTTGGGAGACTTTCATCTAGTGGGTTTATTTATGTGGCTAATTCTCTCTCCATTGATTTGAAAATTGAAATGGAAGAGGAAGTTGATTATAATGCTTCAGCCTTCTCCTCACATGGGGTGATCTATTGATTCAAGGGTTTTTGGCCTTCCCTTCCTCAGTTTCACTCCTGGATCTCAAAAAAATGGGAGCCTTTAATTACTAGTAAAGTTCATATTTTCCCCTGGCCAAGGGGTTTTTTGTTGCTAAATTTTACATTGATCTGGATAGAAAAAAAATTTATGTGATCACTTTTTTAGCTGGGAGGATAAATTTTTGTTGATGATTAAGCCTTGGCATGTTGATTTCAACCCTTCTTCTGAAACTTTCAATAAGATCCCGATTTGGGTTCGGCTTCCTAATCTTCCTCTCCATTTATGGACTGATTCCCTTTTAGAGGAAGTGGGCGAGACTCTTGGAGATTTTTTGTTGGTGGATGATGCATCCTCGGATATGTTTCACTGTACCTTTTCCCGCATACTGGTTGAAATGAATGTTTCAAAAGGGTTACCTGCCGAGATTTTACTTAAAACTTCTAAGAGTTCTTGGGTCCAAGCTTTGGACTATGACGGGATTCCCTTCCATTGTAGAAGATGTTTTAAAACAGGTCATGATGTTGCTCAATGTGGTTTTGAGAAAAAAAATGATGAAGGCTGCATAGTGGAAAGGTGCTTCACAACACCATTATATGGTTGAGAAGAAAGTTGAGCAACCTAGGATTTTTTCTGAGGTGGTTGCTTTGGATTCACAAGGCCTTAGGGCATCCTCTCCGAATGTCTTGAATGTTGGGGTAGTGGATGATTTGCAAGACTACAATGTTGAAACTCCTATTGAGAAAGAGAGTGGGCCTTTGGTTGCCACTTCTGGTGATTGTGCTCCAGCTATCATTTCAGCTGGCTCTTTTGATTTGGTCATGCCTGCAAGGAGGAATATAGATCAAATCTCTAAGACAACAGACTTTCTTCATCAGGATAATGGTGCACCGACTTGGCTTGATAAGGTAGCGCAAGTGGAAGAGGGTTGGATTATTGTAAAGGGGAAGAAAGATAAGTCCTCTAGGCCTCCTTTTGATAGAACTCTTTGCTCCCACAAGAGTAATTCTAAATGTAAATCTTGATTGTTCTTGTTTGGGGGCTGGTTTTTTGCTGGCTGCTAGCTGTTGGCCTTTTTTTTCCTTGGTTGTCTGTTCTTTCTTGTCTTTCTTTTTCACAACCTTCTGGCTGATGGCTCCAGATCCATTCAAAATCTGTTTGTAAAGGGTTTCAAGGCCCCTTCAAAACCTATTTTTACCTTAATCAAAAACATTTGTACTTCATTACTATAACAACAATCTATGGTGTTTGAACTTATCCATTGTTAAAATCTACCAGACCTTTTATGTTCCAACAAATCAATGGACTTCTCAAGAAAAGAAAGCCACTTGCCAACATTGTTGCCATCTCTAGCTAAAACCATACTCAAATTTATCTTTATTTGAGATGAGTCATCTCTTATAGTAACATGAGACGACAATTTTATCTATTGTAAAAGATAATTTATAATACATCTATTAATGGATGAAAATCATGCACAAAACAAGAAAATCCAGAACTTCTTCCTATGTCAAGAATCCTTGCTTATATTTTTGTGTGCAACTAGAATAATTGAATAATCATGATAATTAAACTTAAGGTTAAGTATTAGAAGTCTTAGGATCAACAAAACAATATGTGGTTAGTTATGGTTGATATACAGAATATATAGTAAGCTTTCGGACTATCAAAAGGTTATATGACCATTTATTCTAAATATAAGTTTTATTTTAAATAAGAATGTGGTATTTTTATAACAATCAATAGTACCTAGGGATTGAGATTACTTGGGTTTCCTATAAGTAGAATTTTTAATAAGCAACTGATTTTTTATCAACTAATGACTTTTTTTTTTTCAATTACTAGGGATTAGATAATGTGGTTTTTGTGAGATGTTTTTTAAATTCATTTTCTAGATGTCTATCACTAGACATGTTGATGTCACAAGATGCTTAATGAATCAAACTTCCACACCTTAATTGTGAATAAATAAAAATATATAACACATTTTTAAAATTAAATGCTACTAAATTTCATTTAATCACTACACAATCATGAAATTAGTCCTCCTCTCGGTCTAGTGGTGGAGAGATTTTACTTTTGAAAGGGAGGTCACAAGCTCAAATCCTACAAGAGATAAGGTATGTACACCTTCTATTGTGGAGCATGAGTTAGGTGCCTCCCTCATATTGAGAGTACGAGGAGTCCCATATACTGTTAAAGTCATCTATAGGCCCAAAAACAAATCACCTATGTAGTAGATTGCTCAGTTAAAAAAAAAATTGCCAATAAGAAAAAGATGTGACAAAAACATACAAGAAAAACATATGAGGAAACGATGCCTTGGCAAAAATGATAAACAAATTTCCTGTCTGCAGGCCAACAGACAAAAGAAAAATCTAATTTAATCTTTTATGGAAAATCTCTTCCCAGATGGAGACTTTTGGAAACAACGCTGAACGCCCCTAAAAATCAAGTGTATACAGTAGCAGTTCCCGCACTCAGGTCTTTATTTCGCAACGAAGGAAAAACGATCCCATCTTTATCTTAATGCTACAAACCATAAGAATAACGGTATTCAAACCCACTTTTCCTCTATAAATACAACGCACAACTCTTTCAATTATACACGTAAATTCGTATTCTGAGTAACTACATTTGATTGTTAGAACATGAAGAAAACTGATGTTTAAAAATACATAGGGGTATTTCTTGTATGTTTCTTGTTCGTAAAGCCTTGTGTGGGTAGCCATTTTACCGTGTGGTCAGGGTCAGGGTGCAATACCCAAGAATTTCGTTACAGTGATTGTGTCTATTCTAAATTTCTCTTCCACATAGGATTTGAATTTATATACAGAGGACAGCAAGACACTGTTTATAATTCTACTAGCTGGCAGGGCACAGCAGATACTCCGTTTACTGCCAGTGCAAGTGGCTGCATAGGCGTTGGCTGAAATAGTGTCTTCATTCAAAGCTCAAAATGCATGCTTTATCCATTATACAAGCTTAAGCACCATGGCTATCAAGCGATGATGGTTGGAATGGATAAACAAAGCGTCTGGCGTGCCTTTTGGTTATGTCTATTGTCAGAGGAGTTGTGTTAAGAGTTATATCTTCTCTAGTTTGTTAAATTTAGTACGATTTGTATCTCATCTTTAAGATTGAGATTCATGTATAAAGTTTAATTCGGTAGGATTTGAATCTAAATTAATAGTTAGACATATAAATTAACAAACTACAATGTCTTTGTAAAGACAAAACGTTACATGAACACGACTGAAATTATAAGTGACATGTACAAAATCATAAGTACATTCATTGTAATAAAAAATAAATTGTTTTATATAAAATATTATAATCATCTAAAATAAATATTTCAATATAAATATTTTATTCAATATATTTTTCTTGTCATAGTAGGTGCAATAATAATATATATTTTATAGTCACATCAAAGAGTTCAGAATGTTTGTGAATTTCTAGCTCTTCATTACTATGTCTTCAAGAAAAAGAAAAAAGAAAAAAGAAAATAACGATTATTTTGCAATTCGTTGTGTATGTTTTTTACATTGATGTTTTATACCATACTTAATTATCCATCATCAAAAAAAGGAATGTGATGATGGATGATATTCCTCTTCTTCATGATGGATCACTTAGCGTGATTAGAAACATTGATGTAAAAAACATACAAAACAAATCTAGAAGCAATATTCATTTCAATATAGACTATGGAAAATTAATACCAAATAAAAATAGAGAAGAAGATAAATTGAAACAATGATAATTTTCCATTTTCTCAATTCCATAGCCCTCACTTTCAATCCTCATACCATCATTAGAAAGATCCTATCTATTTAATTTCAATTAAAGAATGAAAATAAAATTCTTATACTTATGAAATGATTTATTTTTTAAATTTAATTATTTTAAGGCCTTTAATTCCAACTAGACACATGAACCAAATACGCAGAAGAAAGATAAATTCTTGAACAAAAGATGCATTTCTATAGAGAAGAATGCAATTATAAACTAAAACTACATAATGAGCAGCTAAGTTATTAAGAAATGATGCTAGCATTCCCCTCCTTATTACATTGTTCTTGAAAATGCACCCCAAAAACCTCAAAGTTCATCTTTCCAAGAGACCCCCCCTTAATGTTTGGGTGAAAAAAAACATATAACAAAACTTGTTGATTACAAAAAATAGATAGATATTCTTGAGAATATTTTCCTTTGAAGAAAAAAGTCTTGAACTAGGTGAAACTCCATCAAGCTGCCTCATAACCCATGGAAGGGTGTAGCACTAGATCTGAATTCTTGAGTTTCTAGATTACCACCTCCTCAAACTCCACAATCATATATCCATGAATTATTTGACAATAACTCAATGGTCCATAAAGTTATCTCCTAACCATGAAAAGGGAACAATTCCCCAAATTCATAGACTCTTGAATTTTCTAGGCTACAATCCATCTATTGATTTGATCAAATTTGTTCTTATATTAAAAACAAAACTTCAAAATACATTCATTCTTCAATTCTATCAACACATAAATCAAAGAGAAATATATTAAAAACTAAACTTCAAAAAACATTTATTCTTTAATTCTATCAACCTAGAAAGAAAAGAGAAAAAATGTGCTTCTCAAGTAAAGAACCATTTCAAAATTAGAATCTAACTTGAGATGATAGAGATCCTACATCCTCTAATACCTCCTACCTCTAAATGTGAAGGATACAAGTTTGAGTACATTCTTAGTACCTTCAAAAAAAAAATGAAGAAAAGAATCACGTGGTAAATCCCCATCTCCAATACAAGCTAAGTTAACTCCATTTGATTGATCTTTCTTTCTTAATGAAGAACATCATTGTCTTGAGTTCTATAAGACCAATCTATGTGACCCTTTTTTATACACTAAAAAATTTCAATTTCCCCTTTGTGTGTACATAACAACCTTTTATTATTGTTTCATGAAGATAATACATTCTCCTATTAAGAATCAACTTCTATATCTTCTACATTTGTTTTCTTTTCTTCTACCAAATGGGATAAGATCATATTTTCCAAGGTTTAAGAACTTATTTGGTTGAGTGTATGAATAAAATTATTGCACTTTGAACTGTAAAAACTATTTAACATAATCATCATCTTCAAGACCTAATATTACTTATGTGATTTGACATAGCGATTATATATTCCATTTTCAATCTAAATAGGTAAAGTTTTAGGGAAAATTTTGCATTAACTTATTTTACTCCAAACATTTTATTTAGATTGCCAATTTTTTTATTGATAATTTTCATAAATCTATATGTTGTATTTCAAAATCAAAAATATAAATACCAATAATAGCCTTAGCTTTATCATCTCTATTATGCCAATTCAATGAATTCTTCACATTTATAGGTGGTTTTTCCTTCATATTTACTATTCCCCATAGATTTTTTTTATCGGTTGCATTAGGAATTTTTAGCTTGGCTCAAGCTAGCATGGAGTCCACAATCGAGGGACCTCATATCTGACATGAACACAAGTAGCATTCCACTCCCACAAGCACTATATACCAATAGGGGCACAGATCCTGTAAGCACACCAGCACAACGAGGGAATGGGCGTCACACATGAACACCATCAATAGCCTCAATGCTATGTATCAATCCTGCAAGAAAATTAGATCAGCAAAAGCATATTTCTTGTGATCATTCAAAGACTCGAACCTTGGTGGCCACAACAACATCACCACTTAACCATCACACTATGGGATGAAACCCACTATTCCCCATATGTTTTTATTCATTAGTTTAATTTAAACTTTTATTTTCCAAGGACAAAAATTATAACCAAAATAATTGTGTTATGGAATATCCATTTTACAAAATACAAATGAATACTAACCTTATCGCTCCAAACAAAAAATATTGTTGTTATTAAACTTTTTTCCTGAAAAATAAAAATGTACTTTTAAAAGTCTCTAAAAATGTACCATGATTTTATAACTGTTGAGTGCTCATCGAATAAGTGAAGAATAATAGTAGAGTTTTCTACAAAAAAAATATCATTTGAGCATTAATATTGCATCAATTTTTTATGAAAAATCATGAAAGTGGTGAGACAACAATCTTTTCCAAATAAAACAATGAGCCACTACATTTATTTAGCTATTAATACCTTTCTTAGATTTGATGGATTCAAAAGGAGATTTCCTTTCATTGAAACAAGTTATGTTAAAACTAGTGTTTGCAATTGAGTACTTGATCTCCAATTCATATTCCTTATCATTCCTATTCTAATCAAATTGGCAAGAAGGAAGAAAATCAGGCATCAACATCTCTCCAACACCCTTTCTCTTTTGATTCCATCTTTAGAGCACAACGTCATCACATCTTAAATAATATTCATAGTCCCAAGCATAGGAGTGATGCATGCTTCGATACTAAATGAGGAAAAAGGTAAATGCTTAACATTGTAATAATGAACTAAATATGAGTTTATATAGCATATAATATAGTTGTTAGTTGAAGCTACATAACAAAATAACTAGATAACCATTGGCTAAGTTATTAAATAATGTAATGCTAACAAATAATTCAAGTTTGATATTTGTACAATTTTTTTTTTTATGAATAGGCAAATATCTATATTAATTTAAATATAAGAATATATATTCACAAAAAAAAGCGCGGGTGGTAAGAAGGCACACCCCGAGAGTCACATGGGCAACGCCCAAAGAAAACAAAATATCAGATCACATGGGCCCAACCTAGAAGTCTAAAAGCATGAAAAATTAAAACAAACAGGCCATTAGGCAGCCAAAGCAGTGCCAATAGAGCCCGGGGGGTCTTTGTCATCCATGTTTTCCCCTCATACATCAACGAGGTGTGGAGTAACGTCAGGAGGAGCACCCCAACCATCATCATCTTTTTCTTTATCTTTATTTTCTTCCTCACGTCGAGGCGTGATTGCAAGCGCCAGCCACAAAAAACTTTTCTCACTAGTAGGCCAACCAGAACTAGAAGCAGGTGGAGTATAAGAGGGCCACCCAAAACCTCCACCACCGCTCCTTGTCGCACCACCAGAAGTCCACCCCTGAGCCACCCATGGTGGAGGAGAGAAAGCATGCGGAGGAGGGTGAGAGTCCCTCTGAGCAGGGGGGTGGGAATGGGGACAAGCATAGCTACTCCGCTATTGGCCCCGAGAGGGCGATCGACTGCAGGAGGAAGAGGGCAAGTCGAGGACCCGAGCCGCAACACATGGGGCATTGCTCCAATGGTCTAGGAGGAACTACAAGTGAGCCACCTCTAGTGAAACTTTATTAGCTTGCACCTGTATCTGTAAAGAACACTAGAACAAATAATTGCATTAACATAGAGAGAAACATTAATATCCAATTGAGAATGAGCAAATATGCAAGAATTTATGTCTTTCCACCCTGAAAGTGTGCTAAAGCTAGGTGAACTTAGCAAGGATCCCAAGTGGATCTCCAAGAAGAACCATATGCCAAGAAAAGGGTTCCAGCCGAAAGGGTTGAAAGAAGTCATGTATCCAAGTCCAATGTTGTTGAGATCTAGGACAAAACTAGAAGAGATGCTTGAATCATTCTGGTTGCCCGCAAAAAGGGCAACGAGGGTCTTGGAACCCAAGTGAATATGTCGAGAACCCACATGCAATCCTTGGAAAAGAATACACCAAGCAAAGTGGGCTAGCTTGTGATTAACACTTGCAGAACAAATGGCATCAAATCTCCTTCACTAGAAATGAGCTAAGGAATTAAGTAGCCACCTCTGGTTGAAACTGTTGATCATAGGAAAATGGGGTGAAAGCCAGCAGTAACCAAGACGCAGCTTGTCGCTTCTAAGAGGAGTGTTTGGAAACCATTTCTAGTCCTTCCACCAAGGTTTTTTCCCATGAATGTTAACTTTATGGAGCATATCAGCCAGAATGGCACTCACTAGCCCATCAAAGGTGCCACGATCCTAGTTTTGAAGACTGTATTGGGCCTTAAAAGCATCCCACTACATGATACACATGGTGGGCCGGTGAAAGAGCTGTTGCAGGGTCTAAATGCCCTTTTTGTGAAATATGAGGGCATTGAGCCAAGGCGATTTAGCCAGAGGTTGGTCATTCTAAGCGTGAAGGGGAGATCACCAGAGGTTCTGCTGATTGAGCGAAAGCCCATAACGAAATCCAGCTCCAGCCCATAGGAGCCAAGGCTTGACAGCCTCCCAGGCATGCCAAATGATCTTGGCCATAAAAGTTCCAACAATTTAAACGAGCTCTCTCATAACCAGGAGGGTTTGGAAGCATATTGCTTTCAAGGTGAGTTTATGAGTAGGAAATCCAGATTGAATAGAGTACCTGAGGAGAATCTTCAAGGCTTCATCTTTGGTGAGGGCCTGGATAATCCATTTGACACAAAGAGAAATGCCTTGACGTTGAGTGGAGAGCAGCCCAAGCCCTCTAGAATATTTAGGGAGGCAACAAAAATCCCATGAAACATGATAAAAACCCTTGTGCATTTCAGAGGAGGCCCATAAAAAATATGTCAGCAACTTTTCAAGCTTGTTGTAAGAAGCTTTGGAGGGAACCCAACAAGAGGAATAGTAAACACGAGTGGCTGCCAAGATTTTATAACAAACCTGGAACTTACCAGCCAAAGAAAGAGGCTTGGTAATCCAGTAAGCAACCTTCTGCTCGACTTTGAAGAGAATAGCCTGCCAAAGCTCCCTGGGGGAAGCTTGGAAGGCAAAGGGAATGCCCAGAAAATGAAAAAAATATCTCCCTACCTAATCCACTTCCAATTATAGGATTGAAGCCATGCAGGGGTGGGTAACACCGACTACCTGTAGTATAAATTCTTGTGCCATTGGATGGCAGAGCTGGAGGCAAGACAAAAAGTGTTAAGACAGTCAAGAGAAACAGTGATAGATTCTTCTTCCTCCAAGAGAGTGAAAAAGGAATCATCCGCAAAGTGGCCATTAACAAGCTGCTCCTACGAGTTCAGGAGAAGAATCCCTTTGACACGCTGTTGAGAAACAACATGGGCTAAAGCATACCGAAAGCCTTCAGCTGAAAGCACATACAAAGAATGGGCGAGAGGACACCATTGACGAATCGAATGGAAAAGACCAAAAGTAGAAGACTGGTAGCCATGAATGGTGATGCAAGCGAAAGCATCAGAAAAAAGCATTTGAACAGATTGAATGAAGCTGGGTCCAAACCCCAAGGCTTGCAACATTGCAAGAATGAAAGGCCATTCGATGCAATCATAGGATTTAGCAAAGTCAATTTTAATGAACACAACTTTCTGGTTGGAGCACCGAGCCCACTCCATGCCTTCCCACACAACAATGATATTATCTAGATAAATCTAGATTTGATGAAACCAACTGGGTGTACCACCTGAGGTAAGAGATGGCAGATTTTCAGAGCAAGGGATTTGGCAACGATTTTGTAGGAGACTTTGTGAAGCGTGATGGGTCTCCAGTTGCAAATATCCTCCAGATATTCAGGCCTAGGTATGAGTTTTATATTTCCCTTGTTTATTAAATTGCCTAGGGAATTGGGATGAAAGGCTTCAAGATAAACATGATGCAAGTTGCTCCCAACACAATCCCAAAGAGCTTTGTAAAATTCACAAGGGAAGTCATCAATCCCAAGAGCCTTGTCATCGACCATAGAGGAAACAAGTTCCTTCAGATCATCAATTGTTAACAATCGATCACAAAAATTCATCTAGGCTGAAGAAAGCCTATGTAGCACAATAGCAAGGTAGTCCTGAAGGGCTTGTTATCACATAGGCATGGAATCTTGCATAGTGAACACCTACTCGTAATGGTACACAAAGGCCTAGAGAATATCGGGAAGCTCTGAGAGCACCTGAGTGCCATCCTTGATATTTTTGATGCCTTGAGATGAGTGCCTAGCACGAAGTGCCAAAAAAAATTCTTTGGAGGCACGATCACCGATCTTAAGCCAATGTAGCTGAGCTTTCATTTGCGCTCCTTTGATAGCCTAATTATCAGCCACTTTATTTTTATTCTTTAATTCTGCAACCCTGACTTGATGCGATGGGGAAAAACGACTGGCCACCAAAGCCTCTATAGTTGTACGCAATTCAGCAGTGGTAGCCTCATAAGATCGGCGGTGAACGATAGCCAGCTGGCGCCCATAAATGCGCAAGAAATGAGGAATACGAATGATGGAATTATTCCATGAAGTAATCTAGATTGCATTCCAAATTCCACACTCGACGAATGTGGGCCAGAGTGGGCTTGTGGTAGAGAAGAGAGGCATTCAGAAGGAATTGAGTTTTACATGTGTGGGGCTGGCAAGAAGTCCATTCAATGTCAAAATGAATGGGGAAGTGGTCTGATGGAGTCACAACCACTAACGACTTCACTAGCAAGGTAGAGCTAGCAAAAATAAATAAATATTGAGCCTAGATCATGGAACAATGAAGGTGCTTAAAGACTCTGTCAGAATTGGCCCTGTAATTACACCAAGTGTGCTAGAGGCAATGAGAATGGCGACAACCAATATTGGGGTCAAAAATCCCTAATTTATTACACATGTAAAACCACGCCTCCCTTTAACCAACAGCCGAATGAAAAGTTAAGGTGCCATCCTTGTCATATGCCACGTCAACCATATTGAAATCCTAGTAGAGCAACCAAGTGGCATCTGGCAGAGAATCAACTATCCAGTGCCAAAGTAACGAGCGCTCTACAACATCATTACAGGCATAAACATTGACAATCTCGAAGGAATGATTATCAATGTTGAGAAGAACGCAGACGACCTGCTGGTAAGTATCAGTCCCATGATCCACAACACAAGAATGCAACCGGGGGGACAAAAAAGTGGCAGCTCCACCACGCCTGGCTTCATGCAAAGTGCAAAACATAGTATTGGCTGGCCAAATAGAATGGCTAGCTGAGGCAAGCAAAAATCCTGAAATTTTAATTTGCTTGGAGACAAAGCACTTGAATCTCTTAATATTTATGTAAATTATCCCTAACAGAATAATTTCTAGAGAGGTCAGTTAGACCTCGAACATTCCATGAAAGAAAATTCATGGATGAAACTCCTCCATGCATTTAGAACCTAGTTCCTCCTCAACCAAGGAAGAGAAACTGTTCTTCAAAAAATCTTGGGGAACTGAACCAATATAGATAGGGGGTGAAAATCTCCACATTTATGGCACATATTCTCCTTCTTTTGGTGGTGGAGACAGACTACAAGACTGTCATTGAGTCCTCGTTGTGGGAGGAATAGGAGGCTAAGCGCATAGAAAAACCACAGGCTGAGGCATTTCCTTTGGCCTGGGCTGTACTGAAATAGTAACAACTCCAGAAGGAGTGGTTGTCCCCTTATCAGAAGGGTTTGAAACAACTTTGGATGGTTCAGGGGCCTTGGGCGCCGACCTAGAACTAGTTGGCTTGTTTTTCCGGTTGGTAACTGTGGTCCACTTTGAGTCAGCCTTAGTAGAAGGCTTCGTCTAGCGAGGATTTTCAACATCTCATGACAGTGATATTGTCCGAGGAACTATTAAAGGGTAGTCCTTGATCTTATGGTCAGCCAACTAGCACCAGTAGCACCTAATGGGAAAATTGAAATACGTGACTTTCTGGGTGTGCCTAATAGCACCAATTTGAATGTCTACAAACTCTTTCAAATCCTTGGACAGATCAACTTCCACACAAATCCGCTTCTGAGGCCGGGCTTCAAAGAACCTGTCAGGTTCGATACAAACAAACCTCCCCAAAGAAGAAGCAATGTGGTTCAGGAAGGGCACACATGGCAAAGGCAGACCAAGAAACTCAATCCAGACCGGGACCCACATTTTGGTGTCGTCTGAGACAAAAAAATCTTGGGTCAATGCTTGGAATACCAACAAGGATGACCTAACATACCAGGGTCCATCCCTTAAAATGGTATGGACATTATTAACTTTCACAAAGTGGAATAGAAAAGATCCTTTGGTCAAGTTCTAGATTATATCAAGGCAGACCCCATGAGGGACCAAAGCTTTGTTTACCCATTCTTTCAGCACACTTTCGAGGGGAGTCCTCCCAACAAAATAACCCACAAGGGTGTTTTGTTTGAGCCATTGGCAAGTAGAATCAAAATCAGGTTAAGGCCAAACTACATCAGTAGGGGCATCAGAATGCTTACCTCATGAAAAAAATTTGGAAAAAAAATTCCAGGACGTTTGTTCCTAGGAGGTGCCATTGAACTATTCCAATGAACCGTTAACACCAGCATGAATTGCTTGGTTAATTCCGGTTGAAGGCATATTAAACCCCTAAAACCATAGTAAATGCGGCCGTACTCAATGAGGGATGAATTTTCTTGTGCAGAAGGTGCAGTATGATGCAAGAGGGGCCAAGGATGACCGCAAAAAACATAAAACCCTAGAAGAGCTCATTCACCTATTTGTACAAATTTATATATATGGTTAGTAAATCAAATAAAATGTAAATTTTGACTTTTATAACATGAGATTGCTATAATTGTTAATCCTCTATTATACGTTTTATCTATTATAGCAAACACTTGAATATGGGATACTAAATGGTCATTTTTGGGGATTGACGAATTCAAAATGTATTTATTACTTTTAGCAATGAGTATGCTATGGAATTTACATTAAAGGCACTAGTTTAGGTTTGATGGTGGGTCATTTTCCATTAGATCTTATCATTTATCATTTATCATTATATGAGAAACTTCTAAGCCATTGGCCTTAGAAAATATTAGGGATTGCCACCCCAATAATCCTACTTTAGCTTTAGAAAGAAGCAATAATAACTTTTTGAGATGTAATAGAGGGAAAAAAATCATTTTATCTAGACTATTATTTTGACTTGTTGAGTCAATCATAATCCTAATTAGTAATACTATGGTATAAACCATTTATATATGTACAATATATGAATTTATGAATTTATATGTCTATGTATATGCGTACATGTATATATGTGCATACATATATATGTACGTATATGCATATATATGTGTGTGTGTATACATAGATCTATGATATGTATGTATGTATGTATGCATGCATATATATTTGTGTATATGTTTTTGTGTTAGTGTGAATATCTATACCTATATATGTATATATGTAAATAATATAAATTGGTAAGATGAGGTGAAGTATTATTCATTCACCATCTATTTTTTTTGGTATCACAAGTGTAAAATTGCTAAACATCATGAAAAATTGAGATGGTTTGTCTTCTTACAAGATAGATTAGTTGAAGGTATATTTTGTTGATGGTTTAGAAGGGATGATCAAATAGGTTTACTATCCTATCAAGGATTTATTTATAAGTTTTAATAGTAATGCGATTGTTTTTGGTTGGTTCTACTTATATTGTAAATGGTTTGTGAAGTTTATATATAATTATACTTATAATCCTATGAAAATAATTAATAGATTGTTTATTTATGATTGTGATACATTATCAATTTGTGATTACTTTACAATCTCTACAAAGATATCACAATTTCTTGACATGTCATATTCATGCATGCAGTGATGTTCATTCTCATATAAATTCTTTAAATTTGTATCATGGAAATAGTGTTAATAAATTGATATGTATTTCTCTAACCATTTTCCATGTATTTCCATTTCTCATATCTCTCATGGAATTGATGCATTTCATGGATATAATCAATTAACATAGCATGATGATTTTTATAGTTCAAAATATAATATTTTGTGTTTTACATTTATTATGAAAATTATAATTGTCTTGGTTAGGATATCTAGGCCTCAAAACATATTTCATTATAATTTGAAGACATCTTGAATAAGTAATATATTTCATAGAATATGTGATTTTCCTCTTTACAAGCATGAGAGTCGTCATGATGTATGTGTAGATGTTTAAATTATCCTGATTAATGTCATGCACTCGATTCTGATCCACTAACACCATTTCTTCCTCAATCACCTCTTTACTAACCATATAATTAAACAGTCCTTATTTAGTTAATTCATCATCATTCCTCTTTTAATTAAATAAACCATCTTATTTGATTGAATCATTATCATCTTTTAATTAAGTAAATCATTTTATTTAATTAACCTTAATATTCCTCTTTGATTAAATAAATCAATTTTATTTAATCCTAATGTTCCTCTTTTATTAAATAACTCATTTTATTTAGTTAAATCATATTCCATTTTTTAATTGAATAAATTAACCCTTATTTGATTAAATCTAATATCACCCTCTTTAATTAAATCTAATCTCTCAAATTCCTCTCATTTTGATTTAAATGAACCCAAAATCTAACTCAAAATGTCAAATCAAACTAATCACTATCTAAGTTAATTAAATCCTAATTAACTCTAACTCTAATCCATCAAATCCTTTGGATTTTGCAACTTGCACAAGTAAATCAATTTAATTGATTTATAAAATCTCCTATTTTCATTCAAAAAGGAATCTTGTTGCAATATTCTTCCAATTTGAAAACTCCCTCCAAAAGGATCTGTCATCCAACATGGCATTAACTCCTCCTACAAGTCCTTTTTCTTGAGCCAAGTGGCATTGACTCTTCTTCCACATCTCCCTCCACAAGAAATATTTCAAATTTCAAATTTCCACCTAATTACATTTATTTGCACATTCACCAAAATGTCCCCATTCCTCCACTAGCATGTTGACAAGTGGCACATTGCCATTGTCTCTTGTTTATTCCCATATGTTGGCAAGAAACATTGTGAGGATCAATTGATGTTGTCATTGATGGCAACCATAATCATGTATTAGGTCTGCATTCCATCATTTGCTCCTACTGACAAGAAGACTCAAAAGTGTAAAGCGAGAATAATGTATCTGGTAACACAGTGTTCTTCAATCTATAAGATCATTTTTGGCTATTATTTTTCTATGTGCATCCTAGAGAATGTTTGTTGGAATATTATCCTCATTTCTTCTAAAGCACAGCTCATACCAGATCATGTGAAAGTTAGAAGATTCAATTGTCGTGTTCTTAGTTTTCTTATATTAAGGCTGACCTCTTGAATATACTAAGTTGCAGATGTATGGAAACAAAGTTATCAAGTATATCTATGTGTGTATGCCATCAATTGGGTCCTAGCCAGGTTATGGCCGACATTCGAGGGTACGCATTGTATATTTCTCATAATATGAGCCGACAGAGTGTAAATAAATGTTATATTGCGAATATATATACTTGGTCTTCCATATCATTTTGGATGATGTAAGAGTTATGTTGTTCTCCGAAAAATGAGTTAGAGCAGAGTAGAGGTCCGATAATGCACAGTTTCACTTGCACATAGATGATTTGTGTTGTGTACATGAGCAAAAAGAGAAAAATTGCAGATTCAGTCAGTAGAAGAACAAATACATTGTTATGCTTAATTCAGAACTGTAATCAAGCATTTTAAATGATAACCTCTCAGTTCAAATCTTCAAATGGTTTTAATTTGAACTCTTGGGCAACAAACCCTTTCTTTCTTGAGTAGTGAGCTCTAGGCAGTGCGCTTGAATGAAAGTGCACTCCGTTGTAATCTTCACTTCTGAGTATACTTAGAATCATACTTGTGGATTGGCCATCCATCATGGTTTTTCCCCTAAAAGGGTTTCCAAGTAAAAATATTGGTGTTATGGTGTTTTGTTTCCTTTCTTGTTTATGCATTGTGAATGAATGTTACTGATGCGTTAAATTTAAAGATAACTAAAGCTAATTTTTGCACAACACTGATTCACCCCCCTCCTAATGTAGCTTGTTTCCAACAATTGGTATCAGAGCTGGGTATGTGCAGGATCATCATGGAAAAAAATAGGCCCTTAAGTGGCAATAAAAAGACAGAAAATCAGAGTTAGACAACTTGACGTAAAAATTTGAATAAGTTATCTATATTATTTCAAAACAATGTAAAAATAGAATTTGTAGCAAATTAAATGTAGTTTCTAAACTACTAGACCTTTATTTTTATTTTTTAAATCTATTTGGTGAAAATTTGAAATTTCAATGTAGTAGTATTTAAATTTCAGGGTAAAAATAAGAAGTAGGTGTCTGTCTGACCACCCTAAACACAATAAAATGATAATATTTTTTTAGAATATTTTAGATATAAGTAGAGGACTCATTTCCCGATGTGATGCATATTTTTTAATAATTTGTTTCCAAATAAATAATTAATTATGATTTTTTTATTACAACTTTTAAAAAATATAAAATCTTGTCTGTCTAACCACCTTAACTTGGTGAAAAATTCATGAAATTCAATTTTTTTTTTTTTAATCCTATAGTATACAAAGCATAGAATGTGACACATGTTTTGAATTCAAAAAATGTGATACCATTTGAAAGTTATAGATTTTTTTCAATCAACCTATCAATCAGGACTTTATTCGTAATTCTAATAGAAAATGAATAATAATTATTTATTAAATTCAGTGTAAATCATAATTTATATTGGTCGAAATCTTAGAATCTCCTCAAAAAACCCTTTTCGTTTCATCAATTTTGGGTTAAAAAAAATTTGTCAGCCACATGTGTCATCATATGGCTTACATATCGCCACTTTTTGGCCCATCATGATCCTACACATATCTAGCTAGTTCCTCAGAAGAATAAGTCTAACAACTTGGGAGATCTTGGAAGAAATGGATTCAAGCAATCTTGAACAACTTATGGTAGGCCTAGATGATCTTGATCAGTCAAAAGATGACATCTAGAAATTACAAGAAAGTCTCAAAGATGCAGAAAAATTCATTGAGTCCTTGAAAGACAAGATCAATAAGTCAATAGAGAAGAGAAAGGAACTCTGTCATCAAATTCAACAAAATGATAACAAGAGCACTGAAGATGATCAATCTAGTAAAACCCTGAAAGATAAGATGGAGGAATGTGAAAAGCTTACTCAAGAGAATACAGTTCTCAAGCTTGAAATGGAATCCATCATGATGAAGATGACAAAAGAAATTGAAGACAGAAAGAAGAGTGAAGAAAGTCTGGCTCAATCCCTGAAAGAAAAATTTGAGGTATGTATTCGATTGAATGATGAATTGGAAGTATCCAAAAAGAGTGAAGAAGAAATTGAAAAATAGTTGGATGATGTTAGAAATGGACTTGATAATGCAAATGAATACAAAGAAAAGTTCAAATCCAGCCCAGCCATGCTCAATGAACTAATTAATAATCAGAGGACTCATGGTGACAAAAGAGATCTTGGATTTGAGAAAGGAGAAAACTCAAAATCATGACAAAAGGATTCTGGAAAAAGGCAATTCAGGCAAGGAAACTAAATGAACAAACCTGGAAGGTATCCGATAAGACAACCTAATGCTCAAAAATTTATTGGATACTATTTCAAATGCAATAAGTTTGGACATATGGCTTCTTAGTGTAGAAGTTGGATGAATCAAAGTGGTCCACATTTTTCAGGTCAATGTTTGAATTGTCATAGGATAGGTCACAAGTCAAATGAATCCAGAAGTATGATAAATCAATTTCATATAAATGTCAGATGTTACACATGAAATACACTTGGTCATACTGCTAACTAGTGCAGATCAAGAGGAAATCAATGGAACAAGTTGTTTGGAAAAAGAAATATTGTATGCTAATACTACAAAAAAATTGGTCATATAGCAACATATTGCTGGAACAGAAAAGGTTCGATAAACCAAAAGAAAAATGTGCAGAAAGACATCAAAGAAAAAGGGAAAATCACTATAGATACAGTGAGCCAAAAAATGCAGAAGAAATGGGTAAAGAAAGAACCTTCTACTGGAGAGAGTGTGCCAGCACTAGAACCTTCTTTTGGTAATTCTTCCACGAATAAGTCTCAGGCCTATGGTTTAGGGGGAGTTGTCAAATAAAATCAGATGAACCCCTAACCGTAAAGTGGTTTATGATGCGAATGTGTTCAGTAGATGCATAATCAATCAACAGATGCTATTAAAATCACTAGAGGAATCAGTATGTCAAAATAGAGGCCCGCAGAAGCTCTATTTGCCACTATGTACAAATATAGTATAACCGGATGTATGAGGGTTACAAAATTTATTGCGAGTAAAGTGTTGGGTGTGAAAAAGATAAAACGTCATTTCAAACTTCATTTCTCACCTTACATTTGAGGAAAAGAAGTTTGGAGAGCTCATATGCGATCTTTGGCAATTTGACGTGAAATCCAAGCGTCGGAAGAGATTCAACATTTCAATTGTGATCCGACAAAAAAATTATTCTATTGAAGCTCTACAAATTTGGGATTTTCGGAAAATGAATACTAATTTGGTAGTAGAAGTCAAGGATTGTCCTCAACCTAAATTTAAATGGAATCCCTATAAATCTCCTGAGACTAACCCTTTAGGGGCCTTTTCATTGGTCCCGCATCGAGTTTTGCATACATAAAATATTAGGGTTTATATTCATATGAATATTGAAGAACTAGGTAGCTCCCAAATTTTGAATATGTATAATCACCACATTGTTGATGAAGAATTCCATGTAAAGCCAGAGCATAAAATTTTGGAAATAAATAAATTTGTATAGATGGCTAAACTTCCCATGTTTATGGAATTGGAATGGGTTTGATATGTCCTAAGTTGGGTGCATGATTAATTCATGTGGCTTATCATTCCATTAAAAATCACTAAGGAGGCCATTAGTGTCATAACCAGTTTGAATTCTTCTAATGGGTGGCCCATTCTCAAATATGTGAAAAATCAAACTATCAAATATGCAACAGGATCGACTTATGACAAAAGGGAATTGGCCATAGAAAACATCATTGATATAGATTTAAAATTTACATCCATGGTCATTGGTTACAAAATATACCATTCTAGTCGAGAAAACTATATTCAACACAACAATTTATACAACCTACCAGATGGTTAAAGAAAATTCCAACTACGATCTATGTGAGTTGCTAAGGATTCAACTAATGGAAAATCTTTCCAAAATAAAGAAGGATAAGAAAAACTCATTCAAATATGGTACCCTACTTTTATGCTTGTTTTTTTATTTCATGAATGAGATTCTGAGAGTTGGTAAAGTTCAGTGGAGAAAAGACACTCCGATAACCGAACAAATTAGAGATTTGTTGTATAGTAACGGGGACATGAAATCAAGGAATGATGCTATGTGGGGATATTTCAACGATTTCTAGGCTATGATGCAAGCAAGAGAGAGGATTCCTACCTTAATTATGGAAAAATATAGAGATTCTATTGTTTTATGGCGAGAATTGATCAATGTATGATGGATGTCCTTGATCCTAGAACAATGTGGATTATGCCTATGGGTTATGAAGTCGATGGAGTATTCTTGGACATGTACGGTCAACACATCCCGAGCAAAACAATTGATCCGAAAGAAGAGAGATTCAAAACATATGCTGAAAAGGATGAACAGGTTCATAGTGAGTTGAGAAATACTCTTGGTACAAAGTGTGTGATAAAAGAAGTTGAGATTTTCACAAAGAGCAAGTTAATATCTCCATATTTTCTCAAAGAAGCTAGATAGAAATGAGCTGAAGATGAAGGAACAAGACAAGATGCCAGAGAGGTACCAAAATAAAAATCAACTGGTCCGACATTGCCATCCAGCTAAACTAGGACTACAAGAAGCTCTATATCCTAGTTAGTCCCTGCAAGAAAGGTCACTCCCATAAAAACTGAGCCTAAAAGATCCAGAAAGGAGGGAAAGAAGAAAAGAAAAAGAATATATATGGCTATCTTAGATGATGAGGAGACAAAATTTGATAAAGAAATCAAAGAGATCTAGAATCAAGGTACTAAATCAGCCACAGTCACACAAAGTAATCCTTTCGGTGAAGGTGATCAAGCCAAGAAGAAAGAAAAGACAAATAAATCAGGTATGTTTGTGCAAGATGTTGAGAAAGCTATGGTTCAGGATGGAAACTTAAAACTATTTCAAAAGTGGTGTAAATCTTTTAATGTTTCTGATAAAAGAATTTTGGAAGAGGCAATTATAAAACACATGAATACTTTCAATAAAGTTCTAACTAAAATAATGGATAGTTTTCTGAAAAATTTATATGACATTCTAGAAGCTAGGAGGTTAAGTGCTAGAAATGAAGAAGAGAAAATGAAAGAAAGGGTTCTAGCTAAACTATGTCGAACTATGTCTCTAAATGAAATGAAGGAACTCCTGAAAAAATCACAAAAGAAGTTCAAGAGTAAAACAAGGGTCAAAAAACTTATGATTGGTGAAACAGAAGAAGTCACAAAGGAAACTGAGAAAGTTCTAAGAGAAATACTGTTAAATGAAAGAGTTGATATTGTGAAAAAGGAAACCCATGTTGATAAAGTTTTACATGATTTGGGAAATGAAGGAGAAGAAGGAAATGTTGATAAAAAATTTAATGATAATGCTAGTGATAATGTTGGTACTGATGCTAACATTGAAATTCTCATGGAAGTGGAGGCACCTAAAAATAATTCATTTGAAAAGGTAGAAATGTTTGAATTCAATCCCACACCTTCAGTTGAGGAAACACTTGTTGAGGAGAAGAAAGAAAATTTGATTACTACAAGAGACACTGTTGAAGTTGTAAAAAAAAAGATTGTTAAACAAAAGGAAGAACTGAATGCAGAATTGATCGAACGTCCCATTAACCTGACTACCTTAAGCCCAATTCAAAAGATGAGAGTAGCTAAATTCACTCAAGCTCAAGCAAGAGATGAGATACTAAAATCTCATGTTGAGGACAATGAACTATTAAATCTGGAATCTAGTGTATTGGATAAATTAATGCCATCCTATGTGAAAGATTTGGCTAGCTCATCCTCTTATGAGATAAAAAGGATAATCAACTCTATTGAAACTGATTTTGAGTCATTTGAAAAATCAACCATGAAAAAAGTACAGAAATAATTTGAAGCTAAAATATCTACAAAGCATGCCTATCTTTCTCAAAATTTATAGAGGAAAATAAAAAGAAGGTCAAGGAGCTAGAAGTGAAACTAAATTCTATCTTAGAAGCATTTGATCTGGTAACCAGTAATGCTGGGAAAACAATAGGATAAGTGATGTCTCTACTCAGTAATATACAGGGGTTTAAATCTGAAAATGACAAAATTATTGCCAGAAGTTGTGAACTCCAGAGTATCATCTATCCAAAACATGTGACATATTGTCAAGTGTTCTCAAAGATGGAGAGGAATTTTTAAGAGTTGCATATCCATCCAACTTGCATTCCATGGAGACTCAATCCTATCTGATCTGTGGTTACATCACAATTTTAAAAATTCTTACAAGGATCTGGGACACAAATATGATTCAGCTAAAGAAAGACTTTGCTGATATTTTTCAACTCATGTAAGTTACAGCTTTTTTTCCTTAGACAGTTTTTGTGAATCGATATATTTTTGGCATTTGAAACCTACCTTTGCCATTGATGCCAAAGGGGGAGAAGGAATAGAGTGAAAATTTCTTAATCTTCTCAGGGGGAGAATTGGAGAATTACATTTTTGAATTTTTGAGCAGTATAGTCTATCTTGGTACTGATTCAACACTTAGTCATTTTTCACTAACTATTGCCATCAATGCCAAAGGGGGATATTTTTGGCAAGACACAGTACAAAGATCACTTGATGTTTTCATTGATGGAAACCATAATCATCTATCAGGTCTGCACTCCATGATTTTCTCCTACCGGTAAGAAGACTCAAAAGAACAACGTATCGAATAACATAGTGTTCTTCAATTTGTAAGTTCACTTCCGGATATTATTTTGCTTTGCACATCCCAGGGAACATTTGTTGGCATATTATCCTCATTTCTTCTAAATCACAGTGACTCATACTAGATCATCTTAAAGTTAGATGATTTGTTTGTCATGTTCTCAATTTTTCTTGTATTAAGGCCGACCTCTTTAATATACTAAGTTGTGGATGTATGGAAAAAAAGTAATCAAGTATATCTATGTTTGTATGTCATCAATTAGGTCCTAGCCAAGTTATGGCTGATATTCGAGGGTACACATTGTATGTTTCTCATAATATGAGTCGACAGTGTGTAAATAAATCCTATATTGCAAATATATATACTTGGTCTTCTATATCATTTTGGATAATATAAGAGTTGCATTGTTATCCAAATAGCAAGTTAGAGTAGAGAAGAGGTGTGATAATGAGAAGTTTCACTTGCACATAGATGATTTGTATTGTGTGCATGAGAAAAACAAACAAGAATTGTAGATTCAGTTAGTAGAAGAACAAATCCATCATTGTGCTTAATTCAAAACTGTAATTAGGCATTTTAGATGCTAACCTCTCAATTCAAATCTTCAGATGGTTTTAATCTGAACTCTTGGGCAGCAACCCCTTTCTTTCTTGAGTAGTGAGCTCTAGGAAGTGTGCCTGAATGTAAGTGCATTCCCCTATAATCTTCACTTTTGAGTATACTCAGAATCATAATTGTTGATTGCTCATCCACCATGGTTTTCCCCCTAACAGTGTTTCCACGTAAAAATATTGGTGTTATGGTGTTGTGTTTACTTTCTTGTTTATGCATTGTGAATGAATGTTATTGATGCTTTAAAGTTAAAGATAACTAAAGCTAAGTTTTGCACAACACTGATTCACCCCCCTCCCAATGTAGCTTGTTTCCAACACCATATTCATCCCATTTTCTCATTTATCCATCATTCTCTCTTATAAATAGAGGTATTCTCTATTGATTTTGGATCCAAAATCTTAGGGATTTTGTTGCACAACTTTAGGCAAAGGAATTTATGCAAGTTCATCCATTTTCATCAAAGTTTTTATAGCATTTTATCAATATTAGCAAGGTTATAGGAATTTTTTTATCAAAGGAGCACAATCATCAACAATCTTCATCAAAAGCTTGGAAAGGAATTCGGTAAGGGCTATTTTCCACATCAAAATAGCACCAATTCCCCCATGGAATGTTGGGTTTGAATGATCTTGAGCAAGATTTAATAGCTTTATTTGGTTTTACTTCACTTCATTTCTTGTTCTTAGCATTTAGATGAATTGCATGGGGAATGACTATTTTAGATTTATTTAATAACTAAAATTATGTTATTTGATGATTTTTGAACAGGTCTAGAGCAACCATCCACATTTTGGCACTAGAAGGAGGGCCTAAAACCAAGAAATTAACACATTTTTTTGAATTTTTTTTTGTTTTCTTTTATATTTTATAGTCTACAAGAAGGATCAATGCTACAAAAGACAAACAACAATGCTATCAGTCCAGCATCACTATATAGCTATATTGCATTTTCCTCAAAACCTGACGCTGAAGCCATTTTCCACACGGTCGGTTTGTCAAACTCCAAAGAGCGAGTTTGGTGAAATAGTGATGCTAACTTCACCAGAGCACTGCTACAATTCTCCAAATAGCGATTCCATTTCGAATTCCGATGCTCGGGTGGGGTAGAAATTTAGCTTTTCAATTTTTATTTAGCATATGATTTTTGTTTTCATCTCCTTGAGCTTCTAACTGGTTTTGTGGCTTTTTTTTCTATATATTAATCAGTTTTTGCAGGTTGGGGTGATCAAGAAGAGAAGGAGGAGATGAGGAGAAGAATTTCTATGGCATTATCGCATGAATTGTAACAAAGTGTTTTTAAACACTTTGGGAGCAATTATAATCCCATTTTAAGGACATTTTTATCTTCAAGTTTTTAGGACTCAAATAAATTTTGTTTGGGTTTTAAAAAGAACAACCAAAAGGTTAAAAAGAACTTAGGAACTTACTAAATTTTATTTTGGATTTAACAATTGAACAAACAAACTTCACACTTCATCTTGGTGCTATTAAAAAGAATTTATTATTGCTTTTGAGGTTTAAAATGAACATGTGTCTTTTATGTTTTGTAATCTCTTTTAAAAATTAATATTATTTGAAAGGCATGTGCACTTCTCTCGTGCTTCATAGTGATCTTGAGAATCAAAAGTCTTTTGGTGATATTAAGTTTTATAAAATATTTCCTCCACATATCAATTTGAGTTTCTTAAAATTGAACAAATCTTGCTAGTGTGAGCTAGGTATATCACATGTGCTCTCTCTTTGTTCACACAAACAAAGATTGATCGAACTACGAATGTCATTTCTCATTATTTTCACCTTTAGAGGGCCTGCTTGGTGGGAAAAATTAATCACCCTAGGGAACGAACCAACTAGGAACATGCTAAAGCCAAGCGAATTCCACTCGGTACATAAGTGTGGGTACTTAAGGAAATTTCAAGTATCATGAGGATTATTCTGACAAGAAGGTTAATAATGGTCTCTTGTCATATGGACAATCCCCCACAAATGGAATTCTTATACTAGAACCTTTGCTATATAAAGCCAAATCCCTATCTATTTTTTGGTGCAAGAACGATCATTTTGAAGTTGTCCCATGTACTTGTGGTTCAATGTAGAGATGAAAAGTTTGTTATGGAAGATTCATGAGAACTTAATCTTGGCTGACCCAAGAAGACTGTACCATGGAGGAGAGCCAGTGTGGTCAATCTTTTAATCATTCACTTTTAATAAGCACAACTTGATTTATCCAAGTGGGATTTCAAAATATATTTTCTCCTTTTATCCTAGCGTTGTGCATTGGTTTGGAATCAAAAACACTTTTCTTGGATAGATAAAATATTGGAAAACAAACATACCATAAAATCCTCAAAATTTCAAACCCTTTAGGAGGAGCAAATACCTTTGATAAATCCAAGTGTTATTGCTTGCCCTAGGGATTTTATCCTTAGAGGCTTCTAATTTACATCTTAATTTTCTCTCACTAAAGTCAACATAGGGATTTATTGCCTTGATTTTCTTGATTTCCACATAATGGATCTTGTGGAATGAAGAGAGATTAAGACATTAGATATTCGGTTTGAAACCTAATCAAGAAAAAAAAATTTCTGAAAAGAATCAATCTAATAAGATAAGAGACAATTGAACCTCACATGTTCTTCATCTGAAGATTTCTCACAAGTCAAAGTTCTCAAGCCAAGTTGTCATAAACACCTTAGTTGAAAATCTCATGAGGAGCATCTTTCAAGACTTCATGAAGTTAGAGAAAGGTTGGTCTATAATTTTTACAAAAAAGCTTCAAAGAACAATCCTAATTTGTATGAATTTTATTATAGTCAAAACCCAAGTCTCTTTCAAAGATTTGCATTTCTCACATAGGAAGTACAAGGATGTTCTTCAATATGGAGGTCCTGTAGAAAGGAGGTCTATCTAGGTCTAATCAAGGATCAAATTCAACATTCTCATCCATCCCTCAATCATCAATAAAATCTCATCCAACCAACAACTCTTAAAATCTTGGAAAAATCCCTCATGCTAGAATTTTGTCAAATACTTTAAATCAAATAAAAAATCATCTTGTTTGACTAAATATGTGTACATGAATTCTTCTCCATATGTTTAGTTAAATTGTCACCATGTGAGAAATTTTATTCCAAGATAACATCCAACATCTTGGGGTTTTATGAGTTCATTATCCAAATCCAAATCAAAATCAAATCCAAAATCAAATCGAAAATCCAAAAGTCCTAAAGTCTAGTGTCCCGTCAAGATTCTCGATAGTTTAATCATTCACACCACCCATCCTTCATTTATCTCATCACTATCCTTTGATTCTTGAACAAATTTGGTTTTTCTTCTTTGTACCTAAAATTTGATCCTTCTTTTATGGTGCAAACTTGATCTCAATACAAGAAAAACATGGAAGCCAACAAAGAAACATCTACTTCAAGTGAATTTAGTCAAACCATACCTGAAATCAATCCCATTGGATCTAGCAACCTCCCACCCAATCTTCCTCTATTACCATAAGATCCTCAAGAGGAGGGTCAAGTGGAGGACATCACAAATAATGTCCTAGGGATGACTCAAGATAAAATCATAGAGATAGTCCAAAATCTCGACAATCACAAAATTATCAACGCCATGATGAGAATCAATCATTCACAATACCTGATAGAATTGGCAAAAGAATGGGTTAAACTCCCTTATGATTTTGATGTAGACACTATTATGGAGCAACCTCTTGGGATTATTCCATCGGTCTCATTCCGCCCATATTTTCAAAGAATTGTTCAACCCATTCGCCAACCCACATAATCTCTTTCCCCAACTCAACCAATTGTCAAAAAGGTAAGTTCACTACTTCATGCTCTTCAAACACATCCCCTTATGAATAACAAAGACTTTGATGAAAACACAATCTTTGGTCAATCTGTCCCTCAAGATCTGAAACACCCATATGGTCCACTCGTATTTCATGATACTAATAATTAATCAACCTTCTCCATGAGATCGACATATTCTCTTGGGGCACAAGTCTCTCCCCCCATGGTATCACAAGATAAAGTAGGTTTATTTGGACTAGGGGGAATCTTTGATCCCTCATCATCAATTTTTTAAGGAATCATACCACCTATTCCCCCACCACTTTCCATGCTAACATCAACATCCACACCAATCCTTGGTTTAGGGGACCCCCTTTACTTATCCAAAATCAGTCAAATCAAATCAATCTGTCAAGCGTACCAAATCCTCCAAGAATATCACTGACATCGCAACAACAGGTGGCACCAATCCAAACATCTTAATCCACCCTTACACCATCTGCAACATCTCAAAACATTGTCTCCCAAGGACCCTACTCATCCACCATACCCTCCACCACACAACCCATCATCGTCACTCAAATGCCTCGCAACCACCTCAACAAAATCTCATACCATTCTGAATCCCCCACCTCTTCCACCAAGTCCAAATGCGGCAAAAAAATATAGCATTACATTGCAAGTAGCTCAACAAGATTATCAAAGGGAATTTCAAAAATTCTAAACCTAGCAAGCCATACAACAAGCACAAATCTAGCAAGGTGCACAACAAGCCGAACAAGCTGCCTAAGCGCAAGCACAAGCGTTGCTAAAGAAGAAACAAGCCCACGTGCAAGCACAATATTTATGACAGCAATAGCAAGCCACTCAAGCTGCTCAAGTTGTTCAAGTCACGCAAGCTACTCAAGCTTCCCAAGCCAACCAAGCTACACACGCACAATCACAAGCTCAAGCATAGGCAGAAGCCCAAGCTCAAACACAACAAGCTCACACACAAGCATTGTTACAACAATAGGCATATCAACAAGCTTTACAACAGTATGAAGTGCAACAACAAGAAAATCAATAGTAAGCCCAACAACAAGCATTTTTGGCACAACAAAAACAGCAAGCCCAACAACAAGTATTGTTGGCACAACAACAATAGCAAGCCCAACAACAAGTGTTGTTGGCACAACAACACATAAGACCAACAAAAATATTTTTTGGCACATCAACAACTACAAGAATATTAGCAAGCATTAATTATACAACAAACCCCTATGAATGTACCAGCTAGTCCACAAGTCACCTCACTCGTCATCCAAGTCACTACACCAACCAAAAATACATTCATCCCACCACCGAACCTACAAGTTTATTTATTTCCCAAATAAAAAATCTCTCACAACAGGTGTTGGCCATACAATCTAGGAAGACCCCTAAATCACAAGGGAATCTATGCCTTTATCTATTCGACAGGAGCATTGTGATGAAATCATTCCTACAAGGCTTTGAGATACCCAAGTTTGACAAGTACTGTGAACTCAGAAATTTTGAAGATCAGATTAGGAAATTCCACGTACATTTCATGGAGGTCACCTATGATGACTCTTATCTAATTAGGCTCTTCCCCAGAAGTCTGATTGACCCAACCATGGAATGGTTCTCCCATCTGTCACCTGGAATCAAAAAGTTCCAAGTAATTGTGGATGCCTTCATGAAAAATTATTCATTCAATATGGGCATGGATGTAAGCTTGGAGGAACTATCCAACCTCAAGAAAAATAAGGGAGAATCATTCACATATTTATTGCAATGATGGTGATCCAAGGCCAATAGAAGCAAGTGGGCCATGCCATAGGAACAACAAGTTAGAACTATCATCATAAATATTGAAGGAAATTTGGCCTTCCATCTCAAAGTCCAATGCATCACCTCCTACAATCAACTTATCCCTGAGGCTCTCAACATCGAAAGAACCCTCGTTGCACAAGGGGGGACACCATCTTATCAAGATAATCACCCATCCACAAGCTACAATGAAAAACCATGAACATGGGTGAAAAACAAATGTTACCAACATAATCAGTGTTCCAAAGCCAAACATGCAACAACAAACATATCAACAACCTCAAAATAACAACATAAACCTCCCTTGATCCAACACACCCCAACAAAAAACCAACCAACAGATAGTTAACAATGTTAATGATCAAGGTGGGTCATCCACAAGAAACTGATACCCTCCAAAGTGAAAGTACACACCACTTGGAGAATCGGCCAAATCTATCATGAAGTGACTCATCGATGCCAACATCATTATGCTCCTTATCATTGAAAATTACCAAGAGCCTCAATTTAATCCACCCTGGTATAACAAGAAGCACCTATGTGACTTTCATAAGATAAAGGGGAACACCACATCTAGTTGCATGAGTATCAAAAACCTAATCCAAGACCTCATTGAAAATAAGACTATTTTTGTTGAGAATCCTACACCAGGATCTGGGAGTCAGGACCTCAAGATATATACAAACCTGATGTTGGATCACAATAAAAAAAGTAAAAAGTATGGTAGTGTTAACCATGTTTATGACCATGTTGTCGCATCTCTAGATGAATGGACCGTAAGTGTTGTACCTATCCTAGGTTCTAAAGAAGATTGTGGAGTCACTACATGAAGCGGCATAATCACCATCCTTAGACCATCCACACAAGCTAGGCAGCACCCTACAAATTCAAAGTCAGTTTCGAGTGACTACAATGTCTTGGAACAGTTGAAAAAGACCCCTGCCCAGATCTCCATCATGGAGTTGCTGGAATTTTTGCTTGCACATAGGGAGATCCTAGAAAAAGTGCTTGCTAAGTCTTTTGTACCCATAGACCTTGATGAAGACCAATTCCAGGCTATGGTTAGACACATTACCATGCCACATCTCCTAACATTCTGTAAACAAGACTTCCCAACCCAGCCATCTCACAACCTTGCACTTCATCTTGAAGCCTTTATCCATAAAAATAAAGTCAAACGGGTCTCGGTGGATGGAGCTGCAGTGTTGAATATTGTCTCCCTCAAGCTAATAAAAAATCTAGGATTTTCTGAAGACGTGATTGAAAAAAGAAAAGGTATCACCATCTAGGCTTATGATGATCTAGAAAGGGTGTCTCAAGGCACCATTCAACTTCTCATCCAAGTAGGACCAGCCATCATGGCAACTACTTGCTAAGTTCTTGATCTTGACCTCCCTTATAACATTCTCTTGGGGAGCCCATGGATCCATGGGATGAAATCTATTACATGCACATTTCATCAATGTGCTAAATTCCCCTATGAGAACCAACAGATCACAATTCATGGTTATCTCAAGCCCTTTGTGTATTGCAAAAATACGGAATAAAGTTATACAAAATACCTCAAGTCCCAAAGAATGATGAAGGCCCTATAACTCCATACATAGATCTAGCTACCCTCGCCTCCACCTCTAAGACAAAGACATCTGCAATTCCTAACATCTCTAATATCAAAGTTATTATCCAAGATAACGGGTGTGGAGACTAAAAAATGAAGAAAAGTGTCTTTTAAATAGTATAATTACCTCAATCTCCTAGGTCTCGAGGGCGACCACAACCGGCTACCACAATGTCCCAAGCATTCATAGTAGACACCTCTTGATTAAAAATTTCGGCAGATCTAGGGAGAGAAGTGGTTGATGAAAAAAAAATATCTAGCATCCTATACCAAGATGAAAGACTTGTACCATTCCTTCCAATTAACGATGCCAACAAAGTTCTACAATTAATATTGGGAATGGGCTATAACAAGAATGAAAGTATTGGGAAAAACAAAAAAGGCCAATTAGAACCTATCATTGTTGAGAAGCACATAAAAATTATTTTCCTTAGATGTACCCCTTCGATAATAATCGTACGTGGCACAATTCCCCTTGCTAAAGCGGTCAAAACTCCTCTTCAGTTACAAGTATCCATAGGTCTACCCTTAGACAACTACACCTTCGATATAACTAATGTATGTAGTGATAATGACAAGGATCACCTCACTAAACTACCCATGTTGTTTGAGGATTCTTTCATATTCATGATTTCAATTGTGTCATTTGTGTCAAACAACCAAACCCATGAAATAAAGCTAGTATATCCCTAGCTAATAGACTATGACCAACGAGGACCACCAATTTTTGACACATTCGATAATGATGAGGCACTCTCAGAATTCATGAGACTATAGGATAATGTACCGGGACCATAAATTTGGGTTCAACATTGAACTAGACACACATGCATATTGTGGGGAAACAATTGAATCCCTCAATCGCAAAAGTGAAAATTTGAGAATAATCTCCAAGTATTTAAGTGAAAACCACTTTGTGGCACTTTCAGACCCAAAAATAATAAAAAAAAAGGATGCATCCAATGGTTAAAAACTCTCTGAGGCACCAGAGGTTGGAGGATTCAATCTTCCTCTTAGTGATATTTACTAGGAAAAGTTAGCGGTCTTAGCAGAGAAGTGCAATTCAGTGAACCTGAGAAACAAAAGAAACACCACATATAAACTTTTACACAAAATATCTTTTGAAAAAATAAAAAGAACTTCTAGATGTGTTCCTAAGGGAAAGAAAGTTGAACTTTGCATGGACCTACACTGACATACCTGGTCTTGATCCACAAGTTGTAGTGCACCATCTAGTTGTATATCCAAAAGCAAAGTTGGTAAGACAAAAGGTGAGAAATATGCATCCTCAAATAACATTATTGGTTGAATTGGAATTATAGAAGCTCTTGGATGTTGGCTAAATATGATCGATTGATTATCTATACGTGTCACCAAAAATTGTATACCTTTGAAGAAAAGAACAATTTTGTGCCTGCTTTGGTCCTACTTTAGGTCCCCTTTCATCAATTATCACCCTAAAACAATATTTATAGGCCCCTAAGGTTCGTTAGTTTGGACTTTGAGGCCTGTTATACCTAAGGAATCATTCAACCCCCAACAAACAACATCAAAATTATTCAAAAACTCTCTAATCCCACTTCAAAATCACTTACTGGGACTAGGTCACCCAAGTTGGCAACCTAGTACTCTTTGAGGATTTTTTCATTTTAAGCAAGAAAATGTATATTTTGTCAAAAAATATTCATGGGTGTTGGCCTCTTAGGTCAAAATTATCAAAAAATAGGTCTTGTTGCTTATAAATACTTATTTTTAGGTCATTTTTCAACTCTCTCTTGGTCATTTTTCACAATCAAATTAAAGAATCAAGTGCAAAACATCTTCCTCAGGTCTTTCTCCCACAACAAAGTTGAAGATTTTCGACAACAAACTAGGGATTTTTTTAGGTCTTCAAGCTCACTCCACATTCAAGATGACTCATTTCCAAAGGTTGAACATAGATGCCTATGGAGATTCAGGAAGAAATCGAAGTTGAGGAGGTGTAACTAGCCACCAAATCACACCTAAAGATTGTTTTCAAACTGACTTTGTCTTCTATTTTCAGCCCATCTTTGCATTTGAGGTTTGTACCCCATTTTCATTCCTTTTTACACTCATTTTTAATGTTGTAGAGTTTCTAGGATTGAAGTCTTGCATCATTACAAATATTTTGCATGCATCTTATTCTAGGACAATAGAATAGGGTTTTGTCTTATTTTAGGTTTTCCTAGTTCTAGACACACTTAGGGCTAGGGTTTATGCAGGTATTTTATCTCCTTACAAGTTTAAATACAAACTAGGGGTTTGACCAATGCAAACCCCACATTAGTAACCAAAATATCTTCTATTCTGCAGGTTCTTTTGTAGGTCTAAGTCTAGATTCACATATAGAATTAATGCACAAATCATAGGCCTCTATGTCCACTTTCAGTTTTCCAAAAAAGCTGAAAGAGACTAGGTTGCCCATAGTGGCTAGCTAGTCCCATTGGAGGCTCCCGACAATTTTTTTTGCATATTTGAGTACCTAGTTGGCTGAAATGGAATATGGATCAATTTTCCTGGAAAGGGACTAGGTCACCCCACTTGGCGTAATTATCCCAGTTAACTCAAAACTTAGATTTTTCAGATTTCTTGAGGCTTCCACAACTTCTTCATCGGTCTACAATAGTTTTCAGGTGCACCCATTTGATGTAATAGGCTATTTTTCTTAGTTTAGTCTTCATTTTATCATTGTTATATTACATCATATGTTTTCCAACAATATATATTCTCTTAATTTAGGTTAAATAGTAAGGGTTGCTTATCACATTTCAGTATTTAGCACATTCTAACACATATTTGATCCCAATCATTGAATGAATCACTAGGTTTAATGCTCCTCATAAAAGGAAAGTCCTCTTCCTTCTAGGTGAAAACCCTAGAAAGTTGTAGGGGACTCACTGCTTTACCCCATAAAAACATTAAATTTTGTGGTTCATTTTGGTGAACCCATATTTAGACACATTTTACTTTTGATTTAGTCTACATTTGCATCCTAGGAACTCTTTCTTTAGCATTGCATTGAATTTTGCATTGTTTAAAAAGGCATCCTAGGGTATCATATTTTGCATTCATTTCATTACATCTCAGAGAAATTTTGCATATACCATACACTGTTGCATCTTACAGTCCAAAATACTGCATTTTTACCAGCAAACACATAATAAACTCAAAAATAGCCATACCAGGACTAAGTCGCCACCTTGGGTGACCTAGTCCCAATAGACATTTTGCATCAATAATTTCTAAATTTGCTTTCCAGTTTCTGAAGTTTTTGTTTCTTTCAATTTATGCTTAATTTCACTACTGATATTTTCTATTATATGGTTATCATTAGCTTAAAATGACATTTATGAATAGAATTAGACGTTTACAAGTTTTATTTTTAGCACTAGTTCCTAGTTCTTTCAAAGAGAATTCCTTGGAACATGAAAACAAAACTATAGAAACATGACATGACATGATGCACACACGTCTTCACTATAGGAACACTATATCATTTAAACCTTTTAGTAGTGATGATTTGGATAAGTTAGATGAAGCCCTTCAAGGCTTCCTCTAACTCAATCCATCCACTAAGGTTGGTGATGATAAAGTCAAAACCTCCCCTCCCTTATCTTCCAAACCTTTTAGTTGTGATGATATGGGTATGTTAGATGGCAGTCTCCAAGATTTCATCTCACCTAATTCATCCACTAGGGTTTGTGTTGAACAACCTGAAAAAAAAGATGTCAATGTCATCCAACCTCAACTTGGTCTCTACCCACTTTCCCATAAACCTCCAAACCCCTCCCAACCTGAGTTTACCCTCTTCCCTCCTAAGCATGATACCATTGCTCACACTCATTATACCCGCAATAACCCACATCCCCAACAACCTACTACCTCAATTTCCCTACCATTTCCCAACCCAATATTACCTACTAGACATTGTTTAAACTCACAACTGAGTGAGTATGATTTTGTTGAAATACTTAAGAACATTGCCGCCAAGATATCCCTTTGGGGTCTCCTTCAAAATTCCCCTAACTATCATTCTATGCTTCAAACAACATTGCAATGGATAGTGGTCCCTCCTAGTACAAATGATAATGATGTGGCAACTCTCCTACATGAAATGAACACAACTAATGAGGAAATACCTTTCTATCAACATGAGCTCCCTCCATTAGAATTAAGAAAACAAAATGAAGCCATTAGATCATAGCCCAATATGAGTGCATATGTATGAAAAGGACCCTCATTGACAATGGCTCTACCCTAAATGTGTGTAGTGTGAAACTTATTGATAGGTTACATGTGGATCGATCACAAATCAAATTTGATTCATTATCCATTAGAGGATTTCATAATGTTACAAAGAAACCTCTTGGTTTCATCACCTTACCCATTATTGTTAGAATGGTTACGCCGTAAACTCCTATCCATGTCATGCCCTATGACATTTCTTATCATCTCCTCTTGGGAAGACCCTAAATACATGAGATGCATGCGGTTACCTCAACCCTTAATCACAAAATGAAATATGTCTATAATAACAAAGTTAATCAAATTGACATAGACCCTGAACCTGAGAGTTTCTTACAACTTGAAAAGGGCACCTCAAGTCCTCTCAATACCTTAATTCCTACCTCAAATATTTCCCCTTCTGAGAAGGATCAACTAGATGATAAACCTAAATTTAATTTACTTGGTGATAGTTGGGGATCTTTAGAATTTACCACTTCCTTTATGGGTGAATGTATTATCACATTAAAAGAGGATACCCAACAAGAAGAACACCCTTCCCACACATCTACCTCATCTCTTTTGGAAGAAAATGCAACATATACAACAAATTTTGATGAGATAGATTATCAACAACCAACTAACCCACAAGAAATGGAAAGACTTTATGGACATGGTTATGATCTTGTGAAACAAATAGGATACAATGGTAAAGGATGTGGTAGGTAGGAGCAAGGCATTCATGTACCCATTAAACCTAATACGCAAGGAACTAAGATTAGTCTAGTATTTTCCTTTTCTAAAGCTACAAAATCCAATCAACGACTCTGTCTCAACATCAACACTATCACATGCACATTGAGAACCAACCTCACGTTTAAGCATCATGAATTCCTTGATGTGAAATCTCCCCTATTCTCCTATGTTCATGATGATGAAAATTTAAAACACTTGTTAGGTGCTTCATATAGGACTTCTCGCTCCAAGATAAATGCCTCTTGTGTTATGTTTTGAGCCCACCATTAGTGACATTAAAGATACTCCTAAAAGCATGGACCCATATGATCTTGAAGTTCCAAATTCTAATGCATTCCCTTTAGGAGATACTCTTAATGTACCCATGTATATAGATGATAAAGATAAAGTCATTAAAATCGGGAAGTCCCTTGATGATGAAGTATAAGAGAACCTTGCAACCTTGCTTCATACCTTTCCTGAACTATTTGCCTAAAAATATTCTAATATGCCTGGAATAGATCCCCATATAGTTACCCATAACATTGTCCTTGCTGAAAATGCTAAGCCCATTCGTCAAAAGATTCAAAAAATGAATCCTAAGATTTCCTTTCACGTTCAAGGAGAACTTGGAAAAATCCTTGATGTGGGCTTCATTTTCCCTATTGATTATTCTCCTTGGATATCAAACTTTGTCGCAGTGGCCAAATTCGCTAATCATGTTAGGATATGTATGAATTTTAGAGACTTGAATAAAGCCTCTTTAAAATATGACTTTCCTCTTCCTAAAATCGACATGATCGTGGATTCCACTACTGGACATGCTTTGTTATCCTTTATGGATGGATTTTCTCGGTATAATCAAATTTTCATAAACCGACAAGATCAATACAAGACAACCTTCACATCCACATGGGAAATATTTTGTTGGGTTACGATTCCTTTTTCTTTAAAGAATGCTGGCGCTACTTATGAACATCCAATGACCCTAATTTTTCATGACTACATGCATAAAATATTAGAAGATTATGTTGACAAAATTCTCGCTAAATCCTTAACCTGCCAAGATAATGTGAATGCCCTTTGAAAAATATTCGAGTGCATGCGTAAATATAACATGCCCTTAAATCACAAAAAGTGTCTTTTGCATAGATAGTGGTAAAATTTTAGGGTTTATCGTATCTCATAGAGGCATTGAGGTGGACACAAAGATAATTGGCACTATAACTAATATGGCACTTCCTCATAACATCTGCCAATTGTGTACATTGCAAGGATGGATTCAAGCCATCCGTTATTTTGTTGTATCCTTAGCCAATCGTATGGTACCCTTCATGCATCTCCTTAAGAAGGATGTAAATTTTGATTGGAATGATGATTGTAAACATGCCTTTGAGAGTTTGAAGGACTACCTTGCAACTCCACCTATTTCAAAACCTGCTATACCAGACCAACCTTGAATCCTTTATATAGATTATTTTTCCCATGCCCTTGCTGCATTGTTAGCTCAACAAGACACCAATACTAAAGAGCATCCTATTTATTATATCAATAGAACAATCCTTGATTATGAGACACATTACTCAATGATTAAAAAACAATGTCTAGATCTTGTATTCGCTCCTAGTAAGTTGCGACATTACTAACTTAACACAAAAGTACAAGTGATGAAATTTTTTGATCCTCTGAGACATATTTTCAATAAAACATATCTTTCAGGAATTCTTTCTAAATGGGTCATGTTGTTAACCAAGTTTCACCCTAATTTTGTTTCTCAAAAAGTAATCAAACTCCAAGACTTAAGTGACCATTAAGCCGATGCTCCTTCACCCTTAGCGTTACCCACCAATGACTCTTTCCCTAATGATAGTGTGCTTACTATAGACCTTCCTACATGGGAATTGTACTTTGATGGATCAAAGTGTTGAACAGGATCCATTGCTAGAGTTATTTTAATTCCACCTATAGGTAAGCCTATTCCCTTATCCTATCACCTCAATCTCCTATGTACAAATAACACATTTGAGTATGAATCATTAATCGCTAGATTATGCATTTCTTTAGTCATGGGGGTCCAATATATAAAGATCCATGGTGATTCACAATTAGTGATTAAACAAATCAATGATATCTATCAAACTAAACATGATAAACTATCACATTATAAGGATCTCATTCTCAAATTTTTAGAGCAGTTTGACTCATTTACCATTGATAACATCCCTTGCAAAGATAATCACCATGTGGATGCAATGGCTAGTGAAACATCTCTTATCTCTCTTGTAGATCCTTCTGAAAAAATCATCTTTACCATCCACCCCATTATGAAACCCTCCATCAATGATAAACTTGATGATGTCCTTCCGAATTTTTTGGATAATCAATACGAATGGTATGATGCCATCTGTAATTATCTAGATGGTACCATTCCTAAACCTACAACCAAAAATACCTGCATTCACCTCAAAAAGTTAGCCACTAAGTATATAATCCTTGCTGATACATTGTATAGAAGATCCTTTGATGGAATTCTTCTTTGATGCATCAAGGATGTTGAAACTCATACTACCCTTGAACAGGCCCATTCTGGTACTTGTGGAGGACATTTCGAAGGAAAAACCTTAGTGCAAAAACTCCTTCGCATGGGTTATTACTAGAAAAGACATGGAAAAATATTGCTATATGTATTTAAGTGGTTTTACCAATCCTAAGAACATAGCCACTTGATCCATGCACTTGCTTCTGAGCTCTTTTCCCAAATACCTATTTGGCCATTCTCTATGTGGGGATTGAACCTAATTGAAAAAATCTCACCACCTTCTTCTATTGCATATGCATTTATCATAATGGCTACCGACTATTTCACTAAATGGGTCAAAGATATTCCCCTCTAATCTACAATTGCTAATATGATATGTCTTTTATTCTTGGAACACATCATCACTCACTTTGGCCTTCCTTCTACATTAGTCTCGGTAAATGGTACACCATTTTAGAAAAAGTATGTGAAGAAGTTTCTCAAGACCTTTCATATTCAACATTGATTTTCAACACCTTACTACCCACAGTCTAATGGTCAAGCCGAAATTACTAATAAAATCCTTGAACAAATCCTTAAGAAGACTGTTGACCGAAACCAAAAATATTGGCATACACAATTGCAATATGCACTATGGGCATATCGCACAAGTGTTCATTATTCTACGATAAATACACCTTTTGACCTTGTTTATAGTACTAAGGCTATCCTTCCTTTAGAGTTTGAAATCCCCACCTTGTGGATTACTCTCCAATGTCTTGTTGATAATGACACCTATGCAGAAAAATGATTACACCAACTGAAAATGCTTGATGAACAACGAATCAACGCTAATGAGCATCTTCAAGATTACGCTAAACAATTACAACACAAACACGATATTGGTGTCATTCCTAGGACATTTTAAAAAGGGTGATTTGGTTTTATATGAAAACCAACATAATACTACCACTAATTATGCCAAAAAAGGTAAATTCAGTTCTAATTGGCTAGGCTCCTATTTGGTTGATACGAATTATGGCTCTAATGCTCATACCTTAATCGAGCGTGATGGAACTCCTCTTAGAGACCCCATTAATGTTACGCATTTGCATAGGTATTATTTCTAATCCCCTTTTCAAATGGTATGAATTATAAATCAGTGTTGTTAAAGCTATTGGATTCTATCCTCTTGGATTTCTCATTGATTCATTCTTGAAAAATCATTATGCATATATCCTAAACACTAAAGTTATTATTTAATTCATTTTTATAATTACTGTAGATTTCATACTATTCAATTTTCCCTCTTGTGTGTTATGTTACTTTAAAATCACAAGTACATAAAATATTTAATCTTTATGTTGTATCTAACATACACTTTAATCATATTTTAATTACATCACATATAGTTTGTTAAATCATGTTGCCATTAATTAATCATAGTATCATTTAACATCCACACAAATACATTACACTGTATAAGATACAAATTCATATATACCTATATCAGAAGTATTTTGTACATGTCATCATACTATACATTGTCACTGAGGACTATGATTACTAGATCCCTCGGGATCTAGTACTCATGCTACATTAGTAGTAGGCCATCAAGAGACAATCATGCGTGATCGTGATCCACCATATCTTAGCGCAAACTCTATCTCCTCCATCCAAATGAGTGTCACCTACTACTCACCTACTATCTAATCCATCTCTACCTATAGTCGTGCTACCTCTCTCTCTAGTCTCTCCACCTTTGTTGGAGTCTATGACGGCTATGCCTGTGGTGCAGCTCTAACTTGATGGATCTATCTCCTCAGGCCATCATAAGCTTCCCAAAATCTTGCGAAAGGTCTCAATGTATTTGGATGTCACTCCATGATCAGTGGTGGCACATATTTAGAGTCCATCTCCTCTTCATCGAAAGATGCCAAAACTATCTCTACAGCCACCTAATAGTAGAGCTCTCACTAATCCTCTGAGGGCCTTGGAAAATTGAAACAAAATATAATTAGTACACATCATGATATATATGCATCAAATCATACATAAAAATATAACGTACATACATTAAAATTAAATATCATCACCTATATCTCTGGTGGAATGAGAAATGTCCACCTCATCCCGTGAAGGGGGCATGGATGATGTACTCTCCCCCCTCAGCTATATGTGACAGCACCTGCTAGTGTTGTTGTTCGAGATCTAGTCATATATATAGGGGAGACCTCTCCTTGCTCATATCGGTCCCTAGTTGCTACCTCATCATCATCATTCAGGGGTGGCTCCTCAACTCTATCCTCCTCCTCACCCTCCTCATCCTGATCCTGATCCCGACCCTCCTCCTCTCCCTCCTATCCATTGTAATTTGGGTATGCATCCTCATCATAATATCAATAAATATATCAGAAGCTCTATAGCGTGTCTCCTTGGCTCTGTCCTCTCTCTCTCATCCCCCTCATCTAGTATAGTTCTTGCATCTCCCACTAGCTCATGCATCAGAAACACTGGATCTGGTCATGATGCCATCCACCACTCCTCATGATCCCATGAGGCACCAATATCATTTGCATCATCCATGAATGTCTTATCATAATTGGAATAGTTAGATTTACCGTGGATGACATCATCTAGTGTGAACCATGTTGTATCACCTAGCCTCTGGGCACTCTGAATGGATTTTTTGAAAGATGATTGTGGCTAGGTTGGTGTCTATAACTATCCAAACTGTCTCATCACTCGATCATAGTAAAAAGGTCGCACTATGTGATCGTTTCACCCCACAAGAAACTTGTCCATCTTTAACCTCCTCATTTGTTTGGTGTGATTTGGAGATTATAGTACAAGATAGTATGGCCTCCATAAGATATAATCCTCGTCAAGTTGATGGAATCTCACCCTTCAAAATTTTAGATCACCATAATACCATAGTTGTTGAAGTGGGTAACCAAATGCCCATGGATAGCCTAGCACTATAAGACATGGGAAGCCAAAAATTTGGGTACATGTGATATGCTCTAAACAACAAACTTGTAGGAGTGTACAATGTACCATGCTATCAAGCTCCCATAAGACAAATCAACCTTTATCATAGTACAAATGGTCCAAGATGCACCATCCCTAAGAATATACTATTTGATGCTTTTCTATCCCTCGTACTAGGTGCACCATCCCACCCTCGAGGTGTGTTGCTCATCCATATGGTAGGAGGACCAATACTATAGTATGCATCATGATCCGCCTAACCATTGGCACTCGTGAGTAGAGTAGCATGGCTAGCTCAATTTGTCCCACCACTTTCTCATCATGCATTGGTCCGTCAAGGCAATACTACATGTATGCCTACTTCTCATGGAAAGAATGACCCCTTAGAATATACACCCACTCCCCTCGAATAGGGACTCATAGCTTATACAGTGAACATCCTCTAAGTTGATAGTCATCTCGCCCATTAGCAGGTGGAAGTTGGATGTGTCAACATTCCACTGCTTGCACAATGCCATCAACATGGCATCATGATACCTCATGGGGGCAGCACGTATGCCCAGTATATCCCCACCTCCTATAGATGTTGTCTTGATTGCTGTTAATGCAAGAGCCAAGTCTCTCAGGAAACTTAGTTATACTTTACCACCAAGACACTAACGGGATAAGGTGGGTACCTATAAAAATTATCAAATATATGTTATCTACATCATCTAATCTCTTCAATTTTACCCTAATTCATCATGCAAGTGTGCTAATGTTCTTATAGAGTGATTTTCCTAAGGCCCTCAACACTTTAGAACCCTTTTGGGACACTTCAAGAAACATGACACTTTGTGAACAAAAGGGACACTTCATGAAGAAATAGGACACTTTGCGAATGAAAGGGAAACTTTGTGAATAAAAGGGACACTTAGAGAAAAAAGGGACACTTTACGAATTTTTTTTCTAGGACCCTAATCTAATATAACCATGCATTAAATTCATCCCATAATTGAAAAAACACAAAGCAAAGGCTTCAAAATCAACTCACCTCATGTTGTCGATTGCCGCTGGCTACCTGGTCCCACAACACATCCAATCTAGCAAGCGTGAATCAATGTGTGCTCAACATCCTCTCATTCTCTCCTCATCACTCTCCAACACTACAAAATATAAATGAGAAAGTAAGTGACAAAATACTCCATCTTCATTCCTTTTACTCTATTTAACTTTTTCATTTTGTGCATATTAAGCTTTTCCATGTTAAACCTTTTAGTGTGCTTATTTCTTCAAATCAACATACCAGGTGCTAGTGAGATCCATTTTTATACCATTTGTTGTGTCATAATCGTATCTCCATGCCCTATATCTTCAGTCACCTATCATTATGTGGCATGGTACTTATAAATTCCCTTCGATATGTGTTTCCTCATTCGACGTGGTTAGATTGCTACCTTGATTCCACCTCCGTAAAGCAAGTGGAATCAAGGGGGGGCATATATCTACCCTCGATTTTCATCTTTAGGGATTAGATAAGCGGATTTTTAGGAATTCTAATGAATTTTTGTTGCAGGATGTGATTCCTAACATTCTAGTTTTGCAGATAACTACAATGGTGCCTTCATTCTCTTGCATTTTAAATGAGTGTCCTTTTATGAAAATAAGGTGCATTGTTTTTCTAGAGTGCGTTAGCTTACATATCCATCTAAATTAATATTGGTGATAAAGTGAGGGCTAAATGTGTCATAAAAAAATCTATACCTTTGAAGAAAAGGACAATTTTGTGCCTATTTTGGTCCTACTTTAGGTCCCCTTTCATCAATTATCACCCTAAAACAACATTTATACGCCCCTAAGTTTCATTAGTTTTGACTTTGAGGCCTGTTATACCTAAGGAATCATTCAACCCCCGACAAGTAACATCAAAATTATTCAAAAAATCACTAATCCCATTTCAAAATCCCTTAGTGGGACTAGGTTGCTCAAGTTGGCGACCTAGTCCTTTTTGCGGATTTTTGCATTTTTAAGTGGGAAAATGTATAGTTTGTCAAAAAATCCTGATGGGTGTCAGCCTCTTAGGTCAAAATTACTAACAATTAGGTATCTTTTCTTATAAATACTTGTTTTTAGGTCATTTTTCCACTCTCTCTTGGTCATTTTTGAGAATCAAATTCAAGAATCAATTGCAAAACATCTTCCTCAAGAAGATTCATCTTTCTCCCATAGCAAAGTTGAAGCTTTTTGATAGAAAACCAGGGCTTTTTGCAGGTCCTCAAGCTCACTCTACATTCAAGATCACTCATTGCCAAAGGTTGAACTTAGATTCCTATGGAAATTCATGGAGAAATCTAGGTTGAAGAGGTGCAACTAGCCACCAAATCACACCTAAAGACTATTTTCAAAGTGACTCCATATTCTATTTTCAGCCCATCTTTAGACTTGAGGTTTTCACCCCATTTGCATTCCCTTTTACACTCATTTGTAATGTTGTAAGGTTTCTATGATTGAAGTCTTGCATCATTCCAAATATTTTGCATGCATCTTATTCTAGCACAATAGAATAGAGTTTTGTCTTATTTCAGGTTTTCCTAATTCTAGACACAATTAGGGCTAGGGTTTATGTAGGTTCTATATCTCTTTACAAGTTTAAATACAAACCAAGGGTTTGACCAAGGAAAACCCCACATTAGAAACCCAAATATATTCTATTTTGTAGGTTATTTTGCATGTCTGAGTTCAGATTCCCATGGAGAAATAGTACTTAGATCATAGGCCTCCGTGTCCACTTTGAATTTTACAAAAATATTGAAATGGAATAGGTCACCCATAGTGGCGACCTAGTCCCAATGGAGGCTCCCGACAAATACTTTTGCAAATTTGAGTACCTAGTTGGTTGAAATGGAATCTGAAGTAGTTTGCCTGGAAAGGGACTAGGTAGCCCCACTTGGCATAAGTGTCCTAGTTGACTCAAAACTTAAATTTTTCATATTTCCTGAGGCTTCCACAACTTCTTCATTGCTTTACAAAAAAATTTAGACACACCCATTTGATCTAATAGGTTATTTTTCTTAGTTTATTCTTCATTTTATCATTTTTATATTACATCATGTGTTTTCCAGCAATATAGATTCTCTTAATTTAGGTTAAATAGTTAGGATTTCTTATCACATTTTAGTATTTAGCACATTTCAACACATATTTAATCCCAACCATTGAATGATTCACAAGGTTTAATGCTCCTTATAAAAGTAAAGTCCTCTTCCTTCTAGGTGAAATCCCTAGAATGTTGTAGGGGACTCACTCCTTTACCACACAAATTTTTTTAAATTTTTTGGTTCACCAGAGTGGGTTTCAAATCTTGTACCTGTTTCAAAACCCATTGGGGCTGTTTGCATTTGCACTGACTTCCAGGATCTAAACAAAGCATGTCCCAAGGATGATTTACCTCTCCCAAACATAGATATGATTGTGGATATGATGGTTGGACATGAAATGCTATCACTAATGGACAAATTCTTAGGATATAATCAGATTATGATAGCTAAGGATGACCAACACAAAATGACTTTCACTTTTCCATGGGGACATATTGCTAGAATATGATGCCATTCAGGTTGAAGAATACATTAGATATCTATCAAAGAGATATGATGCTAATCTTCCATGATATGATTCATAAAAATATGGAAGATTGTATGGATGACATACTGGCGATGTTAGGAAAATGACGAGATCACATATCAACTTTAGGGTCCATTTTCAATAGCTTAGAAGAATACAAGGTCGGGCTCAATCCAAAGAAGCGTGTCTTCAGGGTACAATTAGGAAAGTTACTAGGGTACATTGTATCTATGAGAGGAATTGAGATAGACCCCACCAAAGTCAAAGAAATCCTCGAGAAGAGTAACCAAGGACATTGAAACAATTAAGGGGTTTACAAGGAAGACTCAAGTCCATCTGTTGATTCATAGCACAATTAGTACATAAGGCAATCCCATATTCTCATCTACTCCACAAGGGGGTAGCATAAAAATGGGACGATAAATGTGATCAGGTGTTGAAGAAGATGAAGGAGTACTTAATCATAATACCAGTTTTTATGCCATCAATTCTAGACAAACCCTTGATCTTGTATATATCAGCAATAGAAGTAGCTCTTTGCGCTCTCTTAGCACATCATGATGAAAATAGGGAGGAGAGAGCTATTTACTACATTAGTATAATCATGCTGGGACGTGAGCTGAATTACACATCTATTGAGAAGGGTTGCTTAGTAGTCGTGTTCGCAACACATAAATTCAAACACTATATGTTGGCACACCAGATAAAAATCAATGCCAAGATAGACCCTCTCAAGTATCTCCTTTCTAAAGAAACACTCACAAGGCGAGCAACTAAAAGCGTAATGATATTGACAAAACATGACATTGAGTATGTGGAACGGAAGGCCATTAAGGGACAAGAAATTGTGAATCAGTTGGTAGAGGCACCAATGTATTCAGAGAACCCACTTGTATTAGAATTCCTTGACGAGTCCATCTTTAATATAGGCATAGTAGATCACTAGAAAATTTACTTTGATGGATCCTACACACAACATGGGTTAGGAGCAGGAGTCTTCTTCATTACACCACAAGGAGATTGCATACCCAAATCATACAAGTTGTCGTTTGATTTCACAAACAACATTGTGGAATATGAGGCTCTTGTCATAGGGCTAAGAATTGGGGCATAATGGCAGATGATGGCACTCATGGTCTATGGAGATTTGTAGCTTATCATCAACCAAAGCAATAATGAATACCAAAATAAAGATGACAAGTTGACTCCATACAAGATATTGGTGGAAAGCCTCAAAGAGTCCTTCATTGATTTCACCTTCAAGCAGATACTAAGAGAAAATAATATAGAAATAGATGTTATGGAAACAATTGGATCACTACTAGATGTCCCACACAATGTCTCAAAATAATAATTCCTTGTAGAGCAACTTCTCATACGAACATTTGAGGTACCAAAGTCTAAATTTATGTGTGAAATCATTGGTCTTGGTGACCCATGGTATCATGACATATACACTCATTTGAGAATAAGAGTCATCTATACCGATATCACTCCCAACATTAAGAAAAATTTGTCAAGAAGTCAACCCGTTTTGATATCCTAGGTGACACTCTATACTGTAGGAGTATTGAGGGAACCCTATTATGATGCTTAAATGTTGAGGAAGCTTTGGCTGCTTTAATAGAGATACATAATGACATGTGCGGTTCACATTTGAGTGGTATGACCTTGGCCAAGAAGCTATCGAAAATGGGGTACTATTGGCCGATAATGGAGAAGGAAGCCCATGAATACGTCAAAAAGTGCACTTGCTATGTCAATAGCATGGAGATCTCATCCATGTGCCAACTCAGGAGCTCCACCTGATTGTAACACCTTAGCCCTTCTCATAGTGGGGGCTTGATCTCAATTGTAAAATAGCCCCCTCTTCATCTAAGGAACACAAGTTTATTATTACCACCACATAATATTCACAAAGTGGGTAGAGGCCATCCCTATGACTTATATTATAGGAAAAAAAAATTCCAAGTTCATCCTGAGTTACCTCATTTACCACTATGGTGTCCCACAAGCCATTATCTCAGATAATGAGACACCTTTTAGAAACTATGATTTCTGAGACCTATGCCAAAAATTCAATATCCAACATCACTTTTCTACTCCATACTACCCCTAGGGTAATGACAAAGCTGAGGCTACAAATAAAACCATCTTAAGAATCCTCAAAAAGATAGTCAATGAAGCTAGTCGTGACTGAAATTTGTAGTTGAATCCCACCTTGTGGGCCTACCGAACAAACATCCACATACCAACAAGTGCAACACCTTTCTCCCTAGTCTACGGATCAAAATCCATCCTCCCCATTGAGATAGAGCTCCCATCCCTAAGAATATTATTGCAAAATCTCATTACAGATGAAGAATATCAGGTATCACAATTGAACGAGCTGGAACTACTGGATGAGTAGTGCATGGGTTCCTTAAACCATCTGCAAGTCTACCAAACCATCTCAAATGGAGCTACAATAAGAAGATCAAGAGTTGGACCTTCTAAGTAGGAGAGCTAGTATTGAAGGAGAATAAAAAAATGTACCAAATCTGGCTAAAAAGGTCAAGTTTGAACCCAATTGGTTCGGACCCTTCATCATCACAACAAGCTACAATTCAGGGGCATATCAACTATCAATGCCCAAAGGGGAGCCTCTGTAGGAGCCCATGAATAGCTCCCATTTCAAAAAAAATTATGCCTGATCTTTTAAGGGTAAAACCAAAAATATAAAAAAATTAAAAAATATAAAAACACAAAAACAAAAAATAGAAAAAGGATTAAAAAAAACAAAGATAAAAATTGTCCTCTTGTATAGACCACTTTAGTGGCACTTTGGGCAAGTACTTGGTGAAAACTTGGCAAAAAGGCGCCTTGTGTAAATAACCATTCTTCATCCACCATGATCTCTATGACTTATTCTACTTCACCTACCATTGTCTTACATCATTCACCCATTTCACTTCCATATTCGCATCCATCACTAATCCATGTTCACATCATAGCTTGATCCTGTGTTTGTATCGTGTTCCACTCTAGTACTACTTGGCACATTCCTAAGGTCAGTTAGTCCTACATATATCAAAGTAGTCTATCACACCACACTGGGGGCATGTTCTTATACCTGCATTAGATCAGATTTGTGTATATTCTTTAAGTCTTCCTTAAAAATCCAAAAAATCCAAAAAAATTAAAAAATCCAAAAATCCAAAAAAAAATCATAAAATCCAAAACATCCAAAACATATAAAAAATCCAAAAAATAAGTCAAAATCCAAGAAGTAAAAAAATAGAGTCATCCTATCAAACTACATCATCTCTAAGCTTGAATGTAGTCAAGGTGGATCTTTGATCGACCCTCGAGACACCCTAGGTCAATCCTTTAGGAGTTCTTCATTATAAGCTAGAAATTCATTATTTGTTTATGTCTTCATCTTGTAAATTGGTCAAGTCATCCATCAAACTACATGGTCTCTACATATACAATGTAGGCAAGGATAATCTTTGATCAGTCCCTGAGGGCCCTAAGATGGGTCTTTAGGTTAGGTTCTTGGTCAAAATCTCATAAAACACCAAAAACATCAAAAATTTTGAAAATCAAAATATTTAAAAAACATTCAAAAAACCCAAAAATCCTTCAATCACATCTCACTTACACCGACAAAAAACATCCACTCATAATAAATCGATCGTCACCTTCACCGTTTGGAAAAATGATCAGAAGCAAGCTTAGCAATCAAAAGTGCATTCTCCAACGTCAGGGTCTTAAGTCTAGGTCAATAGGTAAATAAGGTGGTCAACTCTTGGTATCACTAGCCCATCATCCAGTCAATCTCACCATCATCTAATAACATCATTTCCTAGGATGAATCCTTCCTACAATGGACATCAACATCAAGCATCACCATAGTTTAGTCTTGGCTAATTGTATGAAGAACATTAGCTTGTTTATTTACTTGATCTTTGTCTTCTGATTTATCTTATTGCACTCATTCCAATGACCTCTCAATGATTTCTACACAAAATATTTAGAGAGAAGAGTGGAGCAATGATCATTATCTTTTTATATGTTGTTCTTGTTAGATGTTCTTGTAATATAACCTTGGTCATGCGTACTTTATTTGGTCTATAGGGACAGTGTTTTAGGTGTCTCATTGACTACATAGGAAGGCTTTCCTTTCTATTTTTCTTTCCTAGATATTTGAAATATCTAAATTGCATTTTAAATAAGGTTTCCTATGTTAGGTGTGAACAAGAATACTCCTATCTAATTGTCGAGTCAAATTCCATCACACTAGGTGCAACGCCATCTTGGTTCTTTATACCTTGATTCATTGTACCTATGTGTGTTATCAAACATAAGGTAAGTAATCCCTTTTAAAATACCAATTCCTGATAAGTAATACATCATCATCATTCGCAATGTCTCGTAGATCATAACTTGTTGGATCTTCTTCTCATCATCTTATTTCTTCTTTCTTCTCTGTACACTAACATGGTACCATGATAGTAATGGGACGAGGTATGAGGAGGAAGATGATATTAAGAAACAGGTTGTCCTTTTTTTCAGCAACCTTCTTTCTTGTAATGGAGAGATTGTTCTTGAAGCTCAAGATTCCTTCATTGAGGCTATACCCCAGGTGATTGGTCACAATGAAAATTCTATGATCACTGCTATTCCTTCCAAGGCTGAAATTAGGAAAGCTATTTTTTCTTTTGATGGCAACAAAGCTCCAAGACCTGATGGTTTTCCCTTATTCTTCTTCCAAGTATTTTGGGAAATTGTTGCGGTGGATGTTGAGAATGCTGTCAAGGAATTCTTTGGATCAAGATGTCTTTTGAAAAGACTTAATGCTACTTTTGTGGTCCTTATTCCAAAAAAACCTGGGCCTTCGGAGTTTCAAACTTTTCGGCCAATCAACCTGTGCAACTCTATCTATAAAATTATTCTGAAGGTCTTAACCACAAGATTGCTTTCTGTGCTTACTCAAATGATTGCTCCGTAGCAGAATGGTTTTGTGCCAGGAAGGTACATTCTGGACTCTGTTATTACTGTTCATGAGAATTTACATTCTCTAATGGTTTCGAAGACTGAAGGGTTCATTCTTAAATTGGACATTTCCAAAGCCTATGATCGGGTTGAGTGGAATTTTTTATTTAAAATCCTGGCCAAGTTTGGTTTTAATAATAGAGTCATTCAGATGGTGAACTAGCTGGTGTCGACAGTTCCTTCTTCTATCATTGTGAACGGGTCATCATCTAGGTTCTTTCAGACTTCCAGAGGCCTCATACAGGGAGATCCTATCTCTCCTATTCTGTTTACTATTTTGGCTGAGAGTTTGGGAAGAAATATTAAAAAACTTATTGATCAAAGATCCCTCATTGGTTTAAGACCTTCCTCTTCTCTTCTAACCTGTTCCCACCAACAATTCATTGATGGCACCATTCTCATGGGAAGATCTACTGTGGCTGAAGCTAAGACTTTCAAAAGAATTCTGAATCTTTATGAATCTACTTCTGGGCAAGTTGTTAATAGGGCTAAGGGTTCAATTTTCTTCCTCAATACTCCAAAGCATAGACAAGTTAAACTTGCTCGAATTCTTGGATGTCGGATTGAGCCCCTTCCATCTACCAATCTTGGCTTGCCTCTTTGCATTATACCCTTGGACTCGTTTTGGATCTCTTTGGTTGAAAAATTCAATAAGAAGTTGTTGGGGTGGAAAGGAGCTCTTCTCAGTCAAGCTGGAAAAATCCAGCTTCTAAAGGTGTCCTTGCAAAATCTCCCTGTGTATGCTCTTAGCTTTTAAAATTCCTGCTAAATATGCTGAGGCCATTGAAAAAATTCAGAAAAGGTTTCTCTGGTCTGGAGTGGAGGATAAGAAGAGAATGCCACTCGTTGGATGGGATCTGGCTTGTAGACCTAAATCGAGAGGAGGCCTAGGTTTAAGAAAAATTAAAGTGTTGAATTTGTCCCTTCTTGCTAGACAGCTATGGAGAACTCTTACTTTGAGAGGGGAATGGCAAGATACCTTAAAAGCCAAATATTTTAGTAACTATGAGTCTCTTAATGAGGTTATAAATTTTTCTTTTTTACCTCGTGGATCGGTTTGTTGGAATGATATGAGCAGAGGTAGAAAGTTGCTGGAAATGGGAACTGGTTGGCTGGTAGGAAAAGGAAATCATGTTAGGTTTTGGGAAAATAGATGGCATTTTAAAGACCCTTTAATCAGAGATGAGAAATTCAGTAAATGGATGGATGTTTGTAAAAGGGAATTCGGGGTCTTGGTTAAAGATTACTAGAGGAATGGGGGTTGGGTTGATTTGAAGACCATCAGTCAGGATCTTTACCCGGTTCAGTCGGCCTTCAGGGCCCTAAGACTAGCTCAACACCAGGTGGATGATCTTCCTGTTTGGTTAGACAATCTGTTTGGCCTTTTTTCAGTTTCTTCTGCTACTTCTATGCTGGCTAGCCTGATGGAGCCTCCGCCCTTCTGGGCTAAGGCTTGGATTAATCACTTGATTCCTAAAATTAATATTTTCTACTGGATAATGCTACAGAATGAGATTCTCACTTTGGACAATCTTGGAAAAAGAGGAATTCAATTACCTAACAGGTGCTACATGTGTAGGAACGATGCTGAAACTGTTAATCATCTTTTTCTTCATTGCCCTTTTGTTTCACACATTTGGGGTAAAATTTTTGAGCTTCTTGATTTGGTTTGGGTTTCCTCTGCTTCCGTTGAAGATTTTTTCTTGCAATGGAAAGCTCCTTCAAAAAATCCTTTTGTGTGAAAGCTCTGGTCTTTTGTTCTACCTTTTATGTCTTGGAATATTTGGAAGGAAAGGAACAACATAGTGTTTAGGGATAAAGAGATGGCGGAGGGGGACTTGCATGAAAAAATCCCAAGAAAAATGGTTGATAAAGCCAATTGGTCTCCTTTTGATATTGCTATGGTTGAAAAGTGGAACTCTAAATTAGCAGCGTTAAATGTCCCCATGCCTGATGTTTGTGGGAGGGAGAATGCTAGTTGGTCTTTGCCGCCTTTGGGTTGGTTGAAAGCCAATTTTGATGGTGCTGCTAAAGGAAACCCTGGGAATGCTGGCAGTGGGTGTGTTTTAAGGGACAACTCGAGGGCTTTTATTGCGGCTTTTGCTAGGGACATCAGCACCCAAACTAATGATGTTGCGGAAGCTGTTGGGGCTTATCATGCGGTTAACTTAGCTTTCAAGATGAACACGAAATGTCTTTGGTTAGAGGGTGATTCTATGAATATAATAAATTGCATTCTTGGGCTTACCCCCCCCTCATGGACCATTAAAAAGTGGATCGAAGATACAATAATCTTATTAAGTAAATTTGATAAAGTGAAAGTGTCCCATGCCTATAGAGAAGCCAATAAGGTTGCTGATTATTTCGACAATGAAGGGGTTAAGAGGGGCGGGGAAAACACATGGAGGAAGAATGACTACCTCCATTCTGAGGTGAAAGCGCTAATTTATTATGATTCAATGCATGGAAGAGAAGCTTGTCTTCGTCATGATGAAGAGAATAAAGATTAGGTACATCGATTTCATTAGATTTGATGGGACCGACGTCATTTTCCTTTTCAAGAAGAGTCTCCGGCACGCTTTCTAGGTGTTTGATAAAATATGCTTAAACGGGACCCAGAGCAACTGTAGGGTGTGGTATAACAGAGCTTTGAAGATGGGGGGAAAGAGAAAATGCGTGGAGCCGAGCAGCTTTCAAGAGCATAGAAAGAATGCTAAAGCTTGGGAAAGAATTGAAAAGGGAGGTTTAGTCCCATTTTTGGAAAAGCTCCATGGTACTGACGAGAGGATGCTGGACTATTTTGCCAAAAAATTGGAAAAATGGTGATATTGTGTTGTTTGGTAGGAATGTTAAGCTGAATGAGGAAATAATCAGTGAGATTACTAGTCTTTCAACTGAGGGCGTGAAATTTTATCGGGACCGTCGGTTCTCTAATGAAGCGGTCATAAGATTTCGTAAAAAAGACAAGGAGAAGGTTAAATTGGTTAAGGTTGCCAATAGCTACTTTGATGTGAAGTCCATTAAATCTATCTGGAGGAACGTTTTAAGAGTTATAATGGAGTATATCATGGTTGACGGGCGCTTCACCAGGGCGTATGGTTATCACTTTGCCATTTTGAACCATTTCCGTCACAACATTCATATCTCTTTGCCTTTTTACTTATTCTCTTCTTTGAAGAATTACCTTGATGAAGTTGAAAGAAACCCTAGGAGGACTTCTATTATTCACCCTAGTCTTGTCAAGCTCATCTATGAGCATTATCAAAATTTACCTGCTTTGACTAAAATTGTTGATATTGGGGAATTGAATGATGAGGATATTGAAAGTAGCAGGGAGAATGACCCCTTGGCCCATCCTGCTTGTGCCCCTAATGGTCCTAATACCATTGCTCCCCAGTCCCTGTCCCTGTCTTATCGGAATGACCTGATGGATTCTGCTCCGCCTTAATGTCCTAATCTGCAGCCTTTGAATGATTGCCCTATCCCAGGTTCTGCCTCGTCACCGTGTCTTAATCCCCAGCCATCTCCTGGCTACCCTACTCCGGATTTGGTCTTGGGTTTTAAAGGTACCTCTGTTATGAAATTAGTCTCGTACTCCGGGAATTCTATGGAAATTCTTTCTGATAAACCTATGGTCAGTAAAGAGTCGGCCCCTAGTGCCCTTGCATTTGGTGGTTTTGTGAATACCCCTAATGATTCCCCTAATCAGGATGAAATTAATTCTACCTTGAATAAGCTCAAGACTTAGGACATTGTGAGTGTGGCGGAAAAAAGTATGGATGGCCTTTTCACTGTTCTCAAGTGGACCCAGAAGGAAGTCTATGATTTGAAAGGCCATAATAGAGATCTTAGCAACAGAGTCATGGATTTGGAGTAGAAGATTAGTTGGAGTCGTAAGGAGAATGAGGGACAGGAAACCCCCTTATCTAGGAAAAGACAACATTTGCAGGAGGAAAGATTGACCAGGCTCGAGTGTAATTTGTCCAAGATTAGCCAAAATATTAGGGCCACTATGGAGAATAATCACAAAATTGCCAGGCATAACACCATTATCATCAATGCTATGGCAGAAAAGTTCAAAAAAAATCAAAAGGGCTCGCTGGTTGTGGATTTGGATGTGGACATGGGTTGCAGTAGCTCTGTTGTTGAAGGGATTTCGACTTGCACCCAGGCTAATATGAAGAGGAAGACCTTGATTTCTTCACATATGGTTCAAATCTTCAAGTAGGGGTTACAGGATATGAAGGATGCTGAAAAGGAGGCCGAGGAGTTGATGAACACCTTGGAGTAGTGCGGTGGTGTTTGTTATGGCTTTCTAGTGGTCCTTTCTTTGGACCCTATTGTCTCTTTGTGCTGTCGTTTCCTTTTTGGGACAACTGTCTGTTTGTTTGGACTTGTTTTGCTCTATCTTTTGGTGTTTTAACTTTGTGGTTTCAGGTCCCTGTAAAACCTATTTTTTCCTTTTCAAAAACATGGTACCATGATAGTTAATCATCACTAAATACATCCATCATTCATTCATGAAGTCATCAGCATACATCTCATATTCAAAGATGTATAAAATCATTGTCATCACATATCATTGTATAAAGCATATCATAATCATTGCATAACATAAATTATATCATAATTGTTCCACATCTTGTTCATATCATATCATTCCAAATCATTACATATCATGGTTATTTCATATCACGTCATGTTACATGGAAAAACATAAATCATCACATATGCATATCATATCACTACGTTTATGTCATTACATATCATAAATACGGCATAACACATCATCACATTTTATATTATTGTTTAAAGATGCAAATAATAATAGATATTTATTATTTTGGGTGTCTTAGAAATCATAACACATCATTCTATATCAAGAAACATAATCATCTCATATCACCTCATTTCATGATCACATCACATCGTTGCATATACATGATGGACATTTCATATCACTTCATATCATTTTATATTATCATTTCTTTAGTTACAAGGAATAATAGAGATTTGTTATTCTAAGTATCTAAAGAAATCATTGCATTCATTACATTTATACTGTTACATTCACAAATCATAAATCATTTGCATATCATAATCATAAATGTCATATCTTCTCACATCATTACATTCATATATTTTATATATCATTGATCATATCATATCATAATTACATTTGTATCCATCTCATAGTCATATAAACATCATTATATCATCAATATATCTAGATATTATCATCATAAACAAAAAAGGAAAGGATAATAGAAAACATTACATCTACATCTCACAATGTCATCTCATAACCACATAATCAATCCATTTTGCATTCAAGACATCATATAGATTTATCATTCTAAAGCATCTCATAAATCATACATCTGCATTATTATATCATATATACACAAAAAAGGTACAAAGCATTGTATTTACCATATCATCACATGCATATCATAATCAAGCCATAATCCATTTTCATTTAGGACATCATATAGGTTTGGTAAGCATCTCATAAACCATACACATGCATCATCATAGAATCCATATATGCATAATCACATCATACATGAAAAATATATCAAAACATTTGTATCCACATATCATACATCGTCATCCTAAAAGTGCATAGAAAAATAAAATGGAATGCATCGATAACCATTTGCATCCTTAAAAATCTACATACCATAATTATACATCACATCACATAGAATGGCGTCACATATAAAACATCAAATACTGTAGACATGCAAAATTAACATCATATTTAATCATATTCTCCCATCAATTAAATAAATTAGGTTTATTTAATTAATCTCCTGAAGTCATTCATTTAAATTAAATAAACTCATCTTTAATACTAGCATCATCCCCTTTAAATAACTAAATAAAAATATTTATTTAACTATGTCTAAAATCATTTTCCACCTCCTTTTGATTTATTTTAACTCATAAATCTAAATAAAATAGGTCAAATCACCTAATCCTCTCTTAAGTTAACTAAACTCATGTCACATCCTCTAGCTTTTCCCACTTGCACAATAAATAAATTTATTTGATTTGTTATTTCTTCCAATTACATTCAAAAGGGCATGAAGATGAAATATTCCTCCAATTTGAATCTCCCTCTCTAAAGACTTGTCCTCCAACTTGGCATTTATGAGCTCTTACATGTCTCTTATATGTATTTTACACAAGTCAACTTGGCGTTAACTCTCTTGTTTCATCCCTCCTAAACATGTCATTTCATCAAAGTTCAAATTTCAAATTGGCAAATTGACCAAAATGTGCACAACCCTCATCCTCTCACATATTGCAAGGTATCATCTTCTCATTGGCTCATGAATGATCCGACATTCATCCAAATCCCTCAATATTCAAACCTTGAATCTATAAAAGCAAAGAATTTCTACAACACAACACTACGATCCAAGTTGATGCATAATCTCTTGCATTTTCAGCATCATCATCTTGAAATATTTTGCTTATCAGGGATTGGGAAAGGAATCTCTTTTCACATCAAGGAGCACCAATCCTCCTATAAGATTAAGGTTTGATTCATTTTAGATAACTTTGCATGCTTTTAAGCCTTCTTTGTATGTTTTTGTTATCATGCTTTCTTATCTTAAATGTGATCAAAGATTTCATAGGGAGCTTGATTATTGCTTTTGCTAACTAGGCTAATTATTTTTTGTTTTGATCATGTAAGTGAAGGCAAAAATATGGTTCACATTCTGGTGCCCACCATGGGGCAGAAATATAAATTCTTGTTTATGTTCACCTTCATTTCACGCATTATATAAGACTGTCAAAATCTCTATTTCTTTTGATATAATATTGATTAATGTTCTAGATAGGGCTGTAAAGTCGTTGCTTTGTAAAATCTGTGTCTCTTTTGATATACACACTCCAGTCAGCGATTTAAAAGTAAGTCGAGCTAGTGCCTCACAGTCCCATATTTCTTTCAAATTTGAATGGATTTTCATGTTTCTTAAGATGTCTTTAACTAGTAAGGTGCATGCCACAATCCTGAAAAAACTACAATGATGCGATGGGACCTCTAAAATATTATTGTATTCAATCCCAATGTCATCTTGGGACAGTAATATATAGCTTAAGATTTGTGTTCAGTCTTTGCCTAATCAAGTTGTTTTCTTCAGATTCACACGAGAATAGTTTTGATCTAGGGGTGTGTTATCATGAACAATATCATTAATGTCAATGTCATTATTATTATAATTTTTTGGAAATGGCTCTAATTTAAATTGATTGTGTTGTAGTGCATACAATGAAAGTGAATGCAACCATACTGTTGAAAGAACATGCATTTTTCTTATTTTGTGGTTGTCGGCTTGGAGAGAACTATATCACCTAAAACTTCATTGATAGTCCTTTGATCTGTTTGAGAATGCATTTGACCTCATATCAACATATTAACTGCTAAATATTAATATGTGCATTAATATCGTTTGAAGCTGAAAGATATCCCACCGCCTGTTGTATTTCAACTTCAATATTGGATTAAATTGAAATATATTTTAGTGTCCAGGGGTTTTCAGGCATCGTTGAAAGAATTTTTTTTCTTTCCTAATATATCTCGCTGAAAATATAGCTAAGTCGCACCAATTTATGATTAACTATGGTGGGCACTTTGGTTCACTGGCCAAACAACCATACTTGTTATCTGCGGTTTTTCTACTTTCTGTAATCAGTAACAACTGCATAATCCTCAACTTCATTTCTCAGCTAGTGCATTTATTTGTGATTACTTCACATCATTTCAGATCGACCAGAGATAGATAACATGGAAGGGAGGATCGCTTGGTCCAAGGAAAAATAAATATCGATCCCTCAGCTTTAAAATTCACGCTAGCAATATTACTCTATTATTTATTATATTGCTTGTAGATTTCAATATATGTTGGTTGTGTTCCCAGGTACGTCTATCACATCCTTCTTGGCCTTGTCAGAGTGTTATTAATTTATCCAATACTACCTCCATCTTCAGCGCCTAGTCACTCTTGCTCTCCCATAGACGTCTCTGCGTGCACAACATCCTTAGCTACCTATGTTGAATGTCGAGTGTCATTATTGAATCTAAAATTATAGGGTGTAATTTCTGTTGTGCAACATGTAGGTTTGACTTTATCAACCGAAATGAATGTCTTCATGCGCAACATACATATGTTTCAAATCCTTCGATTATTTGCCCAACAAATCCTTTGATTTTTTTTCTCGGGCTCTTAAATGATTTTGATTGATTCAAAATCAAACCTTGGCTAGGCTGTCGCATCGTACCTTAGCAAAAGTTGTGGTATTTGGTTTTACACCTGTCAATGGCCCGGCTTAACGGGCACACTCTAAGGGTACACTCCTTAGGTGGCTGGCCGGGCCCACAGCTCCTTTAGTGTCTTTTTCCGTTTCGCATTTATCTTTGCCGTTTGCCGTTTGCCGTTTCCGTTCTTGAACTATTTTGTTTGCCGTTGCCTCTGTACGTGGTGTCCGGAAAAGTGTTTAGCTTTTTAATCCCACATGAGTTTGGCGAAAAGAGAGAAAATTGTAGTTATAAATAGTATAGAGCATTCGTAATGATGCAAGCAACAACTTCATACAGCGAATTAAAACATATCCGAAAATTAATATTGAAAGCAGTATATTAGTTTTTAACATAAATTAATATTAATTAATATTATTAAAAATAATTCAAAAAAGCTTTTCAATTTAAATTTTTAAAGATAAATTTATTAGTAATAATTATTTATAATTGATATTTAATAAGTATTAATTTTTTAAAATATTTTTAAATAATCAGAATAAATAATTATTACAATAATTAAAAAATTGGTAATAATTATTTATATTTGATATTTAATAAGTATTAATTTTTTAAAATATTTTTAAATAATCAGAATAAATAATTATTACAAATAAAATATTTAATTAAATAAATTAATTATTAAAAATTAATTTTAAATAACAATTTTAATTATAATTAAAATAATTTTAATTAAAATTCCTAAATAATAATCAATGATAAATTATTAGTTATTAATTATTTAAAATTAAAAGTAATCAATAAATTATTTTATTAGTTATTAATTATTTAAAATTAAAAGTAATCAATAAATTATTAACAATTTGCAATTTAACATTCTAAATTTTGATATGATTTTTGGTTTATTAATAATTGTTAGATTTTGATAAAAATGACACATAAATAATAATTTGAAATAAAATTAATATATCATTGTTGAGTTTACATGTACATAAAATCTATAAGAAGTCAACATAACCATTTTGTACATATTTTATGAATTTTTTATTCCATTAAACCACATCATATTGAGGCATTTTATCTAGCAATTCTTATGTCATTGGTATTCATCTACATTTTAATACATTTATGTTTATCAGCAAATACATAATTACAATATTTGACCCCAAAAAAAATATTTCTATTATTTCTCGATGGATCTCCATACCCAACTTCAAAGCTTCCATTTCAATAAACATGAGGACATTGGAAAATGTAACTGACGTTAGCTTTATTCCTTGTAATTTTATTTGCCTAAATATTGCAATAGCTTGTTACATACCTAGTTTTCATTTTAAATCAACAAGGTAAAACATTTCATGAAATGTCATTTCAATTGAGACATTTTGTCAAATAGTTCTCTTGCTTGTTAAGGCTTCAACATTTTGCATATGTGAGTTTGCATTTTATTGAGAGATTTGGCTCCACTTTAACCAATTGTTTGTGATTGATTTTTTTTTATTTCATGTTTAATTTGTGATAATTGCAATTGCATTAACAGGCTTCAACATTTTGTATATGTGAGTTTACATTTTATTGAGAGATTTGGCTCCACTTTAACCAATTGTTTGTGATTGATTTTATATTTATTTCATGATTAATTTGTGATCATTGCAATTGCATTTCTTGGAGGCATTCTACCAAGTGGTTCACTAGTATTGAAGCATTAATTTGGTTCACACACAAATTACTACTACGTACAACTCTTTGAACATTTTACTTGGCAACTCCTTCAAGCATCATGTTAAATACATGCCCACAACAATAAAAGTAGGCGATACTATAAAAGTTATATCAATTGATATATAATTGATCAATTGAACAAGATTTACATTCAAATTGAGTTATCATTTATTGCTTAGGCACAAATCTACTACTTTACAGAAATCAATATATGACTGAAATAGCTAATTGTGAACTATATTTTTTCTTGTATTTTCATCTTTGTTCTCTACAGACCATACCATATAGTATACTATGACTACTAACCCTCTCTTCAATTTTCACAAATAAATCTCTTCACAACTTAAATATAAGATAGCTACAAATACAAAACTATGCAAAGTCAATATGAGTAGATGACTCAAAGTATCTAGGTGGTACATAAGGATATAAGGATATGATAGAGTCCTTACTTAGATCATGAATGTTTTTATGTTTTTAGTAATTCATTTTTTTGGTCTATCTTACAAGTGGATACTTTCAACAAGACATTCTCTTCATTTATGATATATGAACTTCATTGCATGGTTCATAATTGGGGAATTTTAGTAGTATAGGAAATTTATAACAAATGGATGGCCTTGGGTAGCCCATGCAATTTTTAAAAAAATAGTATGTCTTTCTAATATCAAGCCTTGTTAAAATTCTAAAAATTTAGTGTTTGATTCAATTGTAGGTAGGTTATTGCCACTACACTTCATTCCACACACATGATGCCTAATGCAACAATCACTTCACCACTTTTGTCAAGTTTTATCAACTAGGCTCGTTAATGGGTTGGATGAACTATAGTTTAGTTATGACCCTTGGTCTCTTCAAAATAATTAGACAAGATTAGGGAGAGGAAGGAGCATTAAACAAACCACTTCAAAATAGGAGTAGTTTTGGGCTCATCGGTTTACTTTAGATACCTAGTTCCTATGGGGAGAAATCATTGACTATACAAATCAAAGGCAATTGACTATCTACCCAATACTGTTTTGTGTGTTTTGAAATGGAAGAGATCTACATCTCTATGGAAATTGATATATGCTAATTGTCAACTTATTATCTTATTTATACCATTTTCTTAGCTTTGTATAATAACAAATATAGGGTAGAGGGTAACATGATTCTTCAAATTAGCTACTATATAATAGTTTATTTGTTGCAAGAATTATTTCCATTCTTAGCATTTTTTACATTAGAATGCATATATTCTTATAATAAGAAAAATCTTTTAATGTCTTACCAAAATTAACATTATTAATAATATCCAAATTTTATACACATGTATGCAAAATAACATAAATAAGGAATATATTGCAACCGTTTCTCTAGCAAAAGATTAAATGGCATGTGGACTACAAGGAATGCAAAATATACACAAAATCAATCTACATTGAAAATATTGCAATAAAATTCAAGAAAATGCAATTGGTAGATGCAAAGATGAATAAATGTGAAAACATGGACCATAATGATTTTAGGATATATACATAATGTTTAAGGTTTTAGAAACTCTCAAGAAAATGCAATTGGTAGATGCAAAGAAAAATTCCACAACCTTCACCAAAATCCTTCTTGGTTGTCCTAATATAGCAGATTTCAAACAAGGTATGGACATCCATCAAAGTATAATATGAAGACATTTTTTCTCAAATGATGTGGTTGTACACGCCCTTTCGAAATATATGCGAAATGTGAGGATAGACAAAGCATGTGAACTATTTGACACAATTCCTCAAAGAGTTGTGATCTTTAATGGATGCATTGTAATTACACATGTTGCATCACTACCCTCATAACAATCTCTCAATTTGTTAGTGTCTATTATGTTGTATCCAATTTGAAACTCAATTATGATACATTAATTTCATATCAAATTGTCATTTGTATGCATCAAGTTTGTCAAAATTCAAAATGTTCAATCTCTAATAAGATCATAGATATTTAATTTATCCTCAACATGATCAATAATTTTATTAGAAATTGATCATTTTGAATTTTAATTAATATACAACTCTATGAAAATCAATATATAGTTGAAATAACTAATCATGAACTATTTTTTTTTTTTTATTATTTTCATCTTTGTTCTCTATATGTTGTACCATATATTATGATATGACTACTAACCCTCTCTTCAATTTTCACAAATAAATCTCTTCACCACTTAAATATAAGATAGCTAAAATATATTTCAAGTCAATAAGATTGGATGGCTCAAAGTATCTAGGTGGTAGGTAAGGATATAAAGATATGGTTGAGCCCTTGCTTAGGTCATGAGAATTTTTACTATAATTCATGATTTTGTGTCTATTTTACAAATGAGTACTTTTAAGAAGATGCACTCTTCATTTATGAAATATGATCTTCATTGCATGCTTCATAAGTGTGGAATTTTAGTACTATAGGGAACTTATAAAAAATGGATGGGCTTGGGCAACCCATGTATAGTTTTTTAAAATAGCACATTTCTTTCTAAAATTTTAAATATAGTGTTTGATTCAACTATAGGCAGGTTATTTCTACCACTCTTCATTTTGTTAGGGATAAGGAGTCGACCTGTCATCAAGATAGACATCTAAGACAATAGTGCCTTAGTGATTTCAATTCAAAATCACATAAAAAACACAAACAATTGTACCATAAAGCAGAACCTGGCACATAGTACCCCCCATTGATCCTACCAGGGAAAGTAAATGCATAACAATAATAGATTCAACACAAATAGATAACCATGAAAGACAAATATGATGACACACAGATATACGCGGGGAAAACCCTTTCGAGTAAAAAGCACCACACTCCAAAAGATCGAGCCATTGTAATATTCAGCAATAGAAAACAGTTGCAATACAATCTTAGGCTCATAGCCTATACAGGAGTCATGTCTTGTTCATCTGAAGAAATAACAGGCAACAGTAAACCAAAACCAGTATGTAACTTTCCAATGTTATCTAGCTGACATACTACATAGATTCCCTTCAACTCCTCAGAAATGACTATCTCAACCAGCCTCTCGGCCAACCCAGCCTTAAGCCTTGCAAGTTCACATCATTCAAATCCAAGAGACAGAGTGTTCACAGTTGCAATGCCTTAGCATACTACTCAAGCACACTTCATGCCTCTCCTTGTCAACGACTCTACAACCCCCTTTTGGTTTTATTTCATAATGTATATCTTTGACCAAGCCATACATCGCATTCAATGACCCAACCAATCGTTGACACTCAGGTTCATACATCGAACAACCAAGCACGCATTTGATCTACACAAATTGCATCGAGCTGTCCAGGCATTCAATCCATGCCTTAATCAGGTTCTAATTCCAACTAGAAATCGGCCTGCAATAACTACCTATCACTGTTTCAGTCTTTGGCCAATCAGACGCTACCAACCTACCACGTGTCACCTTCCCATTCACCTACCGCTTTGACATCGAGTCCAACTCAGTCAAACTCTACCCCGAGCTCATCCAAGCTCCTACCGCGTTACCGCCGAGTCCAAGTCACCCAGTCACAGTATAGCGGTGAGCTCATCCGAGCTCACCCCTTGACTTCATTGAGCTTTGTCACACCTTCCCCATGCTACCGCTGCCCTGGCTGACCCGCCTCACGGTATGGCGGTAAACCTGTTCAAGCTCGCCTTCTGACTCCAGCGCGCTACTGCTAGGCTTGGCTTTACCCATCGCAGTATGGTGGTAACCACCAACTAGACCATCAATGGTCTCACCGCGGAGACCACTAGGTCACCCCATGGTAGGGCGGTGACCGCTCTAGCAGACTGCCAAAGGTCACGCCGCGACCACCGCGGTCACACCGAGCATAGACCGCAATTTGGTGGTAACCATCGCTAGACCGCTGCCCTCCAACCACTAGTAGTTTACCGTACCCATCGTGGCTTAAAAAATAAGCCTCACAGTAGGGCGATAACAGTCCTCTGCTAGTTCGCCACCACTGTGCTGCTCACCGTGTTACCTCGGCACCGACTAGACCACCCTTCGGTAAGGCAGTAAGCCTTTGCTCTGCCAGCCCACCGCTAATCGCACTGCCTCGCCACCATCGATCCACCTCTGCGGTAAGGAGGTAAGAGACTTCCATACCACCGCCACTTCATCGTGCCACCGCTAGGAAAGATGAAGTCCGTCGCAGTAGAGCGGTGGCACCGCTCAACCGTCGAACAGGGTGGCCCGTGGTATGGTGGTAAATGCCCAAAAAGGAGAGAAAATGCCTATCTTCAAATGGGTTGACCAAAAAGTTGAGGAAGATTTCCCAACACATTCTACATACATGATGTCAAATGTTGCAATCATTTCACCACTTTTGTCAAGTTTCATCAACCAAGCTAGTCAATGGGTTGAATGTGTAGACATTGGGAACTATGAAAGGTAAGGGAAGATAGAGGAGAATACCTAAGAGATATTTTTAATAATGTGGATGAATGCTAATGGGTATAAGATCTAGTATATATGCTTCAATACTAGCCTCTAACACTCACTAACTTGATGCTCGAAGGAGTTGCCAAATAAAATGTTCAAAGAGTTGTACATAGTAATTTGTGTGTGATCCAAATTAATGCTTCAATAATAGTGAACTGCTTGGTAGAGCGCCTCCAATAAGTGCAATTGCAATGATCACAAATTAAACATGAAATAGAAAAAAATTCAATCATAGGAAATTGGTTAACGTGGAGCCAAATCCCTCAATGAAATGTGAACTCACATATGCAAAATGTTGAAGCCTTAACAAGGCACACAAACTATTTGGAAAAATGCTTCAATTGAAATGACATTTTATGAAATGTGATACCTTGTAGATTAAAATACAAACTAGTGTAAGAAACTATCACAATTTTTAGGCAAATGAAATTGAAAGGCGTGACATTTATCAATGTCCTCATGTTTATTGAAATTGAAGCTTTAAGGTTGGGTATCGGGATCTATTAAGAAATAATAGAAACATTTTTTTGGTATCAAATATTGTAATTATGCGTTTGTTGATAAAATGCCTTAATATGATGTGGTTTCATGGAGTACAAAATTCATTGGATATGTACATAATAACTTTATGTTGACAACGTCTTAGAGATTTTTATGTACATGCAAACTTAATTGTGATACATTAATATCATCAAATTATCATTTTTTGTGTTACAAGTTTGTGAAAATCCAACAACTTTTAATAAAACCATAAATCATGTTATCAAAATCTAGAGCATTATGTCCTTATCTTTTTATAATTAATAAAACATACTCTATTACCGATCAAAAATAAATAAATAAATAAATAAAATCTAAAGCATTGTAATTTATTGATCACTTTTAATTTGAAATAATTAATGATCAATCATTTATTATTGATAATTATTTAATAATTTTAATTAAAATTATTATTTAAAATTATTTTTAAATAAATAATTTATTAATAATTTTATTAATAATTTTTATTTATTTTTAAAAATTATTGATTGTTGACTATTAAAAAATGTGTTTTACAAAAATCCTTATTCAATATCAATTATAAATAATTTATTATTAATAAATTCATTTTTAAAAATTAAAATTTAAAAGTTATTTTCAATCTTTTTTAATAATACAATATTAATAATTTTTTCGTTATCTTAAAATTAAAAACTAAAATTTAAAAATTATTTTTAATAATTTATCGTTATCTTAAGAATTAAAAACTAAAAATACTTTATCTCAAAAATCAATTTATTATCTTAAAAATTAAAATATATATTATATATCTCTCAAAAATCAATTTTTTATCTTAAAAATAAAAAATAAAAAATACATCTCTCAAAAATCAATTTGTTATCTTAAAAATAAAAAATAAAAAATACATCTCTCAAAAATCAATTTTGATATGTTTCAGTTCGTTGATTCATACTTGAAAAAGAGTACATATGCGTCATGCTTTACACATATTATAATTGCCTTCTTCCCTATGATTTGTCACCCAACACATGTGGGATTAAAAACCAAACACTTCATTCGAAGGCTTAGTCCTGCTTTCTTATCCCGAACACTTTCTCACTTATTCTTGAATTATTTATTGGAAGCATCTGAATCATAAGCACCGGCCTGGTGGAACTCCGCTATCTCAGGCAGCCAGTCAAATATGCATAGTTGGGGTCGCTCACTGGTTTCAATAGCTAAATTCCTCGACGACGGAAAAAGAATTACAGATAACGACAAATAAAATCGTGGAAACAAATGGAAACGGAAACGGAAATGGCAAAGAAAAAATTGAAAACGGAAATGAGAAAGTGCACCACCAGTTTAAAGGAGCTGTGGGCCCGGCCACCTAAGCACTGTACCCTTAGAGTGTGTCGGTTAAGCCTGGCCCCTGTCAATAGTATTTGCGTAAAAGTTTCTAAAAAGATATTTGAATAGATTGCGTCTATCAGTCACATTATCTTAGAAAGTCTCCATGCGTCCTAGCTGTAGTGAAAGGTAGGGTCTATGGTTCTACTGGCTATTTTGTTGGTGATGCAAACCCAAACTAAATGTGTATGTGATAAATTATTATTGATTGCGTTTCCAACAATCCCATTTGATGCGTATTATTGTTGTTGTAATTTTCATGTCTCCATATTTAGTATCATTGCATTCCATATCTATCTTAATGTTGTGTTTTGGGTAAGCCTCAAAGAAGTTTCTTTGTTTCATATCAAATCCAAATGTACAATAATAAGCTCCTATCAACTGACATGCTAGAATGTGCTGGGTAGTAAGAGGCTTGCTTTTCAAAAACTTGCCAGAGGATTGTGTTGTGCAAAAGTTATGAAGGGAAGAAGCGGCATTATGAACATAGTTATTTCTTCTCGGTTGAAAGAACTTTCATTAACTTTGATTACAGGTATCATACATAACACCGCCATCATTCACCTTTTGACTATAGTTATTCTTGTATTTTGACACTTGTATGAAGTGTTTCTGTTGACACTTGATCTGTGTCGGTAATCTCTTGCTAAGCAATGATAGCCTTCAACCAAACCATTTTTTCCCATTCAAGGGTTAGGTGAGAGGAATTTATCTTCTACTTTGAAATTCATTCCTAACAATTTTCATTACTAGGCAAGCACTTTCTATAATGAGTATGGGACAAATACAATTAATGATCCTGCATCCAATAAGTACAATCTTAGGATTTGACAATCTACAATGAAATTTTAGCATTCACTTGGTTGGCGTGTTGACTAATTTTCACATAGATTTTTCATTTGGCACCATTATTTTATAATGTTCATTTAGAATCGTGTGTTGACTAACTTTTAATGCTCTGACCATTATCTCTTTTGCAGATACTTGACATGACAAGCATAAATTGTATTGGTGTGATAATGTTGGATGCTTTATTGTTCCCTCACATATAATATTTCATTTGAGATAACTTTATACTATTTCAAGGGAGGGTTTGCATAAAGAATCGGTGGCATTGGAATCAGAGAGCCACAAGAAGATTTAAGTTGGTGAATTGGAAATTGAAATTGAGCTTATAATTTTTGAATGCTTATTGTAATAGCTTGAAGTGTTCATTTCTCGCTTTCATTTTCTGTTTTAGTAAAACTCACTTCGATTTGGGTTTAAAATCAATCATTGATCTTTTTCAAGTTGGATTAAAATTGAACCATAGAAACAGACTAAATTTCAATTTGGGTCCTAAAATTTGACAAACAACTCTTACACTTTGATTTTAGGGCTTTAAAAAATAACTGTAATTTTGCCTTTGGAAATTAAAATGAACATGTGCATTTGGCGTTTTTTCAATCTTTTTCACAAAATAATATCATTGAAAGGACGTATGAGCTTCTCTCACGCCTCACGATGATCTTGAGAATCAAAAGTCCTTTTGTGATATTAAGTTGTCAAAAATATTTCCTCCACATTTCGATTTCGGTTTAAAATTGAACAAAACATCTTGTGAGTGTGAGTAAGCCTATTGTGTGTGTTCTCCCTTTGTATTTAAATGAAGTTTGATCGAACTATGAATATGTTTGCTCACTTTTTTTTTATCTTAGAGGGTCTGCCTTGTGGAAAAAAGTACTCACCCAAGGGAATGACCCAACTGGTAACACACTAAAGCCAAGTGTTTTTCCAACTAGGATATAAAAGTGGGTACTGGAACAAAGGCCAGTATCACGCAGTTGGTCTCGACGAGAAGGGCATAAATGGTCTCTCACTGCATGGGTCAATCTCCATGAACGGAAAGTCTGAATTAAAACCCCTTATTTAGCAAAGGCTAAAAATCCTTTCTATTTCTTTATGCAAAAGGTCATGTCCTTTGAAGCTTCCCCACATATACATGCGATTCTATTGTATAGATGAAAAGTATGTCATGGGAGATCCATGGGTACTAATGCTTGGCTAAACCAAGAAGTGTGTGTCATGGAGGGGAGCTAGCGTGGTCAAGAATCATATCATCCACACTGAATATATGTAGCTAGATTTATCCAAGTGGGAGCCCAATGAATATTGTCTTTTCAGCCTAGGATTTTGCATGCTCTTGGAATCAAAAAACACTTTGCTTGAGTCTCAAAATATTTGAAAAAGAACATTCACAAGATCTTAAAAATTTCAAACCCTTTAGGGAAGCAGATACCTTTGATGAATTCAAGTTCTCTTGCTTTCCCTAGGGATTTCATCCTTAGAGGTTTCTAACTACTTGGGTTTAATCATCATTTATTTTCACTAAAGTCAACTTAGGGAACTATGTTCTTGAAACCTTGATTTTTACATAATGGACCTTGTGGGATGAAAAGAAAGTAGGACATTAGACATTTAGTTTGAAACATAATCAAGAAATATTTTGTGGTAAAAAGAACCAAATCTAAGCAAGATAAAAGATCAATTGAACCTCACACATGTGCTTGGTATCTTGTTGTCATTTGGTTTTCCATGCAAACATTAGTCTTTTGATTTGATTTACTCTTAGAGGACAAAATGCTCTTCAATATCTTGGTCTAGTAAACAAGTCCTCTTAGGTTCATCTAGGATCAACTCAAATACTTCACCCATCTCAAAAATCAATCAAATCACACCTCACCAACAAACTCTTGGGAACTTTGAAAACATCACTTATTCTAGAATTTTAGGAAAAATGAGCATCACCTTGTTTGATTGAACACACTTAGTCAAATTATCAATCCTCTTGAGTGAATTTACCTCTAGGATAACACAACTTCCTAAGGTTTACAAGTTCAAAATCACCTTGTTTGTCTTAAGACACCTAGCCAAATTATCCTTTTTTTACGAGTTTACTCTAGGATAACAAAACTTATAAGGGTTTGCAAGTTCATTATCATCTTGTTTGACTTAACACACTTAGTGAAATTATCCATTTCATTATTGATCACCTTGTTTGACTTAACACACTTAGTCAAAATATCACTAATCAAAATAAAATAAAATCAAGTCCTAAAGTCTAGCATTGATCCAAAGTTCCTAAAAGTTTAAACACCCATATCATTCACCCCTTTCATCCTTCATCTCATAATTGGTCCTAAATCCCTCAGAGGTCAACAAGGTCAAAACACAAGAGGAACATGGAATTTAAAGTTGACTCATACATCATGAGTAATCCAATTCAACCAAACTATCCAATTCTTGCAATGTCGATTGATTATAAAAAATCACATTTGTACAATCCATAAATGGGATCATTATCTCCTACAGACATCAATGGTACAATGAATGTGAGTATTCCCAATGTAAATGTTAGACCACCTTTCCCAATGATAGATTTAAATCAAAGTCTAAACCTACAAATCTATCAATCGAACAATCAATGCATGAGTTTTCCAAACAACATTATCCCACCAAATCCATACATGCCAAATCCTATCTTACCAAACATGAGCATTTCAAATTCACACTTGGTGAACTTTGGGATAGATATGTTTACAAATCATACAAATTTTGTTCAAATTCCAAGCAATATGTTAACTTCTCCAGGTATTGATCCCAGTCAAGGTAACACCATGCAAAATCAAAGTTACCTAAATCAAGGCAATATGATTCCCAACCAAAACAATGTTCAAAGTCAATCTATAATTCCACATCTAAACATCACACCAAATCAGAGCATTATCTAGAAACAACTTGTCCATAATCCTAAGAAAACACCACAAGGATGCATTCCAAATCTGCTTTCTAAATAACCAAGTCAACCATATCAAGAATGTCAAGGTCAAACCTTGTGAAACAAAATTGCTGCACTAAAAAAACTCATCAATTCATATCACCAAGAGACATATCCACACCAAAATCAATACACTCTTCCATTGGTTGAACTATGTCATCAAAGCATTGAGCTATCTCCACAACCACATCAGGAACAATAAATCCAAAGTCAAGAAATTGGCTATTAGCATCAACGACATCAACAACAAACTCAATCACCACATCTCAAAGATTTGTCACCACATCTCCAAAATCAATCACCACAAGGTTAATCTAAAGTGTGAACTCACAATGTAACAAATGAAAATACACACCACTTGGGGAACCAATCGAGTCAATCGTGCAATGGTTGATACAAGAAAATATCATTGAAATCCCCATTTATGTGAATTATAAAGAGCCCGTGGTAAAATTACCAGGGTACAATGAGAAACACTTTTGTGATTTTTACAAAACAAAGGGACACACAACATCAAATTGTATTCAACTCAAAAATCCCATCCAAGATCTGATTGATCAAAGGCTAATAGTTGTTTGGGACAATAATTAGAGTTCAACCACTAACAATAGCATTAAAAACCTCCCCACCACAATTGTTGAATGAAATGATCAAGATCTATCCATTAATGAGCACATTGAAGATGTTTCCACCTCAACCAACGATCAAATCAACACACACCAAGAGCCACTTTTCAATCATGATCAAATCTTGCCAACGATGCCCAACAATAATCCAATCCAAGAAACATTAACATCATTTGATCCTATGGTTGAAAACATTGAAAATCTCTCCACCATAATTGCTGAAGACAATGATCAAAATTAATCCATCAATGAGCACTGTGAAGATATGTCTACCCCATCCAGTGATCAAATCAACATTCATCAAGAGCCACTTTTTAGTAATTTATTTCAAGATGTGTTAACATTATTTGATCCTCTTGAATTTATTCCAAAGCATGATCAACATCTATCACCAAGGTCTAGCAATGGTCTTTCCCAAGATTTACTGACATCCCTTGACCTCATGATTACGATTAGTGAAGGAATCCTCAAAGATCAAAAGGATATTGAGCCACTACCCATGCCTAAGGACGATATCCAAGAACCCACTATGAGAAATCCGTCCTTTGAAATTGACCCATGTCAAGAACTTATTCCAAAACATGTCGAAAGCAATTCCAAAATTAGCAAGATCAAGAATTCGTATCTCCAAGATATTACAATGATCTAATGGGCACTCTTCTATTTATACAAGATGTCACAAATGATGACCATATCCATATACCACATACCCATCCCTCTACCCATGAGATCCTTTCTTTGGATGGACATGTAGATGATCTTCATTCAAAACAAGAGTCTCCTACTCTTAACATTTGTACACATGACAAAGATATGGAAAAATCTAAAGACATATCAGAAATAGATCATGAAGAAGGCTTCTAAAGAAGTGATGAATCAGAAACATCATGTGAAGGAGTATAAAAAATGGATCATGAGGAGAACATTAATATGGATAGTGAATCATCAATGCCTCTTGGAGAAGCATTAAAACTTGATATTTCACATGATCAAGCCAAAGATATCAATCAAGAATGCATCCCACATATGGAGAATATGATCACTTATACACTTGGATCACTCACCGTTTTAAGGGAAAATTATCTTATCAAGGAATCTAAGCTATTACCTTTGAAGATCTATGACAGAGCAGAGAAGGATTCACACCTTGTTTCCAAGGTAAATCATATCCTATTGTAAATAAAAAATTTCAGCAGATGAATTATCAAGGTAGAGGATTAGGCCTACATGAACAGGGTATCTTGGAACCAATGTAGATTGTTGGCAATCCTAAGCATCAAGGCCTTGATTATTTTGAAATCAAGGGATATAAACATATCAATGATACTTCCACAAAACTGGGAGGAACTTTGTCACAAGAAAATGTCAACATAGGGAGCACAAAGGATCCTTATGATGAAACCAATGCCAATACTACAAAACACCACATCATGAATATTCATCCACCCATCAGCCCATTCGTCAATTGGGACCAACATCAAAAGAAAGAGTTGAATCAAAGCACAAAGAATGCTATCAAAGAAAAAGAATTAGTGAAGCATGAAGGACAAATCAAATACAAGTGGATACCAAAGAATACAAAGAATGATTACCCCTATCAAACTCCATTAGTCAAAGAAACTATGGGGAAAAATTAAAAAGGGAAAAGTATCCATCAAAGATGTCAACAAAGGCAAGAGCAGGGTTCTCAAGTGGCATACAAGGTATACCAAGCAGTTGGTCCTAATTCCACACACACTTTCGTATCCATCCATCATTGCTCATCTTCCCAAGTTTGGAGAGTTAAAGGTTCCAAACTGTCAACCAATCCATCTTTTATTCCTAAACACACTCCATCCATGCCTCGACACATGATATCCAATTCTCACATTGACCATGTGTTGGAAATGACCCTTCATCATAAGGATTCAGAAGACACTCTATCGTGATGTATGCATAAAGACAAAGTTAACTCCGATATCAACAAAGTAGATCAGAAATCTTGAAATTTGCATTCAAATGCATGTATCTTGGAAAAGAAACTTCTTCAAGTAGGATATAAATGGCACATTATGATAGAAGCATATACATCGACACCACCAGGTGGTTCGACATAAAGCTTAAAATATTTGAGCAAAAAAATACAAAAAAGTCAAAAAATCCTAAAATCCAAAAAAAAATTCAAAAAAAGGATTGAAAACAGTAAAGAAAAAATCGTCCTCTGATGGAAACCATTTTAGTGGCACTTTGGACAGGTACCATGATGAAAACTTGGAAAACACACATCATGTGTAGAATGAAGCATCTACGTGCACCATTCCAGGAGGAAGCATCTTATCACATCTATAATAAAGCCAACATTCCCTCCATCTTATCCATAATAAATCCATTAATCCATAAACCTTTTATCCAACCCACTACCATCTATCTACCATATCTTGATCTTGCTAAAAATTTAGGTACACGCTTTACACTTGTTTTTGGTAAACATCTTGACATGGGTCATTTTCATTGATCCTATATTACCCAAAAGCACTATCCAAATGAGAATCCTTTGTGCAAACACCTTATCTTATCATAAGATAATCCATGTCCATTCATCCATACATCTATTCAAGCATCCACCCATAACATTCCCTACATTACTAGACACTGGGGGCAGATATTTATATCTCACTTTGGGAATAAATATTGATCTATATCCTCCAACTTATATGGTGATCCAAACATTGGTGAACGTGAAATCAAATTGGTCAAGGCATTTGTGAATCAAAAATCTAAATCACTAGCCCATGGCATGTTTTGACAAGATGATGTTCCTTATCAAGATTTATCCTTCATTGAACATTAATCTAAACAATCAATATTAGTTGCATCCAATGTGTACTTCAACATCACATCAAATCATCAAAAAATATTTGTTCCCAATCAAGCTTCATCAATCCTAATCAATCAAAATCCAATCAATGCACTGAGATATCCTTCCCTATCATCGTGTTGTTGAACAGTATCCTTGCATTATTGTGTATCCTCAATAATGTTATCATCATCAATCCATCAATATGATCAATCAAACCTAGCCTGGGTTTCAAAAAAATCCCAAACAAAGCACTGATATCATCACATATCTATATCCAAATCATGAAAATCATGTGAAAATCCATATCATCTAAATCATTCAAAATCCAAAACATCTCAAAAAGTCAGAAAACATCAAAAACATGTCAGTCGAACTACGTCGTCTCTGAGCTTGAACGTAGGCAAGGTTGATATTTGATCATCCCCCAAGACATTTTAGGTTAGTCCTTTAGGCGTCTGTTGCAATGGCAATTTGTTTTCCCTTGTATTTCACATTTTAGGTCAGTCATTTAGGCATCCATCACAATGGCATTTCGTTTTCCCCTCTATTTCACATTTTAGGTCAGTCTTTTAGGTGTTTGTCACAATGGCAATCCGTTTGCCCATATATTTCACATTTTAGGTCAGTCCTTTAGGCACCTGTCGCAATGGCAATCCATTTTCCCATCTATTTCACATTTTAGGTTAGTCCTTGAGGCATCCATCGTAATGGCAATCTGTTTGCCCATCTATTTCACATTTTAGGTCAGTCCTTTAGGAGTCTATTGTAATGGCAATCTATTTGCCCATCTATCTCATCAGCAGTCAAGTCAATTGCCATCCGAACTACGTCGTCTCTGAGCTTAAACGTAGGGAAGGCTAATCCTTGATCAGCCCCTGAGACACAAAATCAAAAAACATTCATAAAATCCCAGAAAACCCAAAAAATCAAAAAATCTCATAAAAAACCCCAAAAAATTGGAAAACATCAAAAAATCAAAACAACATCAAAAGATTTCAAAAAACACCAAAAACATCCAAACATTTGAAAAAACCCAAAATGGTGCACCCATTTCATCTCACTTTCACCCGTGATAATCACCGCTCATAATAAATCAATCATCGCCTTCATCCTTTGGTGAAGTAATCAAAAACAAGTCTAGCAGGTTCAAAAAAAGAACACCTAAATGTCAAAGTCTCAAGTCTCGGTCAGTAAGTCAACAAGCTGGTCAATTCTTGGTATCAATAGCTTATCATCCAATCAAAATCACATTAACTCCTGATCACAACATGTCCTAGGAATGTGACCTTCCAGTGATGGACATCAGCATTAGGTATCACCTTAGTTTAGCCTTGGCTAGTCGGACGAAGAACATTAGCTTGTTTGTTTACTTTATCTTGGTCTTTTTGACTTATCTTATTTTGCATTCATTCCAAGGACCTCTCGATGATGCCTAAACAAAACAGGTTTAGAGAGAAAGGAATGGGGCAATGATCATTATCTTTTTGTCTGTTGTCCTTGTTGGACATTCTTGTAATATAACTTGGTGAATACTTTCTTTCTTAGGTCCATTCTAGCAAGGTTTTCATATGTCAAGTGTGAGCAAGAGCACTCCTATCTGATTGTTGAGTCAAAGTCCATCACACTAGGAACAACGCTATCCTAGTTCTTTATACCTTGATTCATCGCACCTATGTCTCTTATCAAAAAAAAGGAAAGTTATGCTCTTTATCTCTCCCATCCTTGGATAAGAAATACATCATCATCATGCATCATCATATCTACTAACTTCTAGATGATTAATGAACTTGTTGGACTTCTACATCTTCTTGGATTCAAGGGTCGATCCCTTTCGTTCTTCTATCCTCTTTCACACTAACATAATGCATCCATCCTGCATCCACACTCTCATTCTACATAATCACATCATATCATCATAGCACAACATCATCCATCTTATCCATCTCACATGCATTACATAATCATTTAAGTCAATTTTAGGATAATATAGATTTGTTATTCTAAGCATCTTAAAAACATCTCATTTACATCATCATTATCATATAGATCTATTAGTCTTACCATCCATACATCCATTTTGGACCTCGTTGTCATGAGATCAACCTCAAATCAAATATTTTCACTCGATCTCTCAAGCGGGCAATGTACTAACATACTTATTTCAGCCGGGGCATCCAAAAAAGAAGAATTTTTTTAAATTTCAATGTCAGTAGCATCATTATTTGAACCAATATAACAAGTACATTCCTTCAAAGAGGGGAAAAATATAGACATACAAAATTAACATCATATTTAATCATATTCTCCCATCAATTAAATAAATCAGGACTATTTAATTAATCTCCTAAAGTCATTCATTTAAATTAAATAAATTTATCCTTAATACTAACATCATCCCCTTTAGATAAATAAATCAAAATATTTATTTAACTATGTCTAAAATCATTTTCCATCCAATTTTAATTTATTTTAACTCATAAATCTAAATCAAATAGGTCAAATCAACTAATCCTCTCTTAAGTTAACTAAATCATGATTAATGTTAATCTAAACTCATGTCACATCCTCTAGCTTTTCCCACTTGCACAATAAATAAATTTATTTGATTTATTATTTCTTCCAATTACTTTCCAAAGGGCATGAAGATGGAATATTCCTCCAATTTGAATCTCCCTCTCAAAAGACTTGTCCTCCAACTTGGAATTTATGAGCTCTTACATGTCTCTTACATGTATCATATACAAGTCAACTTGGCATTAACTCTCTTCTTTCATCCCCCCTAAACATGTCATTTCATCAAAATTCAAATTTCAAATTGGGACATTGACCAAAATGTGCACAACCCTCATCCTCTCACATCTTGACAAGTGGCATCTTGTCATTGTCCCATGAATTATCCCACATTCATCCAAATCCCTCAATATTCCAACCTTGAATCTATAAAAGCAAAGAATCTCTACAACACAACACTACGATCCAGCTTGATGCATAATCTCTTGCATTTTGAGCATCATCATCTTGGCATCTTTTGCTTATCAGGGATTGGGAAAGGGCTCTCTTTTCACATCAAGGAGCACCAATCCCCCTATGGGATTAAGGTTTGATTCATTTTAGATAAGTTTGCATGCTTGTAAGCCTTCTCTGTATGTTTTTGTTATCATGCTTTCCTATCTTAAATGTGATCAAGGATTTCATAGGGAGCTTGATTATTGCTTTCGCTAACTGGGCTAATTCTTTTTTGTGTTTATCATGTAAGTGAAGGAAAAAATCCAGTTCATAGATACATACATACATCCATAATTCATAAATAAAATTAAATCTCATAATGAATCAATCACATCATATCATATATATCAAAATGCAACTGTCATGGTACAAACCAAGATCTATATATATCAATCAAAATAGTACAATTCACATAGGGCTATCAAAAATGAAGCCCATGCATCTATAAGAGAATAATTTCAATAAAAAATGAAGCAGTAGGTAGCCCTGGTGACTGCTCCTCTCACCCACCTATCTCTATGGCGGCTCCTCATCCTATCTCATCCTAGTCTGTTGGGAGTACTCTGACACCTGGGTTGCTGCGAGTACACCCTGTCGATAATGAAGAATATAATACTGAATCTCCCGTAAAGCCTTGCAGTACATCTGCACTGAGACCTTCCTATTTTGTGATGCAACATCCATACTCTTCAACTGTTGTCTATGACCCACCTCCTTTGATAGCTATATCTCAAAGGCCTGTCTCTATTGCCTATCATGATCTCTCTCTATGGTAAGGGCTTAGACCAGCTATTTGGCCTAGTCCCTCTTAGCTATGACTTCCTGTACCTATGCCTAGAGCCCCTGCATCTACCCCTAGAACTATTGTATCTAGGCATCTTGGGCATCTGGTTGCGATGGCTACTATGGTTGTTGTGGTTGTTGCAATTGCTGGTCTCTCTATTGGTCTCTGGTCGGTGGCTATTGGTCTCCCATACCTGGCTGTTGATGAGGTGGTCCTCATCCTCCTCTCTATCCCCCTCATCCCCAACCTAGTTTATTGCCCTGAGGTCTCTAGTGCAGGGGTGCTTCCCCTAGAACTATGAATCTAAGTGGGGGCCTAAACCACTCATCATAGGCATGTGTAGTGCCTAGATTTTTTAGTCCCTACGCATAAGCCCATGGTCTGGCCATTAGCTGCCTGAAGTTGTTCACTACCTCTATTGTGGGGATCATCCAACCCCATGGGTGCCTCTAGTAGACCGAACAAAAATGGCCATGTACTGATCATCTGACATGTCCTGGACATCTCTGAACTGTTTCGCTACCCTGTTTGGTAGGTAGCGCTCTATCATCGTATGATCACGGCCCTACATCAACCTGTCCTACTAGGAAAATACAAGTTCTTACACATCATTATACGAGGTTGGCATTTGCAGCTCAGGCCTCTAGGTGAACACTCTCATCTGATCCAAAACTCTCATCTAGTGAGGAAGACCCACCCACCCTGTATGCCTCAAAGTGATACCACATCGGTACTTCCAAATTGCTAGTTCGTCAAGCTCCACATCAACAACTGTAGCAAATTGGCTAGAGCACGACAATGTGCTCCCAAGCCCAAATGTGTAATAATGTGATGCCTATGCCAATACCCCGACTATCATAATAGGAAAACTCATGTAAATCATGATAAAGTGAGGCCAACATCATTGGTCCCCACACAAACAAAGTTCTCCTGAAGAGCATCTTCTCCCAAGCCAGACCTCATCTTGGACTAAAATATATTGGCCTCATAGATCTGGGGCTACCAATCCTGAAATAATAGCGGCAATAATCAACTAGAAAGTAGACACTCGACCTCTATAATAATTAAGGTCAATATGCCCCTCAGTGAAAACAATCTCATCAATCCAAATGATCTCAAATCACACATCGGTGCCAACATCCATATCATATATAACTTAGTCATCATAAATCAACAACTGAAAAATCTGCCACACATCCTCTAGTGTGACATTAGCCTTTCCAGTGGGAAGATGAAATGAGGATGTCTCACTATGCCATTTCTCAGCCAATGCAATCATCATGGCCAAGTGGGTCCTCACAATCGACGCATGGGTGATGTAACAAAGGCTAATCATGCCAAGGTGCTCCAAAAGCAACTCTTGCAACTTCTAGTTAATCTATTGAGCACCAAGGGTCGATGCTCATGTGAATGTATAGGTTCTTTATCATCCTACACCCATAAAGCAACGACATCAAGTTTTTGAAAAAGATGGAATCCTATTTGGAGTTTTCATCACCAAAACTGCATATGCATTGTTGTTTGCAAAGGCGTCACTCTTTGTAAACTCCAAATAGTAATGTTGGAAACTAAAATGCAAAACAAGATCGTCGCATTGCAATTTGCAATCACGACCTTGTTTGATCTGAAACCCTAATTACCTAATTGACCCATGATGTCTCGATTTGCAAGGGCGCGACCCTTTGGAGTTTGGAGCCTTAGGACCTAATTGTGACACAATGTCACAATAAGCAATGGTTGCATTTTTTGACCCTTAGTATCACCAAATAAGCACCTTTAGCATCGCTATATAGCGACACTGAACGTTTTGACCTTTTGGACCTTAATAAATGCACCTAAAAGATGAAATAAAAATTCGGATAAGGATCACATACCACTAGTCCTGCTCCTAGAGGTCTCTGGTAAACTCAAACTCGCTCAGAATTATGTCAGGGAAGCACTTTTTTCCCCATCATGTAGGATGGTCAGAGCTCAAAATGCTATAAATCTTAGAGTGTGAATGTGCAAATGAATGGAAAGTGACCCCTAGAGGGCTATTTAAGCATGAAAAGTTAGGGTTTTGCACCCCCGATCCTGTTTTTTCCATCTGAAGGTTGTTTCAGGTCTTTTTCTCGCGTTTTGGCTTATTTTTGACATTCTAGAGCCTTTCTGGACCCTTCGGGTAGATTGCCATCTATTTTTTTGAGATCTCCCCCAAAAATCCAAATTTTTGCTTGATCTCTCAAGGAGGTAGTATACCAACATGTTTCTCATCACTAGGGCAATAGTGGGGCACCCAAAAAAATTAGTTTTTTTTTTAATTTTAATCCTAACAAGGTTATTCTTTAAACCAATGCAGCAGGCACATTGCTTAGAAGAGGGGGAAAATATAGAAATTTAAATTATCCTGATTGATTTCATACACTCAATCCTGATCCTCTAACACCATTTCTTCCTGAATCACTTCTTTATTAACCAGTTAATTAAATAATTCTTATTTAATTAATTCATCATAATTCCTCTTTTAATTAAATAAATTAGCTTATTTGATTAAATCATTATCCTTTTTTAATTAAGTAAATCATTTTGTTTAATTAACCCTAATATTCCTCTTTGATTAAATAAATCAATTTTATTTAAATCCTAATGTTCATCTTTTAATTGAATAATTCATTTTATTTGGTTAAATTATATTCCCTTTTTTATTTAATAAATTAACCCTTATTTGATTAAATCTATCATCACCCTCTTTAATTAAATCAATCAAACATTATTTAATTAAATCTAATCTCTTAAATTCCTCTCATTTTGATTTAAATAAATCCAAAATCTAAGACAAAATGTCAAATAAAACTAATCCCTGTCCAAGTTAATTAAATTATAATTAACTCTAACTCTAATCCATCAAATCCTTTAGATTTTGCAACTTGCACAAGTAAATCAATTTAATTGATTTATAAAATCTCTTATTTTCATTCAAAGAGGCATGTTGTTGGAATATTCTTCCAATTTGAAAACTTCCTCTAAAAGGATTTGTCCTCCAACATGGCATTAACTCCTCTTACAAGTCCTTTTTCTTGAGCCAAGTGGCATTAACTCTTCTTTCACATCTTCCTCCACAAGCAATCTTTTAAATTTCAAATTTCCACCTAATTGCATTTATTTGCACATTCACCAAAATGTGCTCATTCCTCCTCCACTAGCATGATGACAAGTGGTACCTTGCCATTGGCTCATGTTTCGTCTCATATTCATCCCATTTTCTCATTTCTCCATCATTCTCTCTTATAAATAGAGGTCTTCTCTATTGATTTTGGATCCATAATCTTAGGCATGTTTTTGCACATCTTTAGGAGAAGGCATATATGCAATTTCCTCCATTTTCATCCAATTTTTTATAGCATTTTATCAATCTTAGCTAGGTTATGGCCAATTTTTTATCAAGAGCACAATCATCAACAATCTTCATCAAAAGCTTAGCAAGGAATTGGGAAAGGGCTATTTTCCACATCAAAATAGCACCAATTCCCCCATGGGATGCTAGGTTTGAATGTTTTTGAGAAAGATTTAATAGCTTTGTTTGGTTTTACTTCACTTCATTTCTTGTTCTTGGAATTTAGATGAATTGCATGGGGAATGATTGTTGTAGATTTGTTTAATGACTAACCTTGTGTTATTTGATGATGTTTGAACAGGTCTAGAGCAACCATCCACAGTATGAAATGTGAAATAATCTTAAGATGTCTCCATCTTGAGCATAAGAACTATAAATTTCTCCACATGAATGAAAATCCATCCAAGAATAGTCATCAACATGGTATTTCTTCATAACACACCAAAAATAAAATAAAAATTAAGTCCACAAATATGAAGACCTTACTATGCTTTCTTATGAGCTATCCCATATTATATTCTAGCTATTGTATTTAAAATCCATCATTATCACAAGAATCTATGGTGTTTTAACTTATTCATTGTTAAGATATACCATAACTTTTATTTTCTAGCACCTTTTGGAACTTCTCAAGAAAATAAAGCCACTATCTATCATCATCGTCATCTTTAAGTAAAATCATCTCTAATTTTTATTTTATTTGAGATAAAGCATGTCTTATAGTAACATGAGATGACAATTCTATATATTGTAGAAGATACTATCTAGAATGTCATCTTCCTATATCAAAATTACCATTCCTTTCTATATGATGTGTGCACTTGGAGATAGTGTGCACTGAGAGAACTATCTCCATTTTTTACTTTATTTCGGATAAAACATCTCTTATAGTAACATGAGATGTGGGAGATACTATCGAGAATGTCATCTTCCTATATCAAAATTATTATTCTTTTCTATCATGACTAAAGGTTAGATATTACAAGTTTCAGGGTCAAAAAATATTTAATGACTATTTATGTTGGATATATGAATTATATATAACAAGATTTAGGGCTATAAAAGAACTCTACGATCATTTATGTTGAATATACATTGTATGTTAAATAAAAACATGATATATTTATAACAATTAATAGTATCTAGGATTTGAGGCTGTTTATTAATTGCATTTTAAATCAGAAAATGTTTTTCTTCGTTGATGTCGATTGCTTGATGAATCATACCCCACCCCTTATACAGCCTCAATGAAGGTGCTACTCAATTCCATATAACCACTACACAATGATAAAATTAACCAATACAACTATTGACATCTCTTCCCTACTCCCCCAAAGTACGAGGATTACACTATGTAGTTCATTGCTTCGCTAAAATATGATTGTTTGCCAGCAGAAACCAATCATATGGGCAGAGGCGAAAAAATAAAAGGAAACATAGTAGGAAACGATGAATTGCAATAACGAAAAACAAAGTTCTCGTCTCCAGGCCAACACACAACATAAAAATCTAATCAAATCTTGTATGGACAATCTGTTTCGACATCGAAACTTTCGGAAAAAACGCCGCTTAAAAACAAGAGTAAACGACCTGCACTCGCGACATTTTCCTGCAAGGAAGGAAACACTGTTCCAATCTTTATCTTGACGTTACAAACAACGAGAGTAACGCTATTGAAACCCACTTTTTCTCTACAAATACAACACAAACTCCTTCAGCTATACACGTAAACATTTGTTCTGGATAACTACATTTGATTGTAAAATCATGAAGAAAACTAATGTTTTGAATTACATAGGAGTATTGTTTGTATGTCTCTTGTTTCTACAGCCTTCGGTGGGTAGTCATTTTACCGTGTGGTCAGGGTCTGGGTGTACTACCCAGGCATTCCGTTACAGTGATTGTGGGTGTTCCAACTTTTCTTTCCAGAAAGGTTTTGAATTTGTATACGAAGGACAAGCCGCCGCTGTTTATAGTTCTGCTAACTGTCTGGGCCAAGCAGATGCTCAGTTTGTTAACAATGCAGGCGGCTGCTACGGTATTCCCTGGTATAGCGTCTTCATTCTGTGCTGATACTGAATGCTCAATCCATTTTACAAGCTTAACCACCATGCCTATCCAACGATGACTCTAGAATGAGTAAACAAAGCGTTTTGTGTGTCTTTGGTTGTGTCTATTGTCGGAGGAGGTGATTTAGATTTATATCTGGTATAATTTTTTTAATTTAGTAAGATTTGTGTCTCATCTTTAAGATTGAGATTCATCTTTAGAGTTGAATTCAGTAGGATTTGGATCTGGCCTTTGTAACTGTGGAAAGTTTATCTGGCCTTTAATATAATATGCATCTGAACTTTATAATCGGAGGTTTATTCTTCTATATATACATCAAATCTGCCATTTATAGTTAAGATGCATAAAATTTGGCATTTATAATGAAGCCTATTTTGGGTTAAATATAAAATTTATTATTTAAATGAAAATTTGCATTTAATTTTAATAAGTAATTGTAATTTATAATTTTTTATAAATAAGTGTCTAGATTATCATCTATAAAATAATATTACATACATTCACAAAAAAGATTTGGTAATCTTTAATATAGTATGTATTTGACCTTTACAATTTAAGGTTTCTTCTTCTATAAACATCAAATAAATTATTTATAATTAAGATACATTAAATTTGACGACAGTTTTTCAATTAGAGATAATAGATTTTCACAATCCATGAAGATTATTGCTGAGTGTTTTTGGTTTAGATTCTGTAGTATATTTTTGCATAATGTTTCCTGATTCATCATCAGAATAAAGAGAACAAAAGAAAATAAAAATAAATAAATTGTATGTGATAGTTTTTAGTTAAATTTAAATGTACTTTAACATCTTATATTTAAATTAAAATTTGTATGTGAATAGTTTTTAGTTAAATTTATTTATGAACTAGTAATTTATTTATTAAATTAAGTATTTACTTTTTATAGTTGGAATTATATTTTCTCTTCAATTAATTTGCAATATAAATTTTAATAATTTAAAACATTTTTTTAGTTAAATTGATATAAATATTATATTTAAATAAAATATATATATTTAATTTTTATAGTTTAGAGGTCTCTTTTTAAGTTAAATTAAATAAGATTACAAACTTTATTATTGAGGTGTATTTTTCATTTCAAAAATATTTAAATTCTATATATTTAAGTAAGAAAATTATCCATCTTCATATATTTTCATATTGACACTTTATATTAAATTTTGATACAATAATAATATAATTTTGATGGTGTTGATGGAGCATTTAAGTTAATAAAGTTATACATCAATTAAAATTGAAATTAAAATCCAAATTAGTGAGGTAGGACTCAAGCCCTATTAGTCAGGTTAATTTGAGATTAAATAATTATTTGTATATTCCTTCACTTGTTATAGAAACATTTCCTTATTTGTAACATTGATGACTCTTCAAAATTTTTTGTTGGAATAATCATCAACATCTCCCTTTGGATTCAGGATATGGACTAATTGCCTCCCGCAAGTCCGCTTATCTTTGGCATTTGTATTGGGTGTTAACAGGTCAATCTTTTGGTGCAATGACAAATATGTTCCAACAAATGATATCAAAGTTCGGTCATGGGTTTGAATCCCCTCGAGTGATGATGATGAGGGATTGTTAAACTAATCATCAATGTTTCCATTCATATTTCAGACATGCACTAACCACCTCCTATGGATCCGCTTATCTCTGGTGTTTGTATCAAGCATTAATAGATTGATCATTTTGTGTAATGGAAAATGTATTCCAACAATTTGAACCAAATGTTTGGCCCTCTTTTTAATAACTATGAGGCCCAACACCTGGATGTAGATTCAAATGTTTATTCCTAATAATTTTTTCATATCTTCAAGAAACTTATATTATGCAATTATTTTTCTTTAGACTATTTATCTTGAGTTCTAGTTATAAACTTGCCATATATACATTCGTACATGGTTCATATTGATAATAGTTTGATGATGACATGCATATGCTTAGTTTTAGATGACCTTCTTTACAATGTGATGTGTGATTTGATTTTAAGACTTAAAGAATTAATATGTTTACATGTTGGATAATCTACATTACCTAGCTTATGCATATTTTAATAGTTGAATGCAATTATTTTATTAAAGGAAATCTACCTTGAGATGCTAGTGTGGTGATGGCACTCTCAAATTTTTCAAATTTGAGATGCCTATTTTAAAATTTTGCTTCTGTACTTTCAAAAGTGCACCTAAAGAATCAGTCTCGACTGACCCACTTTGGAGGCTTATAATTTAAAGCATGTTGATTGTCATGCAAAACCCAGTTGCAGACATATTCAGTAGACATATGTGAGTAGGCATGCCAAATTTTAGCTTCCCATGATAGGTTTTGATAGAGTTTTGAAAAGTGAAGCTGGAAGGTTTTTGCACTGTTCTGTTGTTTGCAGACTGTTTATTTTGTGAAGTTGCTTCCTGTTTGAGCTTGGTTTTTACAACCAGTTCACTATCATGTCAGAACGAATGTTGTTCCATATTCTCCATACCCAAATGATCTCAGGTGTCAGTTTGCAGAACCTCATGATTTGATTTGCTATTTTTAGCATATCGAAACCAAATGTAGTTTGTTCTATTTTGTAGCTGCATCCCTGACAGCCTTTCTGAGAGGCCAACTTCGACCGTCAATAATTTTTGACCGGTGATGTTTCAAAGTAATTCCTTCTGCACACGTGCTCAGGGTATCTTAATGATTTACTGTGTCTGATGGCAGCTCGTCAGGGATTGATTTACTATGTTTACAAATTAGCAGTCGGGTGTGTTCTAATTGGTTCTGAATTGTTGCTGTTTCAAAAAAGTTTAATCGGGCAACTTTGCCGATTAATATCCACTTCCTCGTGACCTGTTTCTCTAAGCCATCTTTTGCACTGTACTTTTGGGTCGAATGAATATATGCTTACAAGTTTTCATGTCTCCTGGAGGTCGTTTGACCAGTTTCCCAGATTGATTCCTGAAGCAACTTGACCTATTTTACCCATTTTGCAAAAGTGCCAGAAAGCAGATTTTGATGGAGACCCAGTTCGTTTTCAAACTTTAGAGGCAACTTGGCTTGATTTGATCATTTTGCAAAAGTGCCAAAAAGCAGATTTTAATGGCAACCCAGTTTATTGTTTTACTTCCAGAACATCCTGAAGCACTCAGAAGTTGTGTCAGGTCAATTTGAGTATGAAACTTGTTTGAAAACAAAAAAATTTTAGTCGGACCCACTTGGGGCCCAACATGCTTTCCATAATTATGAAAGATGCATATCTTCTTTTAATTATGGGTGCATGGGTGAAAGGACAACCAAGGTCATTGTCAATTACAAGTGAATGAGTTTCAGGAACAAAGGGATTTTGTCAAGGTTGCACTAAATGAGTCTACATTTCCTGAGGGATCTTTACTCTGGCATCCAGTTGAGAGAGGTAATTATAAGAATGTCTAATGGTGCAACCAATGGGAATGGTTTGGAATGCAATGATAGCTATGGTATTTACTACGAATGCACAAAATGGAGTTGTTGACAAGGCTCCAGGGACTTTCAAGCAAACACAACTTGCAGCCAGATGCTCGCCCCAAATAATGTAAATCCTATGATCACAACCCATGAACAAAATCAATCTATTGAGAGGATTTCAAAAACAATCAAGCAAGTGTGATGGTGGCCTACATAGGTGTGAGCAATGACAGAGGCATTTTGACAATGCCAGTGTGTTGTTTGAGGGAATACGCAAGTGCACCTGGGAGCACGTAAAGAGAAAGCCTGCAGTCAAAGTGATTGAAGACACGGCCCAAACAGGAGACCCACGGTGAGGCTCATGCCAGGCCAACAGATGGAGGGGTGCGAATAGCTGCAAGGGAAGGCATTGTCTGCACCAAATAGTAGAAGCCTACACAGGAAATGTGAGAGGAGCTCGCAACAAGAGAAATGGAACCCACGCCTACAAGGGAAGTTGCAGGAGGCTATAGGATGGAAGACCAAAGGTGACTGGCCAGTGGGGGAGCTCAATGGAAGACCAGCGCAGGAAAGATGAAGCCCGCAGCTAGATAAGGAGTGAAGGCATGACCCGCGCCAATGAAGGGAAGGCGCGACCTACAGTGAGGACTCATGCCTGAGGACTAGCAAAGGGAGACCCGCTGGAAATGCAAGGAGGAGCCTGTGCCAAACAAGGGAAGACCTGGTGTAACCCGCGAGCAGCATGAAAGGTGTGACCAGTTGAGACAAGTCCGCCCAAATGAGGAGAAGACCAGAGGTGGTTGGAGTTGCCGGGGGAAGAGGTGCAAATAGTGAAGAAACGCCTATGCCAAACGAGTTGCAAACATAGGAAAAGGCAAGATTAGGGCATTCTCACACACCTCGCAGGAATTTCGATGACGAGGACAGAAAAGGTGCGGGGTGTGCAAGCACGGGAGGAGCCCGATTTTGAAAATTTTTAAAAATTTCATAAAGTTAAATTGTTTGTAATGGAAAATTTGGGTGGGCCCGGTGCAAATTTTTAATTGGTGAATAGGTGGTGGGGATAAAATTTAAATATTTACCCAGATAGTGTAGAAGGTGAATATTTAAAAGGCACGAGTGTTTTATTTTTTTAGGTAGAGTATTTTATCCAGAGTGGGTAAATGGAAATATTATTTTAAAATGAAAATATAAAGTGCAAGTGAGCATAAAATGGAGTGGGAATTCTTCAAGGTGGAAAAATAATATTCATTGTTGGGGATAGTTTTATACATTGAGTAAAATATTCATTATGATGAATATTTTATATTGTTGGGGGGAACAAATGAATATACAAAATGTAAACTGCAGCAAATAAAGAGCAAAAAAGGCAGAAATGGGTTTGTGCATGGGAATGAAGTTTCTTTCAGCTGCAAATAATGAGAATCTCCACATGGGCAGATTTTTTGTTGCTAGGTAATGATGGGCAAAGACAGTTTTGAGTGGTAGAGTTTGTTGAAGGAGGAAGAGGAGAAGATATTTTGTAGATTTGTTGATCAACGGTGAATGAAGATTCCAGATGGCATTTTCGGATCAATTTTAGGGCTGCCTTTATTCTTCTATTTTCTACATCTTCTCTTCTCTTCTCATTGTACAGTGTTCCAATTTCTGAAAGCTTTGCAAGGCAGGTAGAAGCTATCGGTAGATTGTAAAGCTAGGGGGAAATATGACTGTCAGTCATTTTTAATTTGAAGGTGTATGTTCTGAATTATTCTATTATGTTATTTTAGCTGATAATTGTCTCCATGGCTGAATTGTAATACTGTTTTGGATTCAATAATAAGATTATTTGAGTCTGTTCATGCACATTTGCTGCATTTGAGCTACATCTATTGTTGCCTTTTGTTCTATGAATGGTGTAATTGCTTTAATAAATCACAAGTTGCTTGTATTACTACCTATTGTTTAGGGATAGTATAATTGCTTTGACAAATGTGACAGGAGTGTTATGTTTCAGGTGGATTCATAAGAAGAATTATTAGAGAAAGCTACAGTGGTATAGTTGTCATAATGTGACAACATTTGCAAGACCTTCAGAGCATGTTCAGCACTGGAAGAGGAATGCTAGTTATATGACTCCATAGCCCATCTTTATGGCACTGGTCCATTCTCATGTTTCTGTTGTTTTTAGTTTGGTCCCAACTCTCTAAATCAAAAACCATTTTCAAATTTGTTTTGCTGATTTGTGTCTGGCATGTCCTCCTTGTTGATTAGTGAAATTCATTCAATAGTTTTCCAATATTGAGTGATATTTTAGGTTTCTCAGCAATTCTGTGAGAGCATAATCTGTTAAGCAATATCCTATTCCTTGTGTGTCTAGATTGTTTGATATTGCTAAAGGGTTACCCCCCTAGGTCTTATAGAGCCTGAAGTGCAGGGGAAATGTGTATCCATTCCATTTCCTATCAGTTGGCAACTAGGCTTTGTGGTTCTTTATAATGGAGGTTGGCTACCTCTTAGGGAATTACAAATCCTAGCTGGGTTGCATTTTTAAACACCAACATGTGGAATGATGTATGTTATGATATACATGTTTATGTTATTTTTTCTTGGATATGAAATTATCATTAAAGACTAAGGCTTGAGATTGAAAATATAAATATTCTTGGCCAATGGGATCAAGGAGATAACATGGTTTCTTACTATATTAAGCCAGTTAAGTCAACCTAGCCTATTTGGACAGGTTAACGTCTTTTGTTTGCTTTATTTTTTGTGATCTATAAATTATTCTACAATGTAAATATATCCTTGTAGTCATGAAATATGATGTACATTGTAAATTCCTTTTGTATGTAATTTTGGTTTAGATAAATGAGAATATAAAATTTATATTTCTAGTATGGAGTGAATGTTTATTAAAAATTTAGGTGAGTTTAATTTGTCATTTTCACTTTTTAATGTATTTTCTAAGGTCCTAGATCATAGTTATATGGGTTAGGAATCATTTTGAAGTCATAAAGTTAGTCTTTAATAATTTTTAAACCCTTTTTTACCACCAATTTCAAATGTGACGATTTTTTATCATGTGGTCAAATTTGGAAGTGAACCATGAAGAAATGGGGTACATGGAGTGATTCCTAGAAGAGAATCCATTCCACTACCCATGCTCACATATTTGAGAGATCAAATTGAGAAAGATGTGATCCCATGGGGATTTCTCACACATATGTGAAAAATAAATAGGGTTTGTAGGAGATCCTTTGTGATGGTGACAAGTGACACCTATACAATGAGGGATGGGAAATTAGATAGTTCTACATTATTCTTAAATGTAATGAGAACATGAAATTTTGGCCATTCAATTATTGATGTGAAAATCTTATAATTGTAAGTTGAGTTTGAAGAAGGAAAGAGAGAAGAAGCTAATTTGACTGGAAAAAACTAGAAAAGGTCTAGTTTATTGAGCTACACGAATCTTCTTCAAGTGGTAGAGCTAATCCTAGGTAGGCTTCTTGACATAATTCTTTTATGCATTTATAAATTCTAAGTATAAGATATTTTTTAAAATTTATGATTTTTTTTGTTCGATTAATTAGAGTAGGCTCTCCATAGAGATGAGATAACTCCATGTTTTGTGTTTGAGTATGTTTGAGGCACTGTGGGAAAGATTTTATATTTGGTAAGAGTACTGTTATATTTCTTGGAAAATATGTTTGTTTGTAATTTTGGGTGGAAGAAGTGGTAATTTAGGTGTTTACATTGTGATGGTCAAAATAATGGAATTACAAAGCTATGGCTATTTTTTCGTTGAACGTGAGCATTTTTTATAATTCCCAAAAGTGTGTTCCTCACTCCCTCTTTTTGTGGTTCTGTAGACATCCAAAAATAACATTATGCATTCCACTGTAACTAACATCATGCATTCGTTTCTTCTGCTAATCAATTAAAGCAATTTATTGATTTAATCCTAAGGTTCATCAAGCTTAATTAAATAAATCAAATTATTTAATTAAGTTCCTAAGGTTCTTCTTATTTGATTTAATAAATCAAACTGATTTAAAATCAAATATCAAATCCCTAAAATCCCCTAAGTTAATTAATCTAAATTAATTAACTTCTAATCATGATTAGCATTCTCTAGCTTTTGACTCAACTAGAGTCAAATCTAAACTCCTAACTAACCCACCCACTTGCATCAATAAATCAATTTATTGATTTATTAAAAAGAGTTATTTTCCCTCAATAACTCTCATCTTTGACTTTTTTGAACAAAGATTATTCCCCCCAAAACCCTCAACAACATGCATTTATTGACATTTTTCAAATTTGAATGGGCACATTGGCCAAAACTTGCACAAGCTTTGACCAATCCCATCATGCCAAGTGTCTCTATTCTATTGGAGGGGATTTAGTCCCACATTGGCTAAACTTGGCCTCTCTTCTCTCAACTTCTTCTATAAAAGCAATGCATCTTCTCTCATTTTACAACACAATTTGAAGGTATCTAAACTATAGGCAACTTGAGCTCATAGCAACTCATTGTCTATCTCATTTGGCTTAGAAAGGGATTGGGAAAGGGCTCTCTCACATCTTCATGGAGGGCACCAATCCATCATAGAATAGAATAGGTTGTATTTCCTTTTCTCCATGCATGTTTGATCTAGTTTTAGCATTTTATTTGGAGAAATGAACCATGTTATTCTATGAGGATGGCTGAATCTACACAATCAATGTGCAAGATTTCACCATCCTACA
>CM021104.1:226658773-226693345 GCA_007115665.2 Sequoiadendron giganteum | reverse complement strand
CATTTCCTCAATTTCAAATTCCACCTAATTGCATTTATTGGCACTTTGGCCAAAATGTGCACAACCATCAACCATTCACATCTTGACAAATGACACTTGGCCATTGGATGTTGAATGATCCCACATTCATCCAAATCACTCATTCTTCCAATTTGGAAATCTATAAATGAAAGGTTATTCCTCCCCTTCAACATCCACAAATCTCATGCAAAGTTGCTCTCTTCACATTGAGAGCCAATTTTTCCCATTCCTCTTTAAGTATTCATAGTTTTCATTATTCCATAGCTAGGTTATGCTAAAATCTCATCAAGGAGATTGAACTACCCACAACTCATCAACATTTTCAATTAAGGAGTTGGGAAAGGGCCAATTTCAACACATCAATTGGCACCAATTCCCCCATGGGATCAAGTGTTTGTTTAGCTTAGATAGATTAAACTTGGTTTATTGCATTGTTCTTCATTTTCTTTTCTATCTAAGCTTTGCAAATGGATTTCATGGGGAATCCTTCTTTCATCTTGCATTTTGATCTAATAACATGTTTGTTTGTTGTGTTTTTACAAGTATAAAACAAGGGTTCATAGTTTGTGCAGGAATATGATGAGAACATATGTGATTATATGCAACAAAGGATTGATAATCTTATATAATTAGATGAAACTAGAAGAGAAGCTTATGACAAGAATTCCAAAATCTAGTTGCAAGTTAAGCACTTGTATAAAAAGAGAGCTTCTTCCAAAAAAATTGAAGTTAGAGGCATGGAGTTGATGTGTAATTTGAAATGGCTCAAAATTTGAGACACTATGGTTAGGCCCTTATATGATATCCAATACACATGGGGAAGACTCATACTTTCTCTAAAGCTTAACATGTGAACTTCTTGAACTGCTTGTACATGGAGAGTTCTTGAAGCCCTACTTCTCTTAAGTATGTCTCTTCCATATACATTGTATAATCATGTAAATTTGTATATATGTTGGTTTGTTTGGGTCAGGTCTTCTTTCCTTTTCTAGGAAAGTCCTTGGTTTTCATCCTTATGCTTGGTCTGCTTCAACCTGAGATTCTAGGAATTTTCTCTATTCTGAAGAGCAATCATCCACAACAAGAACCACTAGTGGAAACCCTTAAATGCTTTGTGTTCAACTTATAAATTTTGTAAAATTTGGTTGTTCTCATGACTTGGGACTAAAGGTTTCACTTATTATTATGCCTTGGGGTTTTTGTGTTGCTAAACTCTTTCCAGGAACTCTAAGTCTGACTCAATTACAAATGTTATGTTTCATCGTTAACCTTTCATCACTAGTTCTCATATGATTAGGTCACATCTTATGCCTTTGAGTCTATCATGTTATTGTCTCCTAAGTAATCCCAATCATTTCCCATGTTTTACTAAAAAATACTACCTTATGTTAATGCGGCTTGAAATTCATCAAAATATTTGTCAGGTCCTAAGTTTCAGTTTAATATTTTCGTCATTCCCCTAGGGTTTCAACTTTAATGTATATGTCCCTATCTGTCATGTGCCTACATGGGCCACCTTTCAAGTACTAACTATTGGCTCATGCAAATTTCTAGTGTTATGAAGACCGTTGAATCACCAAGCTCAAATCCTAGTTGCTCCCTATGCCCCCGTCTGACTATATTTTGCATTATAATATTCTCATGGGTTGGCAGGCAAGTGCCATGTGCCCTCTGCATTAGAAGGTCCAACTTATTTGAATGGTTAGCAAGAGATAGAATTAAATGGATCAGTGGTGGAGATTGAATGACACGGCTACATCTAGGTCGTTCCTCGCTCCCCCGTTTTATTTTATTTTGCATTAAAATATTATCATGGGGCAACGCGCAGATGACATGTGTCTTTTGTTAGAGGGACCCACTAGGATTTGAAGGAACCAAGCACTCCATTTGGAAGTGAAAGGTGGAAAATTGGAGCCCTTTTTACCTTTAGGGTTATAGACCAAAAGGGGCAAATTTCATTAACTTTTACTCAAGAACAAACCCTTGAGATATCAAAAGAGAAAGAGATATTGCAAGAGGGTTGTCCTAATGGATGAATATGATCTAATGAGGGGTTCACCACCAATTTTAGACTAGGAAAAAACAACGAAATGTAAGATAAAATGAAAAACCCTAATTGAATGCAAACTAACACTAAATGACCTAGAAAAGTGAATGAAATGCAAGAAAAAACTAAAAACTAAAAAGTGTGTACCTAGGAATCCAGAGAAGGTTGAATGAAGGTCTAGATCACTAAAAAATATAATATCAAGGTTTATTGGGTCTCATTCACCAAGCTGGGATAATCAATCGAGTTTCTAGGAAAATGTGCAGGAACAGGTTTCTGCAAAGAGGGTATCCAGAACTATGAAATCTTGAAAATGTACTGAAACTGGAACTCATTCACTAAAAGTGCTGAATCAATCTATTTGGGATTTTCTACAACTTTCAAAGCTAATTCTACTCCTCTTCATCTGTTGTGTCCTTCCTGATTGGTTTCCCGATTTGAATCTACGATTTACAACTTGTAGGTCTTCTCCAAGGTTTTCCAAGGCTTGAACACAACTTTTACAACTTTGATCACTTGAAAAATTTTCTCCAATCATGTTGCTTAGGAAATCTACAATGTAGCCCTATAAATGACATAGATGTTGGAAATAGGTGCCTCAACTTCTGGCTTGAGCCTTTCATTAAGACTTGGAAAATTCAACTATGTTCATGCCTTTACCGCTTTACCATTGGGAGCCTTTGAAGGTGGCACGGTTGCACGGTTTATCACCATATCGTGAGCCTCTTCATTTTGTTTGGTAGTTGGGTGGTGTTAGTGCCATATGATAGAGTCTCTCTCCTTCCTTGGTGGTGGTGCGGTGAATTTGGTGATCAACATTAACACTTACCTCCTTACTATGGGGGTCATTAGGTTAAGGCGTGGCGATGCGGTGGTTACCTCCTTACCGCAGAGGCCTTTGTGTCATGGCATGGCTGCATGGTAACCTTGGCAGTCAGCTTGGATGTTTACCACCACACCACGGGAGGCTTTTCTTAGCCTCAGAGTTGGGCAATGGCACCCTCATACCGCGAGAGGCTTCACAATGCTCGATGGTGGTGTGGTGATCGGTAGCGGTTGGTTGAATGGGTCTTCACCGCTATACCATAGGCCTTTGCAAACCATAGGGCAGTAGCATGATGGCACTACTATACCACGATGGTCTCACAGCCATGCCGCGATGGCGCAGTGACACCACCTTACTGCAAGTAACCATAATGCTTGGTGCGGTAGCGCAGTAGAAGGAGCTCGGGGATTTGTTGGCGGATCTGACTCAACAGTCAAAGCGATGAAAAAATGGCGTTACAACACATGGCATGATTACATTCATTGATTTTACATCACTATTGTAAATCAACAATTATTTTCCAAATGTTCAAATCTTTGAAAGCAGTGTATGCATTAACTATAAGATCTGATTCAGTGGTTGATAGAATTGTGCTTAGGAAATTTTCTACAACAAAATTAAATGCTCAGTGGCTCGATGCATGATTGCAAGGCAGTTTGATCAAAGATCGGATTGCTTGTCAGGGAGGCATGTAATTAAATACACCCCATTGGTTGTTGATTGTAATGTGTAACAGTCGAAAGATTGTTATAGTGACTAAGGTGATGGTGAGACAAAATTCATTGTATGCTATAAGAGCATTGTAACAGTGAGTGTGTTCGAACTGAAGTCTGCTGTTGTGAGCTAACTATTAGAGAGTGAGGTCTCTGAACTTTGTATGTAATCTATTTACTGTAATACAAAGTGAATTCTCTTGGTGTGGTGGGTTTTTCTCCCATAAGGGTTTTCCCACATAAATATGGTATTATCTCTGTGTATGTTTTATTTTTGTCTTTCCTATTATACTATGTTTGTGCATCTTAAATGCAAGAAAGTTTTAAATGATGGTTTTTGCACTTCTACTCTGAGGTTTTACCATTAGGAAAGCATATTCCACACCTCTTGTTTTCCTTTCAAGTGGTATCAAAGCCTGGCCAATTGTTTTATCCTTGTTATTAGCGCTGGTTTTTTGTGCTAATCATGTTTTAGTGGGAGTCTTGCAAAGAGAGAACCATTTTCTGTTTGAGATGGTGAGTACTTCAGGGAGAGTAGAAATTGAAAAATTCAATGGTGGCAATTTTGAGTTATGGAAACTCAAAATGGAAAAGTTGTTGGTGGATAGAGACCTTTGGATTGCTATGTCTAGAACTATGCCACAAAATATGAAACAAGAAGATTGGGATCTTGAAGATAGAAAAGCTAGAGGCTTGATAAGACTTTGTCTGGCTGATTCTGTACTCCTAAATATTCATGAAAAGAAGACTCCAACTTCATTATAGAAGAGGCTTGATGATATTTATCAGGGAAAGTCTCTAGTAAATAATTTATTCTTGAGGAAGAAGTTATACTCCTTGAAGATGGAAGATGGAGCATCTGTAGCAGACCATCTGAACTCATTTAATATGAGTGTTGCTAAGTTGGTGTCTATCGGTGTGAAGATAGAGGAGGAGGATTGTTGTATTATTTTGTTATGTTTCTTACTTGATACTTGGGATCATCTGGTAATGGATATTACAAGTACAACAACTAATTTCAAGATGGAAGACATAGCTGCTTCGCTGCTTTCAGAAGAAATGTGGAGGAATTCTTCAGAGATGGTCAAAGAGGCCCTTGCTATTTGGGGTAGATTGAAGGAGAAAGGCAAGAAGAAGGACAATAATTCTAAATCCAAATTTGAAGGGAGATCAAAGTCTCCTAGTAAAAATTCCAAGGTGAAATGCTGGAACTATGGGTAGCCTGGTCATATCCAAAAGGATTGTAAGGAGAAGAAGAAGAATAATAATAACTCTTCGAACAATGACTCTTCTCAGAGTGATGCAAATGCCTTCATTGGAACCTTGGAAACTTAGGCATCAGATGATGTTTGGCTGGTTGACTCAGGTGCATCTTTCCACATGATGTCTCATAGATATTGGTTCACTAAGTATGAAAATTATGATGGTGGAAAGTTGTACCTGACAAGTGACTCAACTCTGGATATTGTTGGTTGTGGAAGAGTCAAAATAAAATTCCCTGATGGAAGAATCAAAGGAATTGTTGATGTACTACACATATCAGGTTTGGCTCGTAACTTACCTTTTGTTAGTAAGCTTAATGATGTTGGTGCGGAAGTTTCTTTCTTGAGTAAAGGTTGTAAGATGGCTAGAGGTGTAATGGTGCTGGCTAAGGGTGTATGAACTGACACTTTGTTCAAGATGGATGCACATCTTGTTCAATGTAACAACATCTCTATAAAGTCAGGCAAAGCTGCTCGTTAAGAGAAGAATGACACTCCTCTTGATGCAAATTCCTTGGAGGTGAAACTCCTAGCAAAGAATACCATGTTGTGGAATCATAGAGTCGATCACATAGATGAGAAAGGTTTTAAAACCTTGAAAAATAAAAATCTTGTTGAAGGGCTTGTTGATTGTAACCTTGAATTTGATTTTTTGTGAACATTGCATTTATGGAGAGAAATATCATGTTTCATTTTATTTAAGTCCTCATAAATCTTTTGGTGTACTAGATTGTGTTCATTCTGATGTGTTTGTTCTAATGAATGTTCCTTTGTTATCAAATTTTAGATATTATATCTCTTTTATTGATGATTATTCAAGAAGGACATTTGTATACTTTCTTAAAATTAAATCAGAAGTGTTCAATCATTTTAAAGAGTTTAAAAACTTGGTAGAGAATTGGACTGGAAGGAAAATTTAATGTTTAAGGATGGATAATTGTAGTGAGTTTTGTTTTATAGATTTCAAAATATATTGCAAAGACCATGGGATTAAAAGGAATAAAACTACACCTTATACTCCACAACATAATGGAGTTGCTAAAAGGTTGAACAAGATGCTAATGGAAAGGGAAAGGATTATGTTGAGCAGTGTTGGTCCAGAGCAGAAGTTTTGGGCTAAGGCTATGGCTACAACATGTTACGTGGTAAATTGTTCACCTTGCTCTACTCTTGTTGATAATACACCTTTGGAAGTGTGGTCTGGTAAGAAGCCCTCTCTAAGACATATTTGTGTCTTTGGCTGTGAGGCATATGCTTATGTGCCAAATGAGAAAAGATATAAATTAGAGAACAAGGTTGTTAAATGTATCTTCATTGGCTATGGAATTGGTGTGAAAGGATACAAGATTTGGAATCCGGATACTAAGAAGGTTTTGTATAGCAGAAGTGTAATATTTCATGAGCTGAATCCTTCAACAGTTGATCCATAGTTAGAGACAAATCAAAAGGAAAAGAAGAATGATCTAGTTGAAATTCCTCAAACTCCAGAAAATGAGGAACTAGATGGTGTACCTGAAACTGAGGAGAGCTCTAGCAGCTCTGAAGAAGAAGAACCACAACCTCAGTCAATGAGAAGATCCACACATGAAAGAAATCAACCAGATAGGTATGGTTTCTCTATATTGCATTCGAACTATGCATATGCTTTGATTACTAGCACTGATGAGCCTGGGACTGTGAAAGAAGCAATTAACATGTCTGATTCAAATTCCTAGTTGGAAGCCATGAATGAAGAAATGGAATCATTGAAAAAGAATGAAACCTTGGATTTGGTACCTTTACCTAAAGGGAGAAACACTATTGGTTGTAAATGGGTATTTAAGAAGAGGGTGATCCCACAATAGTGGTTTACAATTTTTGGCCAAACTAGACACTGAAATTACTATTTTTAACTAAATCTTCACATTCGAGCACCTATAGCAGCTAAACCATGAGGAATTTGAAGATTATGCAAACTAGAGTCTCATCACATTTTGTCTGTAGATTCTAAAAATATTTTTTTCAAATTTTTTGAAATAAGATTGCACTTCTTTTTCCATCTCCCATGAAAACTGGTTTTTTTCAGAAAACAACATTTTTAAAAAGTGATGCTCACCGTATACAACATAATTTTTTTTGTATGAAGGATAAAATTCTAGTTTTTTCGAATTTAGATTTGTAACTATGATATCTAGCACTTTAATTGGGTCTCATAGTTTTTTATTGAATATTTTTTCCTTAATAGAGTTTCGAAGTCAAACCAATTGTAATTCAGACATAGGCGGACTGTATACAATATAAATTTTTCTGTATGTATCGAAATTCAATTTTTTTTTTTAATGGATCAAGGACATCAATATCCACCACAAACATATTTTTTTAAAAATTATTTGATAATTTTCTATTTTTCCACATGTGCAAAATAGAGAGCTTGATTTTCAGTGAAAAACCTATGTTTAATAAAACTAAAAAAACACACACATAATAAAACCAAAACATATTAAAATTATATTCATGGGATAGATCATTTCAAGGACTACCATAATAATTTAAAATAAATTTTAAATGAATTCATTTGATCCCCCAAAAGGTAAATCAAAAGTGATTTTTTATCAACATTTTGATAGGTGTAAAGGAGACTCATTTATAGGTATGGTTTAAAACTAGCGAGGTTCTATCCAAGGGGGTTTGATCTAAGGTCATTTGATCAAACCCTCTTCAATTGGAATCTTTAAAATGGAACTTTTAAAGGCTTTAATCATTATATTTTCTAAAAATATGTGATTTTAGCAAAAATCAGTTCCTCTCAGAAATTGTAAGCCAGCTTTGTGGGATCACCCAAGAAGACTGGTCTAGATGGTAGTGCTGAAAAGTATAAAGCAAGGTTGGTTGCAGAGGGGTATTCCTAGGTAGAGGGAATTGATTATGGAGAAATATTTTCCCCTATAGCTAAGCTAACATCTATTAGATTTTTTTTGTCACTTGCAGTTGTATATGACTTAGAGATTGAATAGATGGATGTGAAAACAACATTTCTCCATGGAGAGCTGGAAGAAGAAATTTATATGTCCTAGCCTGAGCACTTTGTTGAAAAGGTAAAGAAAGCCTGGTCTGCAAGTTAGATAAATATTTGTATGGTTTGAAAAAATCGCCTAGAATGTGGTACCAAAATTTTGACACTTTTGTGTCGTCAATGGGATTTGTGAGATCAAAATCTGATAATTGTGTGTATTACAAATCTGAAAATGATCATGTGCTTATTATTACCCTATACGTGGATGATATGTTGTTCATAGGAAATAGGAAGACTATGATTTATTATCTTAAGTCTCAGCTGTCTGCAAAGTTTGAAATGAAAGATCTAGGTACAACAAGGTATATTCTAGTGATGGAAATAACCAAGGACAGAAAGAGTAGAAAGCTTTGGGTCAGCCAGAGTAAGTATGTTAACAATGTTCTTGAGAGATTCGGTATGAATGATTGCAAGAAGCTAGTTGTTCCATTTTTGCATGGAATGAAGCTATCTATTGAAGATTGTCCAAAATCTACTACTGAGATGGAGGATATGACCATGGTGCCTTATGCAAGTGTTCTCGGAATTTTAATGTATGCAATGGTGTGTACAAGGCTAGACATTGCCCGAGTAGTGGGAGTACAAAACCAATTTATGGAAAATCTAGGAAGGACACATTGGGATGCTGCGAAAAGAGTGTTTAGATATATAAAGGGAACTTTAGAATATGCTTTGGGTTACCATGGAAATTTGGTTGGATCAGAAAGGACTCTCAACATTCATGGATATGTAGATTCTGATTGGGCAAGGGACATTGATAGAAGAAGGTCCACCAGTGGATATAATTTCATATTGAATGGTGGTGCGATTAGCTTGATGAGCAAGCGATAGGCTGTAGTCATATTTTCCACTACGAAGGCAGAATACATGGCAGCAACACACACTTGCAAAGAAACTATTTGGCTGATTCATTTGTGTTATGATATTGGTTTTGATGCAAGGTAGATTATTGTTTGTTGTGACAGTCAGAGTGCCATTTGTTTGGTGATAAATCCAACTTTCCATTTCAGGATGAAGAATATCGATGTGCAGTATCACTTCATGAGAGATATGGTGGAGAATGGAAAGGTTAGTTTAGAAAAGGTGGATACTTTGAAGAATGATGCAGATGCATTGACAAAGCCAGTGAGCATGGACAAATTTAGATGGTGTGTAGATTCGATGGGCCTTGGGGCCTATGATCGTCAGTAAATTCAAATTCTGGAGGAAGCCAGAAAGTCTTCGGCAAGTGGGAGCTTGTTGGAAACAAGTGCCTCAACTTTTGGCTTGAACCTTTGATTAAGACTTGGTGAATTCCACTTTGTTAATCCCTTTACCGCTCTACCATTGGGAGCCTTTGAAGGTGGCGTGGTTGTACGGTTTACCACCATACCGCAAGCCTCTTCGTTTTGTCTGGTGTTTGGGTAGTGTTACCACCATACCGCAAAGTCTCTCTCCTTCCTTGCGGTGGCGTGATGAACTTGGCGATAGGTATTAACACTTACCTCCTTACCGCAAGGGGTCATTTGATTAAGGCACAGCGGCATGGTAGGCCGTGGTAGTCAGCACAAGTGGTTACCTCCTTACCGCAGAGGCCTTTGGGTCATGATGCGACAGTGCGGTGAGCTTGGTGGTCATCTTGGATGTTTACCACCATACCGTGGGAGGATTTTCTTAGCCTCGTAGTTGGGCGATGGCACCGCCATACCACGGGAGGCTTCACAATGCTCGGCAGTGGCGCGGGGATTGGTAGTAGTCGGTTGAATGGATCTTCACTGCTTTACTGCAGGCCTTTACAAATTGTAGGGTGGTAGCACAGTGGCACCACCATACCACGATGGTCTCACAACCATGTTGTGGTGGCATGGTGACACCACCTTATTGCGAGTAACCATAATGCTTGGCATGGTAGCATGACAGAAGGAGCTCGAGTTTTTTTGGCCGGTCTGACTCGATAGTCAAAGTGATGAACGAATGGAGTTACGACATGTGCCATGATTACATTAATTTATTTTACATCACTATTGTAAATCAACAATTATTGGCCGAATGTTAAAATATTTGAAAGTGGTGTATGCATTAACTAGAAGATCTGATTCAATGGTTGACAGAATCCTATTTAGGAAATTATCTACAATACAATAAAATGTTGGGGCGGCCCGGTGCGTGATTGCAGGGTGGTTTGATTAGAGATCAGATTGCTTGTCAAGAAGGTATGTAATTAAATGCACCCATTGGTTGTTGATTGTAATGTGCAACAATCGAAAGATTGGTATAGTGACTAAGGTGATGGTGAGACAAAATTCATTATATTTTGTAAGAGCATTGTAATAGTGAGTGTGTTCGAACTGAATTCTACTACTGTGAGATAACTATCAGAGAGTGAGGTCTCTGAAATTCGTATGTAACATTTTTACTATAATACAAAGTGACTTCTCTTAGTGTTGTGGGTTTTTCTCCTATAAGGGTTTTCCCACATAAATCTGGTGTTATCTCTATGTATGTTTTATTTTTTTCTTTCATGTTATACTGTGTTTTTGCATCTTAAACACAAGAAAGTTTTAAATGATGGATTTTTCACTTCTCCTCTAAGGTTTTAGTGTTAGGAATGCATATTTTGCACCTCTGCTTTTCATTTCAACAGAAAGGAGAGGGAAATTTTTTTGGGGTTACTAGATAGGGGTTTGCCTTGGTCAAACCCCATGTTGGTAATTAAACCTTGAAATGAAAACAAATGTAAATGGAGAATGATGAATGAACAAAAGAAAATTTTACAACTCACCAAACCCTAGCAATAACATGCTAAAAATATGCTTGAAATGGCTCTTATGGATATTATCCTTGACTCTTTCTTGAATGATTTTGATCTTTCTTGAAATACTTGCTTGAATCACAAACACTACATCACAATTGTTAGCACAATAAGAAACATGATGAATGAAATATTTGACATGATGATCGATGCTTGAAGAATGCTCTAAAATTCTTGATAATCTACCCTTAAGAGCTCTTGTGAACTCTCTTGAATGCTAGGTGTTGAATATGAGTGAAATAATCTTGTATTTATACTCAATTATCCAAGAATTTTGGAAATTAAAACACTACAAGATGACATTAGCTCTAGGAGAATAAAATCCCACCAAAAATTTGAATTAAATTTGATTTTGAGCCACACGAGACTCATTTTCCCAAGGTGGCAAATGAGTTCCATCAGACATAATGTATGAGACCAAAAACCAAAAGTTCTTAGAAATGTGTGAAAACTGGTTCGGGGCCAAAAGGTCCAGGTGGGACTCACTTTCCCAAGGTGGTGAATGAGTCATGAATCCCTAAATTTGGGCCACACAAGCTAGAAACATGTGAATTATGATTGGTTACTGATTGGTGTCGGGATTATCCTCAAAAAGATGCAATAAATAAGGCTTGTGAATGCAAAATACAACCAATTAAAGCATAAGAAATCTCAATTATTAATAATAAAACTAGAGAAGTGTGAAAGTGTGTTATAACACTTTACAACACTCCAAATGAGGCAAGATTAAGATTGATTTTGATTAAAATTATGTTTATTATGTTTATTTAATTGATAAAACCCTAGAAAAGTGTGAAAGTATATTACAAAAATTCACAACACTTAACAAGGGAGGTGATCCCACAATACTGGTTTACAATTTTTTCCAAACTGGACACTGAAATAATTTTTTCTAACTAAATCTTTACTTTCAGGCACCTATAGCGGCTAAACCATGATGAATTTGAAGATGACGTGAACTAGTGATTTGCGACATTTTCTCTATAGATTCTAAATATATCTTTTTCAAAAAAAATTGAATCAGATTGCACTTATTTTTCCATCTCCTTTGAAAATTAGTCTTTTAAGTAAACAACATTTTTAAGGTGTGACACTCACCATATACAACATAACTTTTTTCCATGAAGGATAAAATTCTATTTTTTTCAAATTTAGAGTTGTAACTACGATATCTAGCACTTCCAATTGGTGTCATAGTGTTTTATTGAATATTTTTTCCTTAATAAAGTTTCAAAGTGAAAACAATTACAATTCAGACATAGGCAGACCGTATACAATGTAACTTTTTTGTATGTATCGAAATTCAATTTTTCTTTTTTTCGTTGGATCAAGGACTTCAATATCTAGTGCACTCATATTTTTCAAAAAAAAAATCTGATAATCTACTATTTTTCCACATGTGCAAAACAAAGAGCTTGATTTTCAGTGAAAAAACTATGTTTAATAAAACTAAAAAAAAAATACATAATTAGACCAAAACATATTCAAATTATATCTGTTGGATAACTCATTCTGAGGACTACCATAATCTAGTTGGTTCTATGAATTCTCCTTCATTTTCATCCTCAACCCAAGCTTTGCAGGGAAAAAATCTAGAGTTTTTATGTGCCTGAGGGTGGGAAGGTGGAAAAAGGGGGATTCAAATGAACCTAAGGGGTTCAAGCAAACCCCCAGGGGTTTGCTAGAACCAGGGTTTTCTCGAATTAGGGTTCGATCAAAACCCCTTTCCACAATGAGACAATATAGGTTCTGACATTTAATGGGTTTTCTTAAACCTACAAATCATTCGAACCCCCAAAAACCAATTTTTTTTAAATGGGGTCAGTTTTTGGAACTTTTCCTTCCTCACTAGAATTGTAAACTAGTTTTGTGGGTTTACCCAGGTACCATTAAAATCCATTAGCTCACAAGGGCCCAAGACATAATGTGAATGCATCATCCACATTAAAACACTAAATCAAGACAACATTAAGCCCAGATTCATAAGGAGGGCCCAAACAAGTGCTAAAATGTCCCCAACGACATTTCTCAGCACTACATGAAGACATTGATGGTTGAGGACGGATGACATGGGTCGATTTGGAGTGCTCCCTACCATCCCATGGGGGACCTACCTCTACCTCTCGTCTCTCAACAAGGAAGTGGGAGAGTGCCACGTGGAGTCATCTGAGTAGTCGAAGGAACATTACAATGAGGGAAATATTAATGAAATATTTTTTGTAGGGGTATGAATGATAAAATCCATGCTACTAAAGGGATTCTTCTCCACATGTTTTAAATGTGGGAAAAATATTTTATTATTGTCCCTTGGCTGTGTCTGAGAATTATTAGGATTGGAATGTTGTCTTATGGTGAATCACTCACATGTTGAAGGCTTGAGATTTAATCTCGGCCCTTCCCTACTTCCCCCTTTCTGAAAGTTGAACATGGTTTAAGACTAACAAGGAAGCGGGGATGTTGACACGTAAGATTTTCTTTAGCACTTAATAAATTGTGGAGACCATTCACATGTTTGAGGTCTATTCCACATGATCTATTTTGATTGGGTGAAGCAAAACAACTATTTATAGTGAGATTTTTCAAACATTGTAGTCTCAATTTGGATCATTTTTTTATTCATATTGCTGCATGATCAACAACTAGGTTTTAGACTTGTGTGGATGGTTGTTAGTTCATTTGTGTGAGATTTATTTTGAACATTAATGGTGGAAACACTCTAGTAATTCTACATATAGAAAGTTGCCAACAATTTTATTTCACAATTGCAATCTTCGAGAGCTGAGAAATTGGTCTAGAACCAAAGGAGAAGGTGTGAAGAGCTCAGGAAAATAGTTGAAGAGGAATTGAAGACAAATTTTCCCAAGTAAGCAGGTGTCCACATTTCTCTGTGTCAACTATGCACAATTAGCTATTTTGGGGAATTGTTGAAAGTTTTGTAAGCCTTAGGTACTTAAGGTTTTCAAGTGTTTGTTTATTTAAAATGTACATTGAGTTGGTAAGAATTTTGCATGGTCTAGGAGATATTTTGCTCTAGAAGTTTTTCTTTCAGAGCATAAACTAGTGAAACTCTTTTGTAAGTGAGAATTCTTAAACCCTAGGTTTTCTATATTGAGAGAATGAGTGAACCTAGTGTGTCATCTCCCCAACTAGAGAGGAAATGCAAAAAAAAGAGGGTCAAGAGTCCTAAACCTTAGGATGACAAAGCTAAAATTAAACCAGATGTACTTAAGAAATCTATGAAGCCAAGGGTAGAGAAGATAACTTTTTCCATGGAGGGTGAAACCAAGGGTATTGATGAAGGTGGCTATAAGGAAAATATGCTAGATACATACATAAGGATTGATAATGATGATAAGGTTGGTTCATTTGAGAAGAAAAAGAAGAAGGATAAGGACCACAAGGATTTTATGATTCTTATATGAGGGAACTTGGTGTTTTCATGGAAGATGAGGAAAATTATGTGAGTGATGAGGCAAAAACTCATCGATAATATGCCTAATATCTTCTCACACTCATAGGTGAAGAAGGAGCTGATGATGGTGAGATAAATTCTCTAGTTTCAACAAAATCACGCAGGTGACATGCATACTCTAATTCTGAAGATGATGAACCATTACAAAAGTAGAGTCCCAATTTGGATTTTTTTCCTAGATGTTGATGTGGATGAGAGATTTTGATGCAGCTACAATGATAAAAGATGCCTTTTGGAAGGTTGGTAAATCTTCTTTCAATGAATGGAAAAGGGTTTTTGTCTTATATGTTTTCCCTCTCATCAAAACTACAAATGTAACCGATTTGGTAGTTTTAAAATTAAAATGAAAATGAATTTCAAATGTAAAATGTGACTGAAATTATAATTTGGCCTGAATGTTTTTTCTCCCAAGTTTCTATAAGTGGGATTTCAAGGCCAATTACACGGGTCTTTTAATGGTTAAGCATTCAAGCTCATATGAAGAGCAATTTGGTGAATTCAAGCACAAAGAAATAGAATAGTTCTAAGTCTTAGTTGTGGATTCTAACTTGTAATAGACATAATGGTTTTACAACAACAATTGCATATAAATGAAAATTGAAAATTATGGAATATTTTCTCTCCCATGTATTTTTTTGCACAAATTATGAATAAAATGATCAAGGATCTTTTATTTGTCTTCAATCTCTTTGGTTGAATGTATGGTTTTGTTTTTTCTTTAGTTGAAAAAACTAATTAAATCCTTAAATGAAATCATAGATCTCTGTGATGGAGTATTAGGATTGCTAAGTAGTTTGTGTTCTAGATATGTTGAGTTGTTTATTGTAAAGCAATATAACAATAGTCTTTAAATGTTCAGTTTAATTGCTGATGTATTACATTTTTTTATAAATGTAGGTCCGTTACCCATGGATAAAGTATTGTTTTGTTAATTTGGTCATCTTTGAAGTCGCTTGAGTTAGTCTTATCTATCAGGGAACAAATTCATATTAAAAATCACTTACACACCATAATTTTTTGTAGAGTTACATGAGATCTACCCATTCCTAGATTTTAGATAATAATTTGGTAAAACATTAGCCAAATTCTTGAAGAATTATGTCTATTGTGAAGATCACCATCTTGGGTCTTACAAAGCCCGAAGTGCACAAGTAAAGGCTCAACAATCCTTTACTTGTTTGTTGGCCAATCCTCACCATTATTGACCATTGAATTGTGGTAGATTCATAGATAATGATTGAGATTAAGTTTGGTGCTCAAAAAATTAACCAACTGGTTTTATGAATTATTTGGTCTTTCGGTATAGAAAAAATTCAAATGATCACATTTTATTTTATGAGTATTACTAGACAGGCAATTTCCTGAATCATACATTTAGGTTAGGAAGTCAATTAAAGAACTCACTTATTTTAAGTAGAGGAAATTTTTTATAAGCGTATCTATATCTATCTCTACTCTTTTGCATGCTTTCTTAATTGTTGGGCCCTTCGTCTTTATAATAAGATAGTTGTACTTTAACAACCACATTGGCCTATAATGGTCATTTTTGGATATTCGTAAAATTTATTTCTTTTTGTATTGTGTTTGTCTAATTTTATGCTACTATAAGTTTCTTCAAGAAAAAGGCCTGCTACATAAAGGTTGTTAGCAATAGAGCTTTGGATACAAATTTTTATTTCCTTTGGTACTTGTCCATAAGGGTGAATTAGAATCTATGTATTTACAATTTTTGGTGTGAGTCGAGATTATAGTTACCAATTATATCATGCCCTCCAATCTATAAGCCACTTCTACAATTTTATGGAAAAGAGGATCTCTCATTTGTGTTAATCCGAAAACACTTATTTGCACCATTATACTTTTGAGTTTGTCTCCTTATGCTACTATTGCATTTACAATGAAGTTATTTTTGTGATTGTTATTCTTTATATTGGTTGCAATTTCAGAGATATACTAGTATTAAATGTATTTGATATCAATTGCATGTTTTCTTTACTTTAGTATAATTGTAGATGTTCTTGATGGATTGGTACACAAGGCATTTTTTTATAAGAGAAATTGTGGATTTTCATTACTAAGCTATATTAACAATTTGGGTTTGGGGTTCTAGTTCAATAGTTCTCCCAATTTTTCACCCAAGTTTGTTACGACTAATATGTATATATAAAACCATAATTTCAACAAAAATCTAAAATTTTCCTCATTTTCCACCTTTTGGTAGATAATGACCCAAAAGGATTATAATTTGCAAAAATGGTTATCTAAATATGTAATTTCATTCTAATTTGCAAAAAACCTTATTTAAATATGGTATTTGTTTGCATAGATGAAGGAGATACAATACAAAATGTCGCATTAGTACAATGCAAAATGTGATGTTTCAACATGAAAAAAATGCCCCATCAAATTTCAACTGCTACTGACTTGATACTTGTTGTTTTTGATATTATGTATGAAATTGTACATTTTGATAATCGAGGAATGAACAAGTATTATCTAGCTACTTTTTTTCAACTACATTATTTACATTATTTTTTATGGAATAATTGACACAATAATCTAAAAACTTTGGGTGGAATCTATCTCTAAATGAAAATGTGTTAATTGTGAGGTTCTTCTTCAATTTCTTAATTTATTTATCTAGCTTCAAGTGATTTTCTTACCCAAGTCTAACATCGAAAATCTTTAAACATTATAAGACATCATGTTTTTCTTTCAACTTCCCTTTTTAGTTTGTAGTTCTTCTATTTCATTTTTTAAATTTTTATGAGTCCTAGTAAGCTTCTAGGTATTTAGGTTTTACTTTTATTGGGGACGAAACTAGTGGCAAATATAAAATCTAGTTCTATGCCTTAGATCCATTTCTAGAAAAGAATTGGATATGATCACAAAAGCTAGATGTAATTTAGGAATTAATGAAACATACATGTTTCCTCTATCAAACACTAGGTATATATACATGTTTCCTCTATTAAAATTTCATCTGCAAACTATTGAATTAGTCCATAAATTCAAGATTTTTTCAGGTCGAGTAGAGGGGATGGAAAAATTTTCCAGATTTTAGTGACAACTATTAAAAATCCTTAAAGAAAACTAAATGAAATTGAAATTCTAAGTTTGGTCACTACTTTTTATATGCTCTCTTCTCTAAACCAACATCCTTCATGCTCACTGGTAGGAACTTGACGCCTTGTGTCAATTTTTTAAACTATCAATTTTATATTATTTTCATTTTTTAATGTTCAGGCACATAGGGTTGTAGAACATATTTTATCAAACAGATAGAAAGGCCAACTAGCTATTGTTTCATGGCCACACAATCTTAAATAGTAACTCCCATACACCCTAGAAAGATTTGAGGATGGGTCTATAGAGGAGCATCATAAAATAGTGACAACTCCTCTTCCAAATGAAGCCTCGTAGTATAGAAAAGGGTTTTCTCTTTTAATTTTATTTATTATTGGTTCTTACTTATTTTTTCCAACAAAAATAAACGACAACAAAATAATTTAATGATTTTTCTTCTTTTTCATAACATGTCAAACAAAACAAACTTAATAATTTATTCATTCAGTTGGATTGAAAGTAAGATAAACAAAAAGAAATGATAAGGATTTAATTATTTTGTAAGAGAAGTGATGCAACTAAATCATTGTAATAGAGTTCTTTTATTATTATAGCAGATAAAAAGAAACAAAATACATAATTTGTATTATTTTATGATTTCTTTCACTTAGAATAGTGTAAAATAATCCATCTGAGCTTCTTTTTAAGAATAATATAAATTACATTCTCTTTTTTTTTTAACAAAATATTTCATGAGTTTATTCTATTAAGACATATGAAATAATAGAGATAAGGAATGTTATGCATCTACATTTAGTTCTATCAATCAATGTAAATGGCATGTGTCCTTGAATGAGTTTTTGCATAGGTTTCAACACATATATGGTAAAATGACATTTCTCACAAAATTAAGAATAGAGTGTAGTATATTATCTCCTCCCATTTTTATATGTTACAATAATAATATTACAAAAATTTATATTCTTACTTCCCACATAAGAATAATGCATGTTACATTTTTCATAATGATATAAATACATCTCTCACAAAACAAGGAACAATGATATAAAACTAAATTTCCTTATGAAATACGATTCCTAGCATTATGATAAAATTTGCAACACCTCTTTAATCAACCAAAGGAAAAAAACCAAAGATATGGTGTTTTATTATAATTTTTTTACAACACCACAAAACCTATAACATATTCAAATATGCTCACCCAACAATAGTGCTTACAAGGCTAGAAAATTAACTTATGCATTTATATTTCAATAGATAAATATAACTATTTAATCCAACAAAAAGTTTACTCCATAAATATCTAACCTATCACAAAAAATAGCAAAAATGTTTTTACACAGGTCCAATGGGAGCTCACGTCACAGCCTTAGGACTACAAGGTTGTCCACCACAAATATCAGGGAGATAAATATGGTAACTAGGTGGCTACAACAACAACAAAAAAATAACACCAACACTTACAACACAACATATACCAACTAATAAATTTATCATAACAACACCCAATAACCCAAGAAAGAATAATTACCCAAGCATTCTTATAAGAACCTGTAGGATGGTGAAATATTGCACATTGATTGTGTAGATTCAGCCATCCTCATAGAATAACATGGTTCATTTCTCCAAATAAAATGCTAAAACTAGATCAAACATGCATGGAGAAAAGGAAATACAACCTATTCTATTCTATGATGGATTGGTGCCCTCCATGAAGATGTGAGAGAGCCCTTTCCCAATCCCTTTCTAAGCCAAATGAGATAGACAATGAGTTGCTATGAGCTCAAGTTGCCTATAGTTTAGATACCTTCAAATTGTGTTGTAGAAATGAGAGAAGATGCATTGCTTTTATAGAAGAAGTTGAGAGAAGAGAGGCCAAGTTTAGCCAATGTGGGACTAAATCCCCTCCAATAGAATAGAGCCACTTGGCATGATGGGATTGGTCAAAGCTTGTGCAAGTTTTGGCCAATGTGCCCATTCAAATTTGAAAAATGTCAATAAATGCATGTTGTTGAGGGTTTTGGGGGGAATAATCTTTGTTCAAAAAAGTCAAAGATGAGAGTTATTGAGGGAAAATAACTCTTTTTAATAAATCAATAAATTGATTTATTGATGCAAGTGGGTGGGTTAGTTAGGAGTTTAGATTTGACTCTAGTTGAGTCAAAAGCTAGAGAATGCTAATCATGATTAGAAGTTAATTAATTTAGATTAATTAACTTAGGGGATTTTAGGGATTTGATATTTGATTTTAAATCAGTTTGATTTATTAAATCAAATAAGAAGAACCTTAGGAACTTAATTAAATAATTTGATTTATTTAATTAAGCTTGATGAACCTTAGGATTAAATCAATAAATTGCTTTAATTGATTAGTAGAAGAAACAAATGCATGATGTTAGTTACAGTGGAATGCATAATGTTATTTTTGGATGTCTACATTTTAACCCTCTTTGAAGCAATGTACTCATTGCATTGGTTCAAAGAATGATGTTGTCGGCATCGAAATTAAAAAATTCTTTGGTTTTTTCGGATGCCCCAGTAGAAAATAAGTACGTTAGTACATTGCCCCCTCGAGAGATCGAGCGAAAAGATACAATTTGAGGTGGATCTCGCATAAAAGAGGTTCAAAATGGATGTATGGATGGTTAGACTATATGATAATGATGATGAAAATGAGATGTTTGGAAGATGCTTAGGATAACAAATTTATATTATCGTAAACAACTTTAAATGATTATGCAATGCATGTGAGATGGATGAGATGGATGATGTTGTCCTAATATGATGGTATGACATGATTATGCGAAATGAGAATACGGATGCAAGATGGATGCATTGTTAGCGTGACAAAAGATAGAAGAACGAGAGGGATAAACCCTTAAATCCAAGAAGAATGTAGAAGTCCAATAAATCCCTTAGTCATCGAGACATTACTGGATATGATGATGTGTTGCTTATCCAGGGATGGGAGAGAGCGTACCTTTCTTTATGTTTGATAACACACGTAGGTGCGATGCATCAAGGTATTCAGAACCAAGATGGCATTGCACCTAGTGTGATGGACTTTGACTCGACAATCAGATAGGAGTACTCTTGTTCACACTTGACAGACATAACCTTATTCAGAATGCAGTTAAGATATTCTAGACATCTCGGGCCAAAACATAAAAAGGCAAGCCTTCTTATGTGGTCAACAAGATACCTAAAACATCCTTCCTACAAACAAAACAAAGTATGCGTGACGAAGTTATTTTACAAGAATATCCAACAAGCACAGCAGATAAAAAGATACTGATCGTTGCCCCATTCCTTTCTCTCTAAACCAGTTTTGTTTAGGCATCATCGAGAGGTCCTTGGAATGAGCGCAAAATAAGATAAGTCTAAAAGACTAAAATAAAGTAAACAAACAAGCTGATGTTCTTCGTATCGCTAGCCAAGACTAAACTACTGTGGGGTACCTGATGCTTATGTCCATCGCAGGAAAGCTTCATCCTAGGACATGTAGTGATCAGGGTTTTGGTGAGACTGATTGCGTGATAAGCTATTGATACTCCGAGTTGACCAACTTGTTGACTTACGGATCTAGACTTCGAGACTTTGACGATTAGGCGTTCACTTTAGAACCTACTAAACTTGCTTCTGACTAACTCACCAAAGGGTGAAAGTGATGATGATTTATTATGAGTGATGACAATCACGAGTGAAAGCGAGATGAAATGGATGCACCATTTTGGTTTTTTTTTTTAAAATGTTTTGAGGCTGTTTTTGGTATTTTTGGAATTTTACAAATGTTTTTGGTATTTTCAAGATTTTCCAATGTTTTTGGTATTTTCAAGATTTTACAACGAACAGACTAACTTAAAGACCTATCCTAGGGGTCTCGAGAGCTGATCCATAGATTAGCCTTACCTACGTTATATACGTAGAGACCACGTAGTTCGACTGGTGGTGGACTGACTTGATGATAATATGGACAAATGGATTGCCATTTTATTGCCTAAAGGACTGACTTAAGATGCAGACTAGATGGGCAAACAGATTGCCAATGCGACGGACGCCTAAAGGACTGACCCAACCGTCTCGGGGGATGATCAAAGATCAACCTTGCCTACGTTCAAGCTCAGAGACGACGTAGTTCGACAAGGTAGAAAAAACTGACAAGACTTAATGATGAAATTTTTGAAGATTTTCTGATATTTCGACATGTTTTTGGATTTTTGATGATTTTTCTGAATGTTTTTGGTTTTTTGAATGAGTTTTTTGAATGTTTTTGGAATTTTTTGATGAATTTTGAAAAAGGTCATGAGAATATACACGAATCCGATTCAATGTTGCAAGAACGTGCCCCCAGTGTGGTGTGATAGACTATTTAGATAAAGGCGGGACAGACTGACCTTTGAAATGCCAAGTAGTTCCGATGGTGGAATATAGTACAGATACCAACGCAGGCTATGGTATGGATGCGAGCGGATAAGTGGAATGTGATGGAGTGGATGAGTTGTGTAGATCCTGATAGATGGGGAAGGTACTTTATTTACACTTGATGCCTGTTTGCCAGGTTTTCACCAAGGTACTTGCCCAAAGTGCCACCGAAGTGGTTTTCACTAGAGGACGATTTTTTCTCTTTACTATTTTTCAATCCTTTTCTGATTTTTTTTTTGGATTTTTTGGATTTTTTGATCTTTTGATTTTTTTTTTGTTGTCACCAAGATGCCTGTTTGCCAGGTTTTCATCGAGGTAACCATTTTTTAAGGACTTTTTCTGATTGTTTTTTTAATTTTCTGGTTCTATACCTTGCAATGTTTAGGCATAAAACTTTTTGAGATGAGAGCTATTCAGAGGCTCCTGCAGAGGCTCGCCTTCTGGTGTTGCTAGTTGATATGCCCCTGATGTGTAACTTGCAGTGATGACGAAAGGTCCCAGCCAGTTGGGCTCAAATTTTCCCTTTGTATCTGGATTTGGCACGTTCTTTTGGTTTTCTTTCAGCACGAGGTCACCAACTTGGAAAGTGCGTTGTCTGATGTTCTTGTTGTAGCTCCTTTTTAGGCGATTTTGGTACACTTGTAGATGATTAAGGGCATCCATGCGCCTTTCATCTAGTAATTCCAGCTCATTGAGTCTTGTGACCCTGTATTCCTCATCTGTGATAAGGTTTTGCAGTGATATCCTTAGTGATGGGAGCTCGATCTCAATGGGGAGTATGGCCTCTGATCCGTAGACCAGAGAGAATGGGGTGGCGCCTGTTGGCGTGCGGATGCTGGTGCGGTAGGCCCATAAGGCGGGATTTAACTGCAGATGCCAGTCACGACCAGAGTCATTGACTGTTTTCTTGAGGATTTTCAAAATGGTTTTATTTGTAGCTTCTGCTTGGCCATTGCCTTGTGGATAATATGGAGTGGAAAAGCGATGCTTGATTTTGAATTTTTCACACAAGTCACGGACATCCTGATTCTTGAAGGGCGTCCCATTATCAGAGATAATGGATTGGGGGACACTGTACCGACAAATGAGGTAATTCAGGATAAACTTGGATATCTACTTTCCAGTGATGTAGGTCATGGGAATTGCTTCGACCCACTTAGTGAAGTATTCGGTGGTGGTGATAATGAATTTATGGCCATTGGATGAGGTGGGTGATATTTTACCAATGAGATCAAGCCCCCATTGTGAAAAGGGCCAAGGTGTAGCAATAGGATGCAGTTCTTGAGCTAGTGCATGAATAAGATCTCCATGCTGTTGGCATTGCAAGCATTTTCTGACAAAATTGTGTGCCTCTTTTTCCATCGTCGGCCAGTAGTACCCTGTTCTTAGCAACTTTTTAGCCAAGGTCATACCACTTGAGTGTGACCCACACGTGCCATTGTGTACCTCAGTTAGAGCAGTCAGGGCTTCCTCAGGTTTTAAACAACGTAACAGGGTTCCATCAGTACTCCTACGGAAGAGGGTCTCTCCTAGGATGACGAATTGTGAAGTTCTTTTGATGAAAGTGCATTTTAGGTTTGGGGTGATGTCAGTGGGGAGGATTCCTAACTTTAGGTAGGTGTATATATCATGATACCAAAGATCACCAGGACCAATGAGTTCACATGCGTATTTTGACTCTGGTACCTCGAATGTGGGTACGAGAAGCTGCTCTACGAGGAATTCATGTTTCGAGACGTTACGAGGGATGTCGAGTAAGGATCCAATTATCGCCATTGCATCAGCTGCTCTGTTGTTTGTCCTTGGTATCTGCTCAAAGGTAATATCGATGAAAGATTCCTTGAGGCTTTCTACCACCTTCTTGAATGGTGTGAGCTTATCATCCTTGGTTTGGTATTCGCCGTTGACTTGGTTGATGATAAGTTGCGAGTCGCCATAGACTTTTAGTGCCATGATTCGCCATTGTGCTGCAATTTTGAGTCCTATGGTCAAAGCCTCATATTCTGCTATATTGTTCGTACAAGGGAATGCCAGCTTGTATGATCTAGGTATGCAGTCTCCTTGCGGCGTGATAAAAAACACACCAGCTCCTGAATCATGTTGTGTGTGAGAGCCATCAAAGTATAGCTTCTAGTGGTCTGTTGCATCAAGGTTAAAAAGGGACTCATCTGGGAATTCTGATATGAGTGGATTATTTGTGTAGAGGGGAGTTTCTGCCAGCTGATCCGCAATGACTTGTCCTTTTATGGCTTTTCATTCTACATACTCGATATCATGTTCAGATAATATCATTACCTACTTAGCCATTCTACCTGTAAGTGTTGCTTTTGTCAATAGGTACTTTAGAGGGTCTATTTTGGCAATCAACTTGATTTGGTGTGCTAGCATGTAGTGTCTGAATTTCTGAGCTGTAAATACCAATGCTAGGCAAGCTTTCTCTATTGACGTGTAATTGAGCTCATGTCCCACCATTGTTCTGCTGATGTAGTAGATAACCCGCTCGGTTCCCTTTTCATCATGCTGGGCTAAAAGGGCCCCCAGGGCGGCTGTTGTTGCAGAGATATATAGGATTAGTGATTTCCCCACAATTGGTGGCATCAATACAGGTGGTGTAAGTAGATATTCTTTTATTTTGTTGAATGCTTGCTCGCATTTGTCATCCCATCTGAAAGCTACTCCCTTGTGAAGTAGGTGTGAATAGGCAATCTGTTTATCTGCCAATTGTGCTATGAATCTTCGGATGGATTGGAGTCTTCCTTGCAATCCTCTTAGTTGTTTCAACGTTCTTGGTGCTTTCATTTCAAGGATTGCTTTTACCTTTGCAGGGTCTACCTCTATCCCTCTCATTGAAACTATGTATCCTAGTAGCTTCCTTGATTGCACCCCAAAGACACACTTCTTCGGGTTGAGTCTAACCTTATATTGTTCGAGCCTATCAAAGATAGCACTTAGAGTTGCTATATGTTCTTGTCTCTTCTTTGATTTAGCAAGTATGTCATCTACATAATCTTCGACTGTTTTGTGGATCATGTCGTGGAAGATTAATGTCATGGCTCTTTGATAGGTAGCTCCTACATTCTTCAACCCAAATGGCATTACATTCCAGCAGTAGGTGCCCCATGGACATGTGAATGCTATCTTGTGTTGGTCTTCTTTTGCGATCAATATCTGATTGTACCCCGAGAAACCATCCATTAGGGAAAGCATCTCATGTCCGGCCGTCATATCCACTATCATGTCAATGTTGGGTAGTGGAAAGTCATCCTTGGGACATGCTTTGTTTAGGTCTCTGAAATCAGTGCAGATGCGGATGCCCCCTTTCGGTTTTGAGACTGGTACGAGGTTAGATACCCATTCTGGATAGTCAATCGGGCGTATGAAGCCAACATCCAGAAGTTTCTGTAGCTCAATCTTTACAAGCAAGGCTATTTGTGGGTGCATCTTCCTTAGCTTCTGTCTAACTGGTTTTGCTCCGGGGTGAACGGCCAAATGATGCACTACTATTTCAGGATCCAGGCCTGGCATGTCTGCATAGGTCCACGCAAAATTTACCTTTCTCTCCTTTAGGAAAGCTGCTAGTAGTTTTTGTTCTTCTTCTAGGAGGGATTCTGCATAGAAGGTAATTTGTGGTTCTGATTCTGTTCCTAAGTTGACCGGGTTGCACTGTTCTGCCAATACTATTGACTTCTCCTGGTGTAGAGCAGTATGGGGGAGATTGAATCCTTCATCCTCTGGTGCCTCAGAGAGGTTTTCGCCATTGGATGCGTCCTTTATTTTTACTATTTTATGGTTAGAGAGTGCCACAGTGTGGTTTTCACTCAATAACTCTGAGCTTATTCTTTTTCTTTTGCGACTGAAAGACTCAATCGTCTCCCCATAGTATGCTTGTGTGTCTAGAGTGATATCAAATCCTGCCTTGTGATCTCCACATGGAACAATATCCCTTAGTCCCATGAATTTGGAGAGAGCCTTATCGTTTTCGAATGAGTCTAGAATTGGCGGTCCCCGTTGGTCGTGATCGATGAGTTGGGGGTATACTAAGTGGATTTGGTGGGTTTGTTGGATTGGCTCAGCAGGTGAGACACTAATCATCAATAAGGTGGAATCTTCAAAGAGCCTAGGTAAGCCACCTATGGTGTCATCATCGTCACTGCTACTACAAATGTTAGTTATGTCAAATGTGAAGTTATCGAGAGGTAGGCCTATGGACACGGGTAATCTAAGGTTAGTTGCCGAGACCCGAGGAGAGGACCTGACTGCCCTATTAGGAACACTTCTGCCATGCACAGTTATACTCAGAGGGGTACAGCCGAGGCCAAGGTTCTGCGTTCTTCTTTCTACAATGATGGGCTCCAACCGTCCATCACTATTTCTTCCTAGGCTTTCATTCCTATTATAGCCCATGCTGAACATCATTTGTAACCCTCTGTTTGTTTCCTCCATGGGTAGGGTGGGAGTGGGTCTTTCATCTTGGTACAGAGTGTTTGTGATGTCCTCCTCGTCCACATTTTCCTGACTGAGATCCCCCCAACTGTGGAATCTAGAGGGTTCTGTTCTAGTGCGGACAGGTGTTTGAGTCAATTGTGGTTGCCCATGTGATCTAGGAGATTGTGGTAACTCTCCTACAACAAAAGCATTTCTCTTCATTCTATAATCACCGCATCCATTGTCCTGTATCATGTTCTTGATCTCGGATATGTCGGGGATGGCGGGTGTCTCTGTCGCAGAAGTGGAGGCGAGATTAGCTGGGTCTATGTATGAAGTGGATGGTCCTTCATCATTTTTAGGTACTTGAGGGATCTTGTAAAACTTGGCTTCCAAGTTTTTGCAATAGGCGAAGGGTTCGGGATCCCCATATATGGTAACCTCCTCATTTTGATATGAGAACTTAATGCACTGATGATAGGTTGAGGCCACTGCCTTCATTCCGTGTATCCATGGGCATCCCAGGAGAATGTTGTATGGCAAATCAAGGTCAAGAACTTGACAAGTTGTTTCCATGGTTGCTGGCCCCACTTGGATGGGGATCTTGATAGTGCCCTGAGACACTCTTTCTTGGCCATCATATGCTCTTATGGTGATACTTTTGTTTTTATTGATGGAATCCTTGGCGAATCCCAATTTCTTTATAAGTTTCAAAGAACAAATATTAAGACCTGCACCACCATCTACCAGGACTCGCTTGACTTTCTTTTTATGAACTAGGATTTGGAGGTGAAGTGCCCGATTATGAGATGGCTGCGGGGGGAAATCTTGGTCCGAAAATGTGATGAGATTCGGGGTAACGATGTTACCTACCATAGCTTGAAATTGCTCTGTGTCAAGGGTAGCAACGATGGTAGAGGCAGCTAGTGCTTCATCCAGGATCTGTTGATGAGCGGCGGAGATTTTTAGTAATTCCATGATGGATATTTGTGCGGGTGTTCTCTTCAGTTGGTCAATTACATTGTAATCATAGGGGATGGCCTTTGTGTTGGTAATGGGGGTCTTAGCAGGTGCCCCGGCAATGGTAACTTTTCCGCCTCGTGTGGTGACTCCACAGTCATTGTTGGTTCCCTTGATATTTATGACAGTGACCAACTCATCGACACATCCGACTATCTCCTCGTATACTAGATTGGCACTAGCATACTTTTGTTTACCCTTATTATTCCCTTGGTTATTTCCTTGATTATGATTCGGCATCGAATTCGTGTAGATTTTTAGGTCTTGGTTTCCGGCCGGTTGCTCGATGTTGATGACCTTATCCTCGATGAGGTCTTGGATGATATTCTTGAGTCTCATGCAGTTGGCAGTGGTGTGTCCTTTAACTTTGTGGAAGTCACACAGGAGATTCTCGTTGTACCACAGCGGTTTGGTCATGGGCTTTGTGTATTGTTCGGAGTTAGAAATTTTGATTAGGTTTTCTTTGACCAATTTCTTCATGACAGACTCAATCGATTCGCCAAGGGCTGTGAACTTCCTCTTGGGGGGAAACTTGTTGCGGGGAGGTGGTCCTCCTTGATTACCCACATTGTTGACTTGGCTAGTGGAAGGTGGTTGTGACTGTGCGACTACCGCATTAGCCTGCACATTGTTGTGGTTATGATTTTGGGGATGATGATGATTTTGGGTATTTTGCTTAGGAGCACTGATGACTACCTTAGCATCAACCACACCGTCGTTCGTGATATTTTTGTTCCTATACCATGTTCGAGGTTTATCATTGTAGTTGTTGGACGGGCGGTTATCCTGTAGTGGAGTGAATGTAGGTGCGCCTCCTCGTGCAGTAAGGGCTCTTTCGATGTTGAGCACCTTTGGAATTAGTTGATCGTAAGATGTGATGCACTGCATTTTTAGGTAGAACGCCAGGTTTTCATCTAAGTTGGCTATGATGGTGCAAACTTGTTGTTCCTCTGGCATGGCCCACTTGCTCTGATTGGCCTTGTATCGCCATCTTTGCAAGAAGGATGCAAATAACTCTCCTCTTCTTTGTTTGAGTGCAGATAGTTCTTCTAAACTGACATCCGCACCCATATTAAAAGAGTAATTTTTAAGGAAAGCCTCCACAATTTCCTCGAATGTTTTAATGCCTGTGGGTAGGCGAGAAAACCATTTAATAGCTAGACCAGTCAGGCTTTGGGGGAAGAGCTGCATTAGATACGTGTCATCATATGCGACTTCCATGCAGTGCACCTGAAATTCCCTGACGTGGTTTTCAGGGTTGCCTGTTCCATTATACTTATCAAATTTGGGGATCTTGAATCCCTTTGGAAATGGTACCATGGTGAGACTTCTATCGAACGGATAAGGGCACAAGTTTCCTAGTGTCCTTGTGGTTTTTCCTGCTTGCAAGTCCAACACCTACTGCGAAAGCAATTTGATCTGTGTTGCGACATCCTTGCTTGGGTCGGGGGGCGGGATGAATGAGTGGTGAGGTGTTGGAGGTGTTTGATGGGTGGGGAGCGTACTAGTCTGCGTTTGCTGTGAGCTTGGTTGTGCGTTTAGGGCTTGTTGGTAAGCTTGCATTTGTGCCAACAACGCATGTTGTTGATCTTGCTGTTGTTGTTCCAATAGCGCTTGATGTTGGTCCATCTGCTATTGTTCCCATGAAGCCTGCTGTTGGTCAAGTTGTTGCTAAGCTAGTAACGCTTGTTGTTGGTCTAGCTGCTATTTTTCCAACAATGCTTGTTGTTGGTCGAGCTGCTGTTGTGCCAATAAAGCTTGTTGTTTAGCTTGGTGTTGTGCCTGAAAGTCTTGCAGGGCTTGGTGGTAGGCTTGCAGGTGGATTGCTTGCAATTGCGCTTGGTATTGAGCTTGTGTCTTTTGTTGGGCTTGAGCTTGAGCTTGGGCTTGAGCTTGCGCTTGTGCTTGTGCTTGTGCTTGTGCGGCTTGTGCTTGAGCTTGAGCTTGTGCTTGTGCTCGCGCTTATGCGGCTTGTGCTTGAGCTTGAGCTTGTGCTTGCGCTTGTGCTGGCTTGCGCTTGTGCGGCTTGTGCTTGAGCTTGATCTTGTTTGCTTGCGCTTGTGCGGCTTGTTGTTTTTGGAGTGCCTTTTGGTGGGCAGCTTGTTGTGCGTTTTGCAACATGATGGAGAATGAATTGGTCGTGTTGTGCTTTGGCGGTGGGATTGGTGGTGGAGCAGGAATCATGCCAACTGTCATGGCGGGTGGAGGGATTGCGGTTGTGACTGTGATTTGGGTTGTGGGCGGGGTGGTTGAGACAATTGGTCCTTGATGAGGCATGCTTTGGGAGACTTGAGGACCAATGGATGCATTAACCGTGGTGACAGGAATGGTTGTGATTTGTTGTGAGGATATGGGAAAAAGAAGCGGGTTCAAAGTGGTGGTCAGATTGCTTGGATTAGCAAAATTTTCGATGGTTAAAGGTGAAAGACCTATTCCAGGAGGCGATGCAGATGTGAAAGGAAGCGGGGGAAGGGGTGACGTACCACTTTGGAAAGAGAAAGGATTGATAGCTTCTGTCGTTCCAAGCAAACCAACTTCCTCATGTGGTGGGGGAGTTGGTATGTTCAATTGATAAGCTAGTGTGGCGTGAAATGAGGATGAACCAGCGGGATTATGAAATGTGAGTGGGATGTAAGGGTGAAATGAGTTTTCCGGAATAAATGTAGGGGTGATGATTGCTTCTTCATTGGCCACAAGGGAGTGTTCTTGCAATTCTTGGAACATGGCACTCCCCTTGTTCACAATCGGGGAGGTTGGTGTGATGATTGAGGTGATGCAAGGTACTTCTTGATTGATGTTTGACAACGGGGATGCAACTGTACTAGTGCTTGTGTTAAGGTTGGGAGGGGGCATGTCCCCTCCTCTTTCTATTGAATTTATGCATTTGAACATAGCACTAACAATTTTATGGTTCTTAGGATTTTGAATCATTTCCATGATTTCCTCTAGTGTCATCCCTATGTCTTCATTTATGTCATCCTCTTGATGACTCTCCTCTTGAAGATTTTGTGATGATAAGGGAGAGTTGCTTGGGGGATTGCTTGATCCTGCTAGGTTCACTTCGATATTTAGATGACTCATGTCCATAGAAGTTGATATGTCTATGATATTCTCCATGTCCTTCTTGTGTTGAGATCTTGTTTGGACCATAAAAATAGGGATTTGTTCGATCCTAATCCTTTAAGTCCAAAAAGAGAAGAACCAGGGTAGCTAAAAGATCAAAGATGGTGATGATGGTGATGGGTTAAAACAGATGAGATGAATGAATGAAACCTTTGGAAAAATTTTTGAATGTATGTGCTAAACTTTGAAAGGGCTTTTGATTTGATTTGAATGTGATAATTTGACTAGATGCGTTAAGTCAAACAAGATTGGTTGTGAAGTTGTTTTCCCTAGGAAGTTGTGTTATCCTAAGGGAACTTGCACAAAATGGATGAATTGACAAAGTGTGTTATGCCAATGTTTTGGAGAACTAATAGACTTTAAGAAGTTGTGTTATCTCAAAGAAAATTTGTTCAATGATTTGAGACTATGTTGGCTAAGTGTGTTAAGCCAAGATATGATGATGTTGATTTAGCCCTCTAAGTTTAGTGTGATGTTTGATTCTAGAGTTCTCAAAAAGGTTTGATGATGAAATGAGACTTTGATTTGATGGATGAATGAATGGGAATGACAACTTTGATCTTGAACCTTAACCTAGATGTGACTCTCTTTCTACAAAACCTCGGTGTTGAAGAACATGCTTGACTTCCTATGGGAGAAATGCAAACCTTTGAAACAATTCGGGATTTTGTTGACAATAAAATGCATATAATGCTGGATTGTTCCTTGAGGCTTTTCTGTAAAAGTTATAAACCAATCTTTCCCTAAATTCAAAAAGTCTCTCAAGACACTCCTCACGAGCTTTTAGACTAAGCTTCTTGAACTTTGGCTTTGGGATTTTGATCTTGCGGGAAATCATGTTAGAAAACACATGTGTAATCCAATTTGTCTCTTTATCTTGGTTAAATGAGGTTCTTTTTATCCAAGACACTTGCTTGCTTAGGTTTTCAAACTATATGTCTAATGTCCCATTCTCTTTCTCATCCCACAATGTCCTTTGTATGGAAATCGAGGAAAATAGGGCAAAAGTTCCTTATGTTTATCCTTATTGGAAACAAATGATGGTAGAATTTGCACACTTAGAAACCTCTAGGAATGTGATTCCTAGGGAAAGCAAGAGTGGGAAGTTCGTCAATAGGTATTTGTTCCCCACAAAGTGTTTGAAATTTCAAGGTTTTTGTGTATGTTTGTTTTCCAAATGTTTTCAAGATCAAGGAATGTGTTTTTTCCAAGCACTTTCACACTCCTAGGTTGATGAGACAGTACCTTGTTAGGTTCCCACTTGGATAAATCCAGCTGCACATATCTTGTGCAAATGGCTAAATGCTTGACCACACTGGCTCCCCTCCACGGCACTCACTTATTTGGGTCAGCCAAGCATTAGTACCCATGAATCTCCCATGGCATACTTTCCATTTCCACAACAAGATTGCATGTTACATGGGGTGGCTTCAAAGGACATGACCTTTTGCACCAACAAGATAGACAAGGTTTTGGCCAATTTCTAAACAAGGGGTTCTAATTGGGGCATTCCGTTCATGGGGGATTATCCAACGTTGGCAAGAGTCCATTGTTGTCCATCTCGTTAGAATAATCCTTGTGATATTGGCCTTTGTTCCAATATCCACACTTATATACCAGTTGGAAGTCGCTTGGCTTTAGCGTGTTCCCAGTTGGGTCGTTCCCTTGGGTGATTACTTTTTCCCACAAGGCAGGCCCTCTAAGATAAACAAAAGCGAGCTAACATATTCCGTCGTTCACACAACCTTCGTTGAAAAACAAAGGGGAGAACCTCCGCAATTTATCGTGCTCACACTCGCATGATTTGTTCAATTTTTAGATCCCAAATTGAAGTGTGGAGGCAATCTTTTATGCAACTTAGGGTCATCAAAAAGACTTTTGATTCTCAAGATCGCCGTGAAGCGCGAGAGAAGCGTATACGCCCTTTTAAATGACACTACTTTGCAAAAAAGTTTACAAAACACAAAGTACACATGTTCAATTTTAAATTTCTCAAAGCAATGATGAGTTCGTTTTAAAAGCACCAATTGAAATGTGAAGTTGCCTTGTTCAATTTTAATCCCAAATTGAAATCTAGTAAGTGTCTAAGGTTCAATTTTAACCAACTTTGAAAAGATCAAGCCATTGATTGATTTTAAGCCCAAATTGAAAGGTGAGTTAGCTAGAAACAAAAAAAAAAAGGGTAGTAAATGGAAGCTCTAAGATTGTCAAATCAAGCATTAAAAAATGCTATTTTCCAAGTTTTGTTCTCAAAAATCTTCAATTCCACTCTTTTCGCCTTCACTTTAGCTTCAACCTTCAACTTCAATCTTGATGTCAACCTTGCTCCTTCGTTCAAATCAGGTACTTGTCTACAAATATCCACCTTGATTTCAACCTTCAATTCCAACTTTTATCCATGTACCTATTCTATCACAAGGTAACATTTTAGCAATAAAATTTACTTTAAAGGATTAATGAAGTAAAAAGAAAATCACCCTAGAAGGGGACAATGATTTAAAGTCGAATTCAGATTCAATAAAACAAAGTTCAACATCAAGTAGTAAAATAGAATTGTAAGATCGCCATATTTTATGTTCTAGATCTAGCATTGTTTGTTTTATTGAGGCCACATCTCATGATTTAAAGTTAGACAAATTATTCCTCCAATTATTCTCAATACTTCAAAGATGAGTATTATAAAATCCAATCCCTAGACTATCAGTATCGTACATCAACAATTGAATATTGCTATCAAAATCAGCAATAAATAATGCAATCCTTAATGCATCACACATCAACAATTTAATATTGCTATCAAAAATCTGCCATAAATAAAGCAATCCTTCGTGCATCACACATCAAAAATTTAAAGTGTTACTTGCAAAATATGTTAGGGGTGTGGGATTACATCCAGATTTTCCTATGGGGAAGTGATATCAAATCGAGCCTATCTATATCATTTAATGCCTGAAAAACAGCCGACTCAACATAGAATATGCACCAAATGCAAACAAATCAAACCAGTACTTTACTGCAAAGACAAGCAATGCATTTCCAACATAATCAGACAAACACTCATTGATGTAACTAGATAAGGGACGTGCATGGTACATAATAAATGTATGGTGGGACGCAACAGGTACACAACTTTCATCTTATACTCCACCAAAATTCAAATTCAAAGAAATATACTCAAACATTTTGACTTCGAAAACTCTAAGGGCCTGTTCAGATTTATGATTTGTTCTCTTTAAGTTACTTGTCAGAATAAAGTCAATGGAATTTATTAAGCAGAGGAGATCGATCTCAGACAAGACTATTATCTAACAAAAGCCAGATAGTGGACGGGACATGCTATTCATTCAACAATACACCATTAATGGATTCAAAGTCTGAAAGCATAGACATAGGCAGTGAACTATTGGTAGCATGCTTTTAAGAAACAGTATTCATTTATGACTCTTATCTGGACGCTAGATGAGAAAGAAGAAAAAAAAAAAAGGAACCAACTCATACGCTTTTAAGTTAAGAACAACAATTGATTTTAAAACATTGGGCACCACTGTCTTTTGCCATAAAAGTACAGTTTCTCAGTTTTCCCGATCCATGCCCTTGCTACTTTTCCTTTCCATGATCTCAGCTCTAGGACTATTTATCGTATCCCTATGTAATCTGTAAAACAAAAAATAAAGGCGAGGATTTTCACCATTTAGGATATCGATCTAGTAAAATAACGATGTGTGGTGCACAACAGACAATAGTAATGGTAACGGACAATAGTTGGGGTGTTGCTGGTAAAGCTCGATTGGAGTGCGTGTAGAATTCTCCCCATTTCATTGAAACTCAAGCATGGGTTAAGTTGCACATTTTGTGCTAAGCTATATTTGGCACAGTATAACTCTTGCAAGGCGTGGAGACAACCATGAAGCATAAGTCAGAGATAGCACTGTCACCAATGTGTGCAAATAGACATAAAAGATAGAAACAGTCAAAGGGGAGGCGATGGCAATTTAATACCACCATCAACCACTCTTTGCAACATTCCAATTGGTATTAGAAACCAAGCAAAGCAAATGAATGTAACCACCTAAAGCTGCATAGGTATAAATGAGAGCCAGGAATTGAGTGAAATGCAGAAGAACAACGTACATTCAAATGCTGCTAATTGTTTTTTTTTTTTTTTAAAAAAAGATGTGGCAAATGCTTTTACCCTGTTTCATTGACACTCATGCGATTATGCTTGTTAACAGAAAGAAAAGATCCAGAGAAACAACTCCCACCCTTGCCAGGTCTACCAAGGAGAAAAGGCGAGAGAGTTGCACAAGATAC
>CM021104.1:226544910-226658673 GCA_007115665.2 Sequoiadendron giganteum | reverse complement strand
AAGTGCTTCAAGCTCAAATTTTTTTTCTCTCTTCTTTAGTATCTCTCATTTCCTTCTCATACTTGGAATTTTTTATAGAATAAATTTCTCATGGATCATATCTCTTCTTATCTTTTTCAAAGATAGTAGCTTTGAATCCAGATTTTGTCTTAGGGAGAGATTCACCAAACTCACTTAACTCAAAAGAAGAAAACTTATGAATCAACATGTCTCTGGTTACATTTTTCATAGTTCGGATCTCCTTAATAGCAAAAACTTTGTATTTGTATGCTAAAGGCAAGGATTTGAGCACTTTAGAAACAATATTTGATTCTTTCAAGGTTCCTCTAGCACATTCGATACTACACACAAGTTCATTCACTCTATACATAAAAGAAGTGATGTTCTCATCTTCACCCATTCTCAATGTTTCATATTTCCCTTTCAGGCTCTGCAACTTAGCAATCTTCACATGGTTATTACCTTCATACAAATTTTATAATTTTTTCTAGATCTCATAAGTAGTCTTCAACTCCATTACATTTGTCATTTCATAATCAATTAGAGCACTGAAAAATTCTTCCTTAGCCCTGATATTGTATTCAACTTCCTTAATCTCAGTTGCAATAGAAGGACCATTATGTGGGATGATATATCTATTCTTTGTGATCATCTAGTAAGGTTCACCAAGGCATCTTAGATGACACTCAATTTGAGTCTTCCATAGAAAATGATTTTTTCCATCAAATATGAGACTATCCTTCTTATATGTCGCCATCTCGGATCACCACAAGCGATCAAGCTTCTCCAAAGGAACCTGCTCTAATACCAATTGTTGGAAACACAAGGGTAGAAAACTGAGAGGGGGGTGAATCAATTGTAACAAAAATTATATTTATTAAAATAATTGTAGATCTGATAAATAAACATGAATGAATAAACCATCACAACATCAAAAATAAACATCTCCAATATTTTTGCGTGGAAACCCTATTACGAATGGGGAATGCACATGCATTTAGGCACATTTCCTAGAGCTCACTTCTCAAATACAAAAGGCTTATTTCCCAAAGGAAGACACACTATCTTATACTCACATTCAAATTACATTGAAAGATTTGAATGGAGAAAATAACATCTACTAATGCTTGATTATAGTTTTGGTTAAGCACATGAACACTTACTTGTTCTCACTCTTCTTCACACATTAATTCTTCCTTCAAAGTATGAGAACATTAATCACACATAGTACTTCAAAATCTCACTTCTTGCATACCATTCTCCCCCAAAAAATCGATCATATATATTTGCAATTAGGGATAACATCAACTACATGTCGACCAAACAAAATATGAAATGTGTACAAACTGTCAACCCAATAAATAGTTTATCATTGTGAATCAATTAATGTTGGAAAAAACATAGCAAGGACCCAAAAAAAAATGTCTCGAACACGAAACACCTTAAATAATTAGCCTCAAAAATCCACAATATGCTAGAATCACCATGTCATCCATGGTCATAAAAATGTGAACTCTCAAAAGAGAACCACCAATCACAAGCACAACGATCTATGCGAACCAACAACATAGATAGATAATTATCTAGAAACATCCACGAGCATCATGAATCACTATAGAAGCATCCACAAAAACTCAGATTACTAGAATCACATCATCTTCTTTGAAAAACACCAGCTATAGAAACAAAGCAACTATTAGAACACTGATACTCATAACTTGATCAATTTTTCATGAAAACCTTTAAAACTTCAGGTGGATAAACTAGATATACTTTTCAAAAAACCCTTTAATCCACAACTCCTTATCCTCAATATACTGAGCTAGCCATCATACTAAACTTCACTGCATCACTGACAACCTACAACTTATTTTATTACAATATTCTCAATATTCGTGATATATACAACCCTAAAGACATTAATTCCAATAGTGTTCACATCAATGACAACCACCTATCAAAAATATAAAACAATCTCCAATATTCCAATTCATCACTACTAAAGGGCTTGTTGTCACTAAATTTAAGAATTTTGTGAGTGGTTTCTTTTGATGTTGCAAATTTATTGTTTTCATTTTCTAAAGAATCCGGTTTAAATGATCTAGGAACTAATGCAGAAAATGAAATTTGTAAACGTATAATGCTATCCACAAGATAGATGAATGTTATTTATAATAAATGAAATGTAATAGAAGCTATGGAAACTTAAAATTCCATGTAAAGACATAGGATGAAATGCAACTTTTTAGATTTCACACAAGGTAATGGACTAATTATATTATGCAATGATCTGAAAATGAAATGTGGTAAAGGAAAAATTGAATTTGAACAATGCGTGAAATGAGCTAATTTAAGCTAATCATGAAATTCATGCTACAGAAACACAACTAGCTAATATATATAGATAATGGCATCAAATAGAAGCTAAAAAATATGGTTTTCATCTCTGTAAAAGAGTAAAAGACTATTTGAGGGGTTAAAAGGGACTAAGTCACCCACGGTAGTGAATTAGTCCTGCTGGGAATTTTTTTAAGATTTTTTAGATTTTTTGGATTGATTTGGGTGGTTTCTATGTTGTATGAGGAAGACCTAAGATGAAAATGGAAAATTTTAGAAATTTTCAATGATTTGGGATGCAACAATGCAACCAATATGCACTTTCACTAATACAAAAATTGGAAAACCTAGAATGTAACTTAACTAATGCAAAATGCAATGCAAGCTAATTCTAGGACAATGATGGACTCAAAATCAAAAAAGAAGCTATTGAATAGGCAAGTTTTTTGGAAGTGGAGAAACTCTCAGAGGGGGGGGTGAACCAGTGTAATAAATTTTTAAAAATTTATGACAAGAATGGTAGATCTGACCTTTTAGAACAAAATGTAACTGAAATTTAAAACAGAGCTTTATAAGATAAGACAAATTACTCAAGAAAATACACCATGAATATCCACCAAATCCTATTAAAGAAAGACATAATTTGTTCATATAATGCAGAGTGAACAATCTTTTAAATGTTATCTTTTCCAAGAAAAAGAGGCTTTCTGATAACGGAAAATAATATTTACACTTAGCACATTCACATCTGAATCAAGAATACGTAAGTGAAATTGAAGAAACTAGCACAACATAAATATCATAAGGAAATATTGTGCAAATAAGACACGAAACAATACAAAAGAGAGACACATAAAGATATCAAGTGGAAAACCCTCTTGGGGTAGAAAAACCGCTCCAAAATGCCTTGTAGGCTTGATATCAAAACCCAATTACAATGTTGTTCTGAGCACCAACTCAATCACTTAAACAATCTGAAGCACCCACTTCAATAGGAGTACCAAATCCTTTTCAATGTTCCTTACTAAACAAAATTTCCAAAGTAAAGACTCTACAATTGCACTATGTTTGCAATAGTAAAATGTCTATAGAATAGAAAGATATTTGAATAATACAAATTATACAATGCACTGACTGCAACAATACAAGAAAAACATCTCTCCCATACACATTTGAATATGATTCTCTATTGTAGAAACTAGAGACAATATACAATATATCCCTTTTTACTTTTTGCCTTTTCAACAAATATTCACTCCTTTTCCATTGTCAAAAAACCAACTCCATAATGGCTTATAGCCATATAATTATATGAAGGAAAAACAATAGTTATTCTTTTCAAAACCCGTATCTCCAAATAAAAAGGGTTTGTTACATATTTGTAAACCATGCCATAAATCCATGATATCGATACATATTTTTTTGATGATAAGCAAAGAAGTTTAAAAATAAACTGAAAAGATAACACTCTTGAGTAAAGCTTGGGTTATACAAACTGATGAACTAGAATTCCAACTAACTCTTAATAAAAAAACCAGTTAAGAGTAAGATTAGCATAATACATCTCGAATTGACAAACAAAAAACAACTGTAATAGCGGCCAAAACTTTAGCACTTGATTAAATAGAAATTTCATAACGATTTCACTGAGATTCATACAATCTTTAGCTCGAAAATAGTCCACAATAAAAATTGTCACTTTCCAAAGCTCTTCCATCATTATTCCTTTAGCTCAAGCCAAGGCATAGCACAAAGCACCAAAATGTATTTTTCAATGGCGGCCCAACTAGGGTTTATTTGTTTGCAAAGCAATGAAATGACAAGAAAAATACTCACATTTCCCTATTTCCTTTACCTTCGAGCCCCTTAGTCAAAAAACATAATAATTTGGAATCCACAAACTTACAACATATTGCTATACTCAAAAAATGTCATTCCAAGTCATCATAGAGTCGTTGCCAAAGATTATTATTCTAACATTTGACTTTCAAAGTCATGTCGCTACCAAAGCCAAAGTAGCATGTGTCAAATGAAACTCGATAAATATCAATGCTAAAGATGTCGATCACTTTAAGTGATTCACACTCTTTAATAAATATGTGACAAGCTGACTTATCCAACACAATATTCTACCTAAATGCTTAATGTTAAGAATTTTAAATAATAAGGGAAAAAGATATGGTAAGTCTTATAAAATGCCAAGAAATACCATTTCTTATTCGCCTTTATAAACTGATGCAACATATATTTGTTTTAATTTCAATCAAAAAATGAGCTCCATGAAATGAAAATCTGATTGTGTATCAAAACAATATAATGATCAAACATATAAACTGATATCACCCGAAAGCCAATACCATAACCCAACACCTATATAAGCAAGATCTGTACATGAAGCTCAACATGATCAGTATCACAAGATATAACAAATATGAATGTAAACCAAAATCACAACACTGTCCAAAGCCAAAATACTGAAGAGACCGCTATAATGCCAATAACCAAGTGAACAAAAGCATGCCATGAAAAACCAACTGTAGCCAATGCCAACTAAAATACAATAGCCAAGACATGGAAAAATATACCATGAAGCTACCAAATGTACCATGAAGCTACCATGAAGCTCAACCGATCAGGTTTGACATCAAGGACCAAAAAATTCCATAGAAGAGGTCCAACAAACTCCCCCTTTGTCCTTGATGGCAAAAACATAGCCATCTAAACCACAAAAACAAATCCATCTAAACCAAAATACCAAAATACGATAGTTCTCCCCCTTTTTGTCACAAGGACAAAGGGACAACATAAAGCAATTATGTAACTGAATGAAACAATTGTAGATAGATCTTGAAATAGCAAAGCCAAGTGAAGCAGCAAGATCATGCTTAGAGAGCCGAAAATCTCCCCCTCAACAAATGATGGATCTTAAGAGAACAATGATTGAGAGACCACTCCCAACCAAGAACGAAGCCCTTCAAGAAACTCTTTAGCCAAATGCTTTGTAAAAATATCTGCCACTTGTGCTTGTGTGGAGACATACTGCATTGTTACTTCATTAGCCAAAAAATTTTCCCTCAGAAAATGAAACTTAATGGCAATATGTTTAGTCCTTGAGTGCATAACAAGATTTTAAGACAAATTAATTGCACTCGTGTTATCACAAAAAATAGAGATAGGTTTAGCAACATCAATACCCATGTCTGATAGTGTCTGAGCCATCCAAAGAAGCTCAGTACTACAATATGTAGCTAGAATATATTCATCTTCAACTATTGATAATGAAATTGAATCTTGTTTTTTACTATGCCAAGCAACAAGAAAATCACCAAGATAAAATGCTGCACCAAGAGTCCTTTTTTTGTCATCTAAAAAACCAGCCCAATCAACATCAGTGAAAGTTAATGTAAAATCATTGTTCCTAGGATACCATAAACTGAAATCAATAGTATCCTAGATTTACTTCAATATTCTTCTTACAGCTTAGTAAGATGAGACTATTTTGGTGCAGATTGAAATCTAGACACCATAGAAACAATGTGCATTAAATACAATCTGGAGGTAGTCAATTATAAGAAGCTGCCAATCATTGACCTATACTCAGTTTGATCAACATCAAGAGAATCATCAATTTCAGATAACTTACAAATAGTTACCATAGGCGTGCTTACGTGATGACATTCATCCATTTGAAAAAATTTCAACATCTCTTAGGCATATTTTTTTTGTGACAAAAATATTCCTTGTTCAAGCAATAAAACTTAGAGGCCAAGAAAGAATGTTAGTTCACCCAACATTGACATTTTAAATTCAGATTCCATAATCTTTGAAAAAAAATTAGACAATGCATCATTATTGCAGCCAAAGATAATGCCATCTGCATAAACCTCAACAACTAAAATATCATCACCTTCAACTCTAACATAGAGATTGCTATCAACACCACCTCTTTTGAATCCATTTTCTGTTAAGCAGGCACCCAATCTTGAATACCAAGATCTAGGAGCTTGTTTAAGACAATACAGGGCCTTTTTCAATTTATACACATGATTAGATTTATCTTTTGCAACAAATCCTTCTAGTTGTTCCATATACACCTCTTCATCAAGATAACCATTCAAGAATGTGGTTTTGACATCCATTTGGTAAACCTTAAAGTTCTTGAAACAAGAATATGCTAAGAAAATTCTAATTGATTCAATACGAGAAACGGGTGCATGATTTTCACCAAAGTCTATACCTTCCTATTGTGGATATCCTTTGCACACAAAACATGATTTTTTTCTCACTAATTTTCCACATTCATCCAATTTGTTTCTAAAAACCCATTTGCCACCAATAACATTTTTATCATCAGGTCTTGGGACTAGTTCCTAAGTCTTATTCTTTTCAATCTGGCTGATCTCTTCCTGCATAGCTTTCAACCAACAATCATCATTTAAAGCATCAGAAACAACTTTAGGCTCAAAATCAGTTACCAAACAAAAGTGTTCAGCAATTTACGCTTGCTCATCAATTTTTTCTCTTCTTGTTGTTAAGATCCCAGCACTACTATCCCCAATGATTATATCTTGAGGATGATTCTTAAAAACAATCCTCGAGGGTGGTTTTGGAGGTGTTAATACCTTAGAGCTTGAAACATCCTCCTATTGTACATTATCTGCCTCATCAAATTTGGGAGTAATGTCAAGACTTAACATAGGTTCCTCTTCAACATCCTACACATGATCATCATCTAGAAGCAATTTTTCCTCAAATTTGACATTAACCAATTCAACAATTTCATTCAGCCTTTTAATGAAACATTTGTAGGCTTTGCTATGAGTAGAGTATCCTAAAAAGATACCTTCAATAGATTTAGAACTAAAGTTGCCTAAGGTTTCATCATCTCTTTTGATAAAACATTTACAACCAAAGATTCTGAAGTACTTAATTGAAGTAGATTTACCATGCCAAAGTTCATATGGAGTGAAATTGGATTTCACTCTTATTTGTAATTTGTTCAAAATATATACAACTATATGAACAACTTATTTCAAGTACTTGTCTGGCAGTTTTGCTTCATCTAGCATTGTTCTTGCCATCTCTTTCACTGTTTATTTTTTTCTCTCAACAACCCCATTCTATCGAGGTGTTATTGCAACAACATATTTCCTTTTTATGCCATGTTTCTCACAATAATCAATGAACTCTTGAGAGGTAAAATCACCTCCCTTGTCTGACCTCAAGCATTTAAGCTTCATATCAGCTTCTTTCTCAACCATTTTTCGAAAGATTTTAAATCTATCAAAGTATTTTGACTTATGTTTGAGAAAGGTTACCCAAACCATTCTTGTGTAGTCATCTACAAATAACATGAAATACTGCTCACCATTTATAGATCTTGTCCTATTATGACCAAACAAATGAGTGTGTACAAGTTGCCATGGTTTAGTTGAAGCATGTTCTTTTTATTTAAAACTAACCTTTGTTTGTTTAACTCTTAGACATTCCTTGCAAACAACATTTTTTAGTTTTCTTAGAATAGGAAAACATCTCACATGCTAGTTTTTGCTGATCCTAGCTAGATTATCAAAGTTGACATGCCCTAACCATTTACGTCACAACCAATTTTCTTCAACTTGAACCATGAGGCATATTCCTTCACTGCATTCATGATTGGAAGAGTCAAGAAAATTTTAAACATTATCTTGTGTTCGTAAACCAGTTGCAACTATTTTATCAAATTTTTCTTTATAGCACAACCTTGTGAATTGAATATAACATTATAAACATTGTCACAAATTTGACTAACACTTAAAAGATTGTGTTTAAGGCCTTCTACATAGTAAACATCATAAATAGGTGTGTCATCATTTAGAAGTAGAGAGCCTTTACCTTTAATCTCAATTCATGTATTGTCACCAAAATTTACAAAACCTCCTAAATAATCTTCAAGCTTAATAAAATTGTCCTTATCTCCTGTCATGTTATTGGAACAACCACTATCCAAAACCCACAATGCCTTCTTTTTAGAAAGAAGAGCAATTTGGACAAGCATGGATTGTTCTATTTTTTGAAAAAACTTGGGTCTCCAAACTTTTTCAAAGATACATTTACCTTGTTTACACTATTTGGATGTGTGACCAATAGTATTGCATGTTAAACACCTAATAGTATTAGGAAAGCCAAAGAACTGTTTATGATCAAATCTAGGTGTTCTAGACATCATTATTCTACAATCACTTACCTTGTGTCTGAACTTATTACAAAAGAAGCAATAACCATAAAAGAAATCATTAAACCTGAAATTGGTTCGTTGATGATCAAATGGTTGCTTCTTATCAGCTGCCTTAAAGCTCTGATTTAAAGGTTTTGAACACTCAGTAGTATTGAATCCAATACCAGTCATATCTTTATGTTGTTTTTGTTTCCCAAGTATATCATTCAAGTGAATAGTACTTTCATAACCTTCAACTTTTTTTTAAAGATTGACAACCTATTGTTCAATATTTTGAATCTCTTTATCTTTATCAACAAGAACAGATTGGAGAGTATCCACCATTCTTTTAAAATCATCAAGTTCAATTTGTAAGCTAGTGACTAAACTGTTTGGACTATGCTCTTGAGAAGAAATATGTTTCTTTAGTCTTTTTAATTCTTGAAGAGCACAAAGCAATTCAATTTTATAGTTTTCTACTTCAAACTATTTTTTTGATTCTTTGTTTGAAGTTTTTTCTAATTCTTTGTTTGAAGTTTCTTTTGATTCTTTGTTTGAAGTCTTTTGAGTTTCTACTTCAGCCATAAATAAATTTAAGTATTCATCATCTATTCAGTCATCTGACTCAATATCTGAGTCTTCTTTTGAAAAGACTCTTTTTCAATTTGAAGTTATTGAAGTTAAACTTCTTTTTAGGATAATAAGTATTTTTCCTATGTTGTTTTTCTGGTTTTTCATCCTCATAAGACTGATCAGCATAAGGAAATTTAGTAGAAAAGTTTCTAGGTTTGTCACAAGTAGAACATTTGAAGGGCATCTTACCCTTATACTTATTTTTTTGTTTCTTGACAAGAAGAGATTATTTAGAATCTGATAGATCAAAATCACTGTCATCATTTAAATATTTATTTTTTGCCTTAAAGGCAGTTTCTTTTCTAGAGGAATTGTTTCTATTTATTCTCATTTCATAGGCAGTCAAAGTTCCTTGTAAACTATCTAAGGTGAGCTAGTCAAAGTGTTTCTTTTCTTCAAGAGTAGAAATTTTAGCTTCAAATTTATTTGGTAAAGTTCTGATAACCTTAGTTACAACATAAACTTCCTTTACTTATTCTCCTAGCCCTTTCATACCATTGACAACTTCATCCCAACTCTTAGAAATAATCCAATACCTTTTCATCATCCCTCATTTTTTATTTCTTAAAACTGATGTTTTAGAGTGAGGACTTTGACTACTTAACTTTTCATTTCCTTGATAAATGGTTTTAATCCAAATTTCCCTAGCAAAGGCAATCAATGTATGACCTTGATAAAGATATCCTTAGTCAAAGCACATAAGAGAGCATTCTTTTCTCTAGAGTTGGTTTCATATTTTTTCTTTTCATCAGCAAATGTGGGCAGAGTAATTGGTACAGTGTATGCAGTTAACACTTTACTCCATACATCAAGATCAATAGAAGTTAGATATGTTTCCATTCTGATCTTCCAGAAAACATAATCTGTTCCATCAAATAATTGACCTCTAGTCATAGATGTGCCTTCATGAGCTTGAGACATTTTTAAATAGACTCGAAGACCAGAATCAATCCTAGGTTGGTTAAACCTGACAGAGCACCCTACGCTCTGATACATCTTGTTGGAAGTGGAGCAACTCTAGGAGGGGGGGGTGAATTAGAGTTACAAAAAAATAAAAAATATATAACAAGAATGAAAGATATGACCTTTCGTAAGAAAATGTAACTGAAATTTAAAACTAAACTTTATAAGATAAGAGAAATTACTCAAGCAACTGCAACATGAATTTCCACCAACTCGTGTTAAAGGAAAAAATAAATTTTTCATATAATGCAAAGTGAACAATCTTTTAAATGCTATATTTTGCAGGAAAAATAGGCTTTTTGATAATAGAAAATAACATTTACACTTAGCACATTCACATCTGAATCAAGAATATGTAAGTCAAATTGAACAAGGACAGTGTATCAAAGAAATTGAAGAAACTAACACAACATAAATAGCAGAAGGAAAGATTGTGTAAATAAGACATGAAACAATACAAAAGAGAGACACAAAAAGATGTCGAGTGGAAAACCCTCTTGGGGTAGAAAAACCACTCCAAAATGCCTTGTAGGCTTGATGTAACACCCCTCTATTTTTCACTTATGTTAGATTAAGATGCTTTGTTATTTTATCATTTCTTATTGAGCAATACAAACTATGTGTGTTATGAGATGTAATTTCCTTGATGTTATACCTAACATGCTTTGGTTAAAATAATGTTGGTTTATTATGACATGATTATTGCTTACGAGTTTTATTAATGATGGAAGTGTCAGTTTGATGAAACTGTATTGGTGAAGGGGACAGGATTGCATCACTTGCTTGCGAGCGCCCTACGATTCTATGATTTCCTCTTCACAGTGTATTTTATAATGATTTTATATGCATGTGCTATTGATGCCTTGGATATAGGTTTGCAAGTACACGAAATCGACTCCACCTAGCTTCACAAGTTTGAGCGTGTCGACCCAACGGTATGATGATTGGGAGATAGTAGCTAGGTTACCTATGTCAGTTCTACACCCTAGCCACATGTGACGTCAGTCCTTGTTTCGGTATGCTTTGTTGTTATGTTGTCCACGTTTTCCTTGTTGTTTATTTATTTTGCAAGGTTTGTTCTATGGAAAATTAATATTTATAATGGTTTTAGTGATTATTTAATTAATTTTGATTAATGTTGTTAGAAGCTTAATACTTGATTTGGTATCAGAGCGCCCCAGGTTCATACACTTGATCCTCTGGGTACATTTGTGTCCACTACGTTATCCTTGTCGATTTGTTAGTGGAGTGTTAAGTGATCACGTACTCATGGCTTTTAGGTTAGCATGATGAACTCTGAGAAAGAGTGTAGCATGTAAGTAACCTGATATAAGGTTATGGTTGGAAAGTTAAGATACGTATCCCATAGGATATGAAATTGGATATTCCTGTAGGACTATGTATGTAGTTGTACCCCCTTGTAAATGTAATAAACCAGTAATTGTATCTTGTTTGAATGTTGTGGAGACCCGTACTTGCTTTGTGTATCCATGTGATAGTGTTACTTGGTACTCATCCATGGGAAATTGTCGCATTTTGGTGTAGGATTAACCATACCATTATGTGTGTTTGCACGTTTGTAACCTGATTGAGGGCCAACCCATGTGAGGTTGAAACTTATACATAGGAGTAACCAAAAGTAGTTCTTTTTCTTTAGGTTCTCTAGATCCTCAATCCGTGAAGGGATAGTATCAATCACAAGTTTTCTTGGGTAGAGTGTGTAGCGTACGCATATGCGGTGCAGAGCGTCTCAGCTCAACCAATCCTGAGGAATCGTACCCACTAATTTCCCTTATGTTGGATCAGGATACTTGATCCATAAGTGTTAGCCTAATCCCCACAGATTTGAGTGCAGCAGCATGGTTGTTAGATATGCCTAGACATCTGTAGAGGCGATGATCTAGCATTAGTGAGTTAACCTCGTCTATATGAGAGGTGAAGCTCGATAGCCCCATAGTGATATTATCGTATTGCATTATGTATATGTACCCTATATGCATGTGTTCTGACATGATGCTTGAGATACGATGCCACACCCTACTCATGTTCCAACATAGTAATGGTGATGATGTCGTGTTACACAATGCCACATGTTGAAACATGTGAAGGCGCATTATGAGATTTTCTTTGTTAGCCTACTTGTATGATGAGCGTTATGGGGTCTCAAACACTTGTAGAGGGATCCTCATGGTTTCCTTGACCATGTTGGTCGGGTAGTGTATGGGTAGATCCTAGCCATGTATACCTCTGGCTATAGTGAGTTCCTACGTGTGTCTTCTCCATGAGGTATCGCGTGTGGGGTGAGTTCTGCGCGTGCCTATTTCCGCGGACCCACAGATGCACTGCCATGTGGCATGCGACCAGTACGTGCCTTCTCCGACTAGTGTATGACCAGGTAGAGTGATGACATTTTCTGTAGTCGTGGATACACTCTAGTCATGCAGATAGCGTGCTTATTCCGCATCACATTAGGGCTATTATCATTCTAGCCGGACGTTGTTTCCTCTTTCCTTGTTTGGTGGCTAGTATTTAGTCACATAGTGTTGTATAGTGCAATTTCAAAGGTTGTGAACTTTCTTTTGGTTATTGATGATTTTTCAGTTGATTGTGAGGGCCGAAACTTTGTTATATTTGATTGTGAGGGTTTAGCTACAACTTGTGATCTTATTTTCCTATAACCCTAGTGGTTATATAGTTGTTTTAGTGTTGAAATTATACGCATTATTGCCTTATTGTTGAAATGAAAGTTTAATTTCATCTTCTTTATGAACTTGGTGGCTAAGCTAGTTATCTTTGTTGTTTTCCATGTCGGCTATGTGTCGTATTATGATTCCTCCCCAAGGACGTATGAGGTGGACTTGGTGAGTGTGTATGAGGAAGTAGACGCAGGAAATGTTGAGGATGGGGGTATGTGAGGCTACTATGTAGCTAGAACCCACTACTCACCTATGTGTGATGACTATCTCTTGGAGGTTAATCCCCTTACACAACAAGAGACAAGTCAATGTGGTCTTGTTTGGATGGTCTCACCTTTCGTGTGGCCTAACACTGGCAAACCACTGATTTAGATGTGGATATATTTATGAGATGGTTATATGTTCTTGGTTTAGGGATTCTTCTATCATGGATTGGTATGCTACTTTCTGATGTCCTGATGGACCCTTGTGTAACCTTATGTTGTGATTTCCTATATTGTTTGTTGGTATGTATATGTATTATGCATGTTTAATCATGGGTATGGTGTTTTAGCTCTGAGTTTATGTATGTTAATTATGCCCCTTGGTTGTGACTCCTTTCGTGGGTTGTGTGTATAGGATGTCTGGTAGAGGTGATCGTGGAGATGATTGTTGGAGCTCTTCTTCTTTGAGTCCCCACCAACAAAGTTGTGTGGTGCGTTTGGTTCCTCAATTATGTACTTTTCTAGAGGAATTTCTTACCGAGTTTGACTCGAAACAAGAGCATGGTATGCAACCACGACACTCTAAACCTAAGCCTAAGAAGTCACAACCGCAGCCTGGTGGTAGTGGTTCTCGAATTAGAAAGGACCAAAACTGGAGGCGTAAAAAGCACTTCCATTTGGAGCGGTCGACACAATGTGCGAAGGCTATAGTGGGTAAAGGAACAGGATGTTACAATTGTGGCCAATTGGGTCACTTAGAAAGATAGTGTTCTCATAGGAACACACTTGGAACCAGTCAGAGATCAGCAGTTACTGAGCCAACAAGGAATGATGCAGGAAGGAAATGTGGAATGAGTGTAGCAGTTGATCATCGTCGGGTAGAGCATCACAGTACAGATGTGGAGATTACTGGAAGTGGAAATGTAGCTGTTTTGGGAGCTCATGAAAATTTTGCTGTACAGTAGACGGAGGAAGTGCCTTCAGTGTTGTTTCCTTTGCTTTGATTCTTATTATATTAGGATATGTGTTTTGAGACTATGTGATTGTTTAGTTTGACAATGTATTTGACTTGGAGGATTATAACTCTGGATATTGTAATGTTATGTTGGTGTATGTAGTGGTTCAGTGTTGGAACCATGGATTATGTGTGCTTTGTGAAATTTCATACTGGGAGTTTTTGCAGGCTTCCATAGAACAAACCTTGCAAAATAAATAAACAAGGCAAATGTGGACAACATAACAACAAAGCATACCAAAACAAGGACTGACGTCACATGTGGCTAGGGTGTAGAACTAACATAGGTAACCTAGCTACTATCTCCCAATCATCATACCGTTGGGTTGACACGCTCAAACCTGTGAAGCCAGGTGGAGTCGATGTCGTGTACCTGCAAACCTGTATCCAAGGCATCAATAGCACATGCATATAAAATACACCGTGAAGAGGAAATCATAAAATCACAAGGCGCTTGCAAGCGAGTGATGCAATCCTATCCCCTTCACCAATACAGTTTCATCAAACTGAAACTTCCATCATTAATAAAACTCATAAGAAATAATCATGTCATAATAAACCAACATTATTTTAACCAAAGCATGTTAAGTATAACATCAAGGAAATTACATCTCATAACACACATATTTTGTATTGCTCAATAAGAAATGATAAAATAGCAAAGCATCTTAATCTAGCATAAGAGCAAAATAGAGGGGTGTTACACTTGATATCAAAAACCGATTAAAATGTTGTTCTGAGCACCAAATCAATCACTAAAACAATTTGAAGAACCCACTTCAATAAGAGTACCAACTCCTTTTCAATGTTCCTTGCTAAAAAAAATTTGCAAAGTAAAGACCTTACAATTGCACTGTGTTCGCAATAATAAAATCTCTACAGAACAGAAAGATATTTCAATAATACCAATTATACAATGCACTGACTGTAAGAGTACATGAAAAAAATCTCTCTCATACACATTTGAATATGATTCTCTATTGTAGAAACAAGAGACAATATACAGTATAGCCCTTTTTACTTTTTTCCTTTTGAACAAATATTCACTCTTTTTCCTTTCTCAAAAAACCAACTCCAGAATGGCTTACAACCATATATTTATATAAAGGAAAAACAATAGTTATTATTTTCAAAACTCATATCTCCAAATAACGAGGGTTTGTTACATATTTGTAAACCATGCCATAAATCCATGATATCCATACATAGTATTTTAATGATAAGCAAAGAAGTTTCGAAATAAATTGAAAAGATAACACCTTTGAGTAAAGTTCGGGTTATACAAATTGATGAACCAAAATTCCAACTCGATCTAAATAAACAAACTAGTTAAGATTAAGATCAACATAATAACTCTCGAATTGACAAACAAAAAACAACTATCATGGCGGCCAAAACTTTAGCACCTAATTGAATATAAATTTCATAACGATCTCATTGAGATTCGTCCAATCTTTAGCCCAAAAATAGTCCACAATAAAAACCGTCACTTACCAAAGCTCGTCCATCATTATTCCTTTAGCTCAAGCCAAGGCTCCGCACAAAGCAGCAAAATGTATTTTTCAATGGCGGCGCAACTAGTGTTCAGTTGTTTGCAAAACAATGAAATGACAAGCAAAATACTCACATTTCCCTATTTCCTTTACCTTTGAGCCCCTTAGTCGAAAAGCATAATATTCTGGAATCCACAAATTGAAAACATAATGCTACACTCAAAAACTATCATTAGAAGTCATCATAGAGTCGCTGCCAAAGATTATTATTCTAGCATTTGACTTTCAAAGGCATGTCGCTCCCAAAGACAAAGTAACATGTGTCAAATGAAACCTCATATATATCAATGCTAAAGATGTCAATCAATTTAAGTGATGCACACTCCTTAATAAATACGTGATAAGGTGACTTATCCAACACAATATTTAGCCTAAATGCTTAATGTTAAGCATTTTAAATAATAAGGGAAAAAGATATGGTAAGTCTTATAAAATTCCAAGCAATACCATTGCTTATTCGCATTTGTAAACTGATGCAACATATATTTGTCTTAATTTGAATCAAAAAATGAACTCCATGAAATGCAAATCTGATTTTGTATCAAAACAATATAATGATCAAACATATAAACTGATATTAGGGTATGTGTAGGATCATCATGAAAAAAATAGGCCCTTAAGTGGCAATAAAAAAATAGAAAATCAGAGTTAGACAACTTGACATAAAAATTTGAATAAGTTAGCTATATTATTTCAAAAAAACGTAAAAATATAATCTGTAGCAAATTGAATGTAGTTTCTAAACTACTAGATCTTTATTTTTTTAAAAAAATCTATTCGGTGAAAATTTGAAATTTCAATGCAGTAGTATTTAAATTTTAGGGTAAAAATAACAAGTAAGTGCTTGTCTGACCACCCTAACCACAATAAAATGATAATATTTTTTTATAATATTTTAGATATAAGTAGGGGACTCATGTCCCGATGTGATGCATATTTTTTTATAAGTTTTTTCGAAGTAAATAATTAATTATGAATTTTTTATTACAAATTTTAAAAAATATAAAAGCTCGTCTGTCTAACCACCTTAACTTGGTCAAAAATTCATGAAATTCAATTTTTTTTTTTAATCCTATAGTATGCGAAGCATAGAATGTGACACATGTTTCAGATTCAAAAAATGTGATACCGTTTGAAAGTTATAGATTTTTTTCAATCAGCCTATCAATCGGGACTTTACTCGTAATTCTAATAGAAAATAAATAATAATTATTTATTAAATTCAAAGTAAAGAATAATTTATATTGGTTGAAAGCTGAGAATCTCCTCTAAAAACCCTTTTTGTTTTATCAATTTTGGGTAAAAAAAAAGTTGTGAGCCACATGGGCCATCATATGGCTTACATATCGCCACTTTTTGGCCCATCATGATCCTGCACGTACCCATTAGTGAAAATGCAATACCCTAACCCAACACATGTATAATCAAGATCTGCACATGAAGCTCGAAATGATCAGTATCACAAGATATAACAAATCTGAATGTAAATCAAAATCACAACATTGTCCAAAGCCAAAATACTGAAGAGACCACTAGAATGCCAATAACCAAGTGAACCAAAGCATGCCATCAAAAACCAATTGTAACCAATGCCAACTAAAATACAATAGCCAAGACATGGAAAAATGTACCAAGAAGCTACCATGAAGCTCAACCAATCAGGTTTGACATCAAGGACCAAAAATTTCCATAGAAGAAGTCCAATAGAGTTCACGAAAATGAGCCATAAATTTTAGGGGAAAGAGGGGTTCTATTACATCTTCTAGGGTTTTGCACCTAAAAGGAGAGATATCTTTCACATCGAAAACTTGGAGGGTTCATTCAATATTTAAGGCTAATGACATTGAGGAATGTCTAAAGGGGAATTCCCTAAATGCAAGAAATTCATAAAAGAGACTAAATAATAATGTGAAACCTAGAAAATTAACTAAGTATGAAAACACATCAAGATAAGAAAACATCTATAAAATGACCTAGAAATATAAACTTTAATAAAAAATAAAGCTCAAAATGAAAGAGGTGCACCTCGAAATGTGTTTGAAATGTTGGAAATGCTATTTTTTATGTCTCACGAGACGCTTGCGCCAAGCTAGGCGACTTGGTCCTTTTCCAATATGATTTTAGAAAACTACACGAAAGCCTATTTCAGCCAAAAGGGTATCCGAATCCACATAAGTCTCTAAAAAACATGTACGGTGGGACTAATTTTCCACTAATGGCTACTTAGTCGACTTTAGCTTTTCTGAGAGTCCAAAAGTGGAAAAGGGAGCCCTCAATTTGTACTTTCTACTCCTCTAGGTATCTATATCTAAAACCTTGATCCTTGGAACTATAAGTTACTCTTAGTGGATGTTTTCCCATAGCCAACAAGAAGATGACTTCAACAAGATTTCAATCCATTCTTTAATGATTTCCAAACCCTCAAGGTACCTAAATCTACAAGCACATAAAGAAATAAAGAAAGAAATGTTGATTGTAAGGGCATGGGGGTTTGCATTAGTCATACCCCTTTTATATAATTAAATCAAATGAAGAAACAAAATAATGAAGCATGAAATATGAGACAATAGAACTAGTACCTTTCCATGATGTTAGATCTTTAGTTGTTGCAACAATGGATGAAGATTTAGCCCTTGAATTCTTTGGATAGATGTTTTGATGACTTAGAATGCATAAACCCTAGCTTTCTTGAGAAGAGTATTGAATGAGGAGTGATGAATGAATTATCCAACTAGTTAGATGAATGAGTTAGGTTGAAAATGAGGGGAAAATCCTTTATTTATACATGTTGTGCCATAATTTCTTGAAAATAACACGTCAGAGGCTGACCTTAGGGTTTAGGAGACAATTTCCTGCCAGAATTTTGAGTTAAATTTTATTTTTATGCCACATGGGACTACGCCACCCAGAGTGGCAACTTAGTCCACTTCAGAAATTTCAAGTGGTTGTCGGGAATTAAAGTGTGATTAATGTTGTTTAATGGGATTGTCTTCTGAAAAACACTTAAGTAGGACCTATAAGTGCATTAAGGGGTCATTTTAACATAAGAAAGGGTCAAATTATTGATGACAAGGGTAGGAAAGTGTGAGAGTTTGTTACAGCTCCTTAAAAAACTTTAAAATAAGGCTTGGAAAGGGGTTATTTAGGGGCTAAGATGCCAAAAACAGCACCAAATTAAGCACAAAATTGTTCTTTTCTTCAAAGGTATACAATTTTTGACGACACACTTTGTAACATAGAAAATTGTATAGTCTTGAAGAAAGAGGAAATTTCAAGCTTAATTTGTACCCATTTTAGTATTCTTGCACCAATCATCCATTTAAAACAACACCTATAGGCCCCTAGGACTTGTTATTTTGGACCTTGAGGCTTATTCCACCTATAAATCATACAAATATCAACAAACAACATTCAAATCATTTAAATTTCATAAAACCCACCTCAAAAACCCCTAGTGGGACTAATTCGCCACCTTGGACAACTTAGCATCCTAGGATTTCAAACATCTTATTTCTGATTTAGCATCCTAGGAACAACTTCTATTAACATTGTATTTCATGCCACATTGTTTGAATTTGAATCCTAGGGTTTCATACTTTGCATTAGTGAAAAGCTCATTTTACACATTTCCTTGAACAATAGTGAAATTTTACATCTCCACTTTAGAATTGCATTATACAGTAGAAAACACATAAGCATTCATTAGAAAATTCAGAAAAACATAAACAATACCCCTACTAGGACTAATTCGCCACCCTGGGCAACTTAGTCCCAATACTCATTTTGTATCAGGATTTTCCGCATTCAGTTTCGAGTTTATGAAATTGTTGTTTGTTTTAGTTGATTTTTTTTTTAATATGGTAATCATTAGAGAAAGCATCATTTACTTTCATGGCATTTATGGATAGCATTAGATATTTGTAATTTTCATTTTCAGCATTATTTCCTAGTTCATTTAGGTCACATTCATCTCAACATTAAAAAAAATTTTACAAACACCACATGAAAGAATCCACACAATGCTCCACTTTAGACAAACTATATCATCCAAACCCTTTAGTAGTGATGAATTGAATAAGTTAGATGAATCTCTATAGGGCTTCCTCTCACTAAGTTCATCCACAAGTTTTTTGATGAAAATCCCAAACCAACCAACAATAACTTATCTCCTATACCTCTTAGTTGTGATTACTTGGACATGTTAGATGAAGCCCTTCAAGACTTCATCTCACAAAGGTCACCTACTAAGGTTTGTTGCAAGAACCCTCAAACAAAATATGTTGATGTAATTCAACCTCAACTCGTTCTTTGCCCACCTTCCCATTAACCTCAACCTCCATATAAACTTGATTTTATGCTTTACCCACCTCAGTTTGATGTTGTTTCTCACACACATAACACTAGATATAACCTGCAAACCAAAATATCCACCCCAACACCATTACCTTTACCCAACCCCGTATTACCTAGTGCCCCTCGCTTAAATTCATACCTTAGAGAGTATGATCTTGTTGAGAATCTTAAGAATACCCATGCAAAGATATCCCTTTGGGATATTCTTTAGAATTCACCAAACTATTATTCGATGCTCCAAACTACATTGCAACAAATAGTGGTTTCTCCTAGCACAATTGCAAGTGATGTGGCAGCTCTAATACAAGGAATGAATAAAGTTAATGTAGACATTACCTTCCACCAACATGAGCTCCCTCTATTGTAATTAAGGAACAAAATGAGGCCTTTATGATAATAGCTCAATTCAATCGCATAGGCATTAAACAAACCCATGTTGACAATGGCTCTGCCCTTAATGTGTGCAGCGCGAATCTTCTCGATAGATTACTTGTGTATAAATCATAAATCAAATCTAATTCCTTATCTATTAGAGGATTTATCAATGTCACAAATCAATTGCTTGGTGTAATTACTTTACCTATTACATTTGGAATGGTTACTCTGCAAACTCTTATTCATGTAATGCCCTATGAACTTTCCTATAATATTCTTTTGGGATGACCATGGATTCATGAGATGCATGTAGTGCCTTCAACCCTTCATCTAATAATGAAATATTTGTATAACAACCAAGTTTACCAAGTTGAAATAGACCTCGAGCCTAAAAGTTACTTACAACTTGAAAAAAAAACAAGTCCTCTTAACACATTGATTCCAACCTCCAACATAGCACCTCTAGAGACCACCAAAAAACAAGAATAACCTATGGCTAAGTTATTAGGTGATGATTGGGGATCATTATAATTCATACCATACTTTATGGGTGAATACATAATCACATGAAAAGGAGATGAAAAACACAAACAACCCACAATTAGATCAACTTAGCATTCAAAAGAATCTTCCCAAGCATCTACCTTATCTACTTTGGAAGATAATACATTTTGCACAATTTTTTTTGATGAGATAGAATATCAACAACCAACCAACCCAAAGGAAATGGAAAAAAATTATGGACGAGGTTATGAGCTTGTGAAAAAATTGGGATACAATCGTAAAGGATGTGGAAAACATGAACAAGGCATTCAAGTTCCCATAGAACCTAATACATAGGAGATAAAGACTGGTTTAGGGTATTCTTTTTGTAAGATAACAAAATAAACTCAACAACCATCACTCAACATCAACACCATCACCTGTAAACTATGAATCAATCTCCAACTAAAACATCCTGAATTCCTTGATATTGATTTACCATTGTCATGGGAATATGTTGACAATGATGAAGCTTTGAAACAAATGTTAGGTGCTTCTGATAAGATATTTGTCTCTCAGAGAAATGTTACATGTTCTATGATCAGTACCAAGAAAAACATTATTGATACCAATGAAACAACCACAAGCATGGAATAGTATGATCCAAAATTTCCCAAGTCAAATGTCCTCCCCTTAGGGGATACAATTGATATACCAATGGACATAGATGATAAAGAAAAGGTCATTAAAATTTGGATGTGACTTGATGATGAAGAAAAATAGGATATTGCAACCTTGCTTCATGACTTTCCTGAACTTTTTGCTTCAAAATATTCAAATATGCCAAGAACAAATGCAAAAATAGTTACCCATAACATTGTTCTTGCTAAAAATGCTAACCCTGTTCGCTAAAAGATATGAAAGATGAAACCTAAGATAGTGTTGCATGTTAAAGGAGAACTTGAAAAACTCCTTGGCATAGGTTTCATTCGACCTATAGATTATTCTCATTGGATATCAAACATTGTCCCAGTTGCTAAACTTGATAATTGTATTAGGATATGTATGGATTTTTGTGACTTGAATAAATCATCTTTAAAGGATGATTTTCCCCTTCCTAATATCACCATGATAGTGTATTCAATTGTAATACATGCTTTATTTTCATTCATGGATGGATTTTTTGGTTATAACCAAATATTTATTAACCCAGAAGATCAATATAAGACAGCGTTCACATCCGCTTGGGGAACATTTTGTTGGGTTATGATGCTTTTTGGATTAAAGAATGTAGGTGCAACTTATCAATGGGAAATGGCATTGATATTTCATGAATACATACATAAAATCTTGGAAGATTATGTTCATGGCATTCTAGTCAAATCCTTAACATGACAAGATAATGTGAACGTCCTTCGAAAAATCTTTGAATGGATGCATAAATAGAACATGCAACTAAATCCAAAAAAGTGTGTCTTTGGAGTAGATAGTGGAAAAAATTTAGGGTTTATCATATCTCACAGAGGCATTGAGGTGGACACAAAGAAAATTGATTCTCTAATAAATATGACACCTCCTTGAAACATTTCCCAATTACGCACATTACAAGGACAAATTTAATCCATTTGTCATTTTGTTTCCTACTTAGTCGATCGAATGATACCTTTCAAACATCTCAAAAAGGATGTGCAGTTTGATTGGAATGAGGATTGTAAACTCTGCCCCTTTTACAACCCGCTATACCAAACAAACCATTCATTCTTTATATCACCACATTTTCCCGTACTCTTGCAACATTGTTGGATCAACAAGATTATAATGGTAAAGAACATCCTTTTTATTACATTATTTGAACTCAGATTTTAAAACACGATACACAAAAATTGAAAAACAATGTTTGGCTCTTGTATTTGTTACTAGTTAGTTGCAAAACTATTTGCTAAATGTGGAAATACAAGTCATGAAAAAATTTGATCCTCTCAAACATATTCTCAATAAAATAGATTTATCAGAATGTCTAGCTAAATGGGTAATGTTGTTGACTAAGTTTGACCTTAAGTTTGTTTCACAAAAATTAATTAAAGGCCAATCCTTAACTGACCACTTAGCCAATGCTCCTTCTCCTTTAGCCCTACCTAGAAATGACTCTTTTCCTAATGAAAATGTGCTGAAAATAGAGGTTTCTAGATAAGAATTATACTTTGATGCATTCAAGTGTTGAAGACGCTCTGGTGCTGGGATTATATTAATTCCACCCATTGGAAAGCCTATTCCCTTGTCATATCGATTAAAATTTCTATGTATAAATAACATAGCTAAATATGAGGTGTTAATTGTTGGATTGCGTTCTGCTTTAATCATGGGCATTAAATATATTAAGATCTTTGGTGATCCATAATTAGTGATCAAAAAAATAAACGACATCTAGCAAGATAAACATGAAAAATTATTGAAATATAACTTGGATCATGTAATAACCTTGTCAGAATAGTTTGAATCATTCACCATTAATAACATCCTTCAAAAAGATAATCGTCATGCAGACAATGGTAAGTGTGGCTTCTCTCATATCCCCTTTAGATCCTTCCAATGATGTGATGTTTACTATTCACCCAATCATGCAACCCTCTATCAATGATAAATCAGATGATGTGTTACCAAAAACAAAGGATGTCTCCAATTAATGGTATGATACCATGTATAACTATTTAAAAGATGGTACTATTCCCAACCCAAGAATGAAAAATACCTGAACTCACTTACAATAATTAGCAACCAAGTACATAATCCTTGTCGATGTGTTCTATAAAATATCCTTTGAGGACATTTTCGTTAGATGTCTTCGAGATTTTCAAATTAATATAGCCCTTGAACAAGCCCATGCAGGCAACTGTGGAGGTCATTTTAGGGGAATATCCATACTACAAAAACTCCTTCGTATGGGATACTACTGGAGAAATATGGAAAAATATTTATTTATGTATGTTAAGCGATGGCACAAATTCAAGAACATAATGCTTTGATCCATGCCCCTACATCTGAGCTCCATACCCAAATCCCTATTTGGTTGTTCTTTGTATGGGGATTGGATCTCATTGGAAAAAATTCACCACCTTCTTCTACCAGACATACATTTATCATTAAAGCAATTGATTATTTTATGAAATGGATAGAAGCCATTCCTCTTCGATCCACCACTACTAATGTAATATGTCATTTCATATTGGAAAAAATTATTACTCACTTCAAACTCCCTTCTTCATTAATTTCGAACAATGGAACACCATTTAAAAATAATGATGTGAAGAAGTTCCTAGATACATTTCATATTCAACATCTCTTCTCAACACCTTACTACCCACAATCTAATGGTCAAGCTAAGAGTACTAACAAGAATCTATAACAAATCCTCAAGAAAACCATTAAAAAACATCACAAGGATTAGCAAACATAATTACAATATGCGCTATAGGCATATCGAACAAGTGTCTAGTCATCTATGGGAACTACACCTTATAACCTTGTCTATGGAACTAAGGAAATCATGCCCTTAGAGTTAGAAATCCCCACATTAAGGATTATTATCCAAGGTCTTATCAATAACACTACCTATAAGGAACAATGGTTACACCAGCTTGGAATGTTTCATGAAAAGTGCATTAATGCTCTTGAGCATCTCCAAGCTTATACTAAGAAATTGCAACAAAGTTATAATCGTCATGTTATCACTGAAAAATTTAGCAAGGGAAATTTAGTTTAATATGAAAATAAACACAATAATATAATAGACTACACTGATAAAGGAAAATTTAGTCCTAATTGGTTATTTCCCTACATCATCAATACAAGTTATGGATCTGGTGCTTACACATTAACAAAGCTAGATGGTACACCCCTTAAATAACATATCAATGTCTTCCATCTGTGTCGGTATTATATCTAGTCTCTTTGAATGGTATGAATGTTAAGGTAGTGTTGTTAGAGCTATTTGATTATATGCTATATACTTTTTGAGTGCTTCATTGTTGACAAATGGTTATGTGTGTGTATTGAACACTAAAGTGGTTATTTGATTCATTTTATAGTTACTTTAAGTTTTATACTATTCAAATTCATCTTGTGTGTTAAATATTTACTTAAATCATAAAGGCATGACATACTTAATCATCATGTTGTATCTAAAAGAAACTATAGCAGGTTTTAATTAGATCACATGAGCTTTGTTAAATCATGAAGACATTAATTAAGTAATCTAAAAAGGGCTATTTAATTAATCACATTGTCATTTAAGATTTCAACACATAAAGACAAGCAATAAAACATCGAAAGGCTCATGTATCTATATATATAAAAAATATTTATGTACATGTCATCAAAGTATACAATATCACTAAGGACTATGGGTATTAGACCCCTCAAGATTTGGTACTCATGTGAATCTGGTTGTAGGACATCAAGTGACAATCATATGCGATCATGACTGTGATCTACTGAATCTGAACTTGTATACTTTAAGCCATGTATCCGTCCAAGGGCCACCCACTGCTCCCTTGCTATCTGATCCCTCTTTGCATATAGTCATGCTACCTCTACCTCTAGTCTCTCAACCTTTGTTGGGGTCCGAGATGACTATTCCTCTACTGCAATCTCAGCTTGGCTGACTTGTCTCCTCAGACTCTCATATGTTGCCCATAATCTCGTGAATGCCCTGAGTGACTCTAGATCCTACTCCACAATAGTTTGGGGCAAATAATCCTAGTCCATCTCCTCCTCATCAATAGATGCTGCCACTATCTCTATAGCTTATTGACTCTTGAGATCCTGCCAATCTCTCATAGCTCCTACAAGGTAGAAACAATACACAATCAGTACACATCATGATATATATATACATATAAAATAATACAAAAAAGCACAAGGTACATGCATAAAATTAAATATCATCACCTATATCTTTGGTAGGCTGAGAAATATCAACCTTGTCTTATGCAGGGGGCATGGAAGATGTGCTAGCCTCTCCATGATAGTGGGTATTGATGCCTACTACAACCACTTCTCATGATCTAGTCATACGAATTGGAGAGGACTCTCCCCACTTGTGTTAATGCTCAGCTACTACCTCATCACTCTCACTAAGGGGTGGCTCATCCTCCTCATCCTCCTCTTCGCCCTCCTAGCCATCATAGTGAGGATCTGCATCCTCATCATACTCCTCATCAATAATATCTTTAAATATGTCTACAAACCTATAACATGTCTCCTCAGCTCTGTCCTATCAATCATCTCCCTCATGTGGCAATGGTTTTTCATCTCCTCTAGGCTCATTAATCGAATAAATTGGAGCTGGTCATGATAATTTCCACCACTCCTCATAATCCCATGTGGCACCAATGTCGTCTGCATCAAAGATTGGATTCACTCTTGATAATGTTGTCTAAAGTGATTCATACTATATCACCTGGTCTTCGAGCACTCCACACTGACCTTCTAAAAAAATATCATGCCTTGGGTGGCCTCTGAATCTATTCAAACTATCGCATGACTTGATCATAGTAGAAAGGACATACCACATGATCTTGTCATCCAACCAAAAACCTATCTAAATATAATCTCCTCAACTGCCTCGTGTTATCTAGTCTCTGAAGTGTCAGCTGATAAGGTCTTCACAAGATCTCATCCTCCTCCAATTGTTCAAATCTCACTCTTCAAAAGTGTAAATCTCCATACTAGCACAACCATCGTAGAGGATAGCCAAAGACCTGAGGATACCCCACTACTGTCAGACACATGAAGTCAGTAGGTTTGGTACATGTAATATTCTCAAGGCACCAAACCTATAGAGGTGTATAGTGTACCATGCTTTCCACCTCTCGAAACATGAACTGGACAAAATCATAATATAAATGTTCTAGGATACAACACCCCTAGGCAAATACTAAACTGTGCTCTACCATTCTATGTATCAAGTTTACTATCCCTCCCTCTAAGTGTGTTGCACGTCCATCTAGGAGGAGTACTAGTGCAACTATGTGCACCATAATCCATTTCACTTATGGGGCCAGTGAATATAACATCACAAGATCAATCTATCCTCTCACCCACTCGTCATGCACTAGCCCATCTAGATAATACTATATGTCGACCTTCTACTCATGAAATGTATGATCTGTCTAGAATTGTACCCACTCTCCTCAGATGGGAACTTGGAGGATACAGTGTACATCCTCTAGTGTGAACATCATTTCACTTGTTGGAGGGTGGAATGTATAGGTATCTACATCCCAACACTGGGCTAGCGCCATCAACATCGCATCATGGTACCTCAAGGGGGGCATGAGGTATGCCTAGTATATCCCAATAGCCTACAAGTTCTCTACGTCCTCTGTTGAAAATGTGGGGGATAAATCTCTTAGAAAAATCAGGTGCCTACCCCTAGATGCTGATGCGAATGGGTGGGTACCTATAAAAAACACAAAAATATGCTCTATAAACCATCTAACATATTTAATTTTTACTTTATTTATCATGCAAGTGTACTACTATTGTTCTAGTGTGCTTTATTTAAGGTCCTAGATATTTTAGACTTCTTTTGGAAGACTTCACGAAGGAACAAGACACTTTATGAACAAAAGGGACACTTTGTGAACAAAAGGGACACTTTGCAAACAAAAGGGACACTTTGTGAACAAAAGGGACACTTTGCGAACAAATAGGACACTTTACAAAAAAATGGGAAACTTCACGAACCTTTTTTACAAGATCCTTAATTAACCTAGAAATGCATAAAAATCATCAAATAATTGCCTAAACACACAACAAAGTTAGCAGAATCAACTCACCTCATGATGATTCTCATCGCCTGCCACCTGGTCACATAGCACATCTAGTATCACTAGTGTGTAGTCCCATCTACTCGAAATCTTTCACTATTCTCTCATCACTCTCAAGCTGCAAGAAGATAAAATGAAAAAGTAAGTGACAAATTACTTTACTTTTAATTCTTTTCTCTTTTTCACTCTCAGGTATGGAAATTAGTGTTTTTTCTATTTTAGAGATAATAAAGTGCTTTTTATTCAAAACAACATAATAGGTGCTTGTGACCTCTATTTTTGACTCCATTTGTTATGTTGGAATTGTTCTTCCACACCCTACATCATCAATCATCTATCGTTATGTGGCATGGTACTTGGATATGTTCTATGATATGATTTCCTTATTCAATGTGGCTAGATTGCTACCTTGATTCCGCCTCTGTAAAGTAAGCGGAATCGAGGGGGGGCATACCTCTACCCTCAAATTTTATTTCTAGAAGTTGTATAAGAATATTTTTGGACAACTAAATAATTTGTGTTGCTGGATGTGGTTCCTAATGTTGTAGTTTTGGAGATAACTACATTGGGGACTTCATTCTCCCATCTTTTGAATGAGTATCCTTTTATGATTTATGAAGTGTGCTATTGAGAGTCCTTTAGCTTTCATATGCATGTAGAGTCATATGGACGCTAAAGTGGGGGCTAAATGTAACATAGAAAAATGTATACTCTTGAAGAAAGAGGCAATTTCATGCTTAATTTGGACCCATTTTGGCATTCTTGCACCAACCATCCATTTAAAACAACATTTATAGGCGCTTGAGAATCATTATTTTTGACCTTGAGGCTTATTCCACCCATAAATCATAAAAATCCCGACAAACAACATCCAAATCATTTAAATTTCATAAAATCCACCTCAAAAACCCCTAGTGGGACTAAGTCACCCAAGGTGGCGACTTAGTCCCTTTTGGGGGAATCTTCAATTTTGAGTGGGAAAATCACCGACTTGATCAAAAAATTTGATGGATGTTAGCCTCTTAGGTTTAAATAATAACCATTTAGATATTGATGCCTATAAATATATGTTCTTATGTAATTTTCACAACCTTTAGTCATTTTTAGCAAACAAATTCAAGAGTCAAGTGTTGTATATCTTTCACAAGAAGATTCATTAGCGTATCTACAACAAAGTTTAAGCTCTAAGGCAGTAAACTAGGGTTTTTGCAGGTCTTCAAGCTCACTTTTTGTCCAATATATCACATTGCAAAGGGCTGATCATGGATTCCTATGGAGAATCATGGAGAAGTACTGGTTGAGGAGATGCAACTAGCCATCAAATCAATCCTAAAGACTTATTTTCAAAGTGATTCCATCTTCCATTATCTCTCTATCTTTAGCCTAAGGAAGGTTTGCATGTCATTAAGATTCATTTATAATTTTATTTATGGTCTCTTTGAATGTGTCTTACATTATTCTAGTTTCATTTATTCATGTTATTCTTTCATGATAGAATAGGGTTGCATCTTACTTCATATTTCCTAGTCTTAGATATACTTAGGGTTAGGGTTTTATGCAGATTTCATTATCTCTTTCAAGCTTTAAATACCACCTAGGGGTTTGAACAAGGTAAACCCCCAATTATAAACCTAACTATATTCTATTTTGCAAGTGATTTTGCATGATTGGATCCATATTTTACTCAGGGAACAGAGTGCAGGTTGTAGGCTTTTGTTTCCACTCGGTTTTTTCAGGAAAGCTAGAGCGGACTGTCATCAACAGTGGTGACTTAGTCCCAATACACATGTTTATCAGAGGTTTTTGTAGATCTGGATACCCATTTGGCTAAAACGAGGGCCATAGTAGTTTCCCAGATCTAGTACTAAGTCACCCAACTTGGCGAAAGTGTCCTAGTTGGCCAGAAAACTAGATTTTCTAGAATTTCAAAGACATTTGTAGTCTTCATTTCAGCCATTGTAATCTCTTAGGTGCACTCTTTTTGTTTAACCCTTCCACCTTGTTTCATATTGCATTCAATCTATCTTTCTTAATATTACAATGTGTTTTCAAACAAACTATATTTCATTAGTATTGTATTAATAATTCATCTCTTTTATAAGTTTTTTGCATTTAGACATACTAGCATTAGTCTTGAATGAATCCCTATATTCCTTTTGGTTGAAAATATCTCTCCTTTTAGGTGAAAACCCTAGAAGTGCAAGACAACATCCTTTCCCCAAAAATCTATAGTTCAATCTCTAATAAAGAGCAATCTACAATCATCTTTTTACCATCACCCAAGGAAGACACATTACTATTGCTTGAAAAACGTTCAACAATGTTGTTGTTTTCTTGCACCATGATACCTTCCCTAGTAGAGGATTTTTTTAGAACTAAAAAACAAATTTTCTTGATATTCTAAATTTGGTTCTTCAAAAATGACTTCATCGCAAGTAATCGAATGATCCATGGTTGTATTTTTTTTCTTTCCAATGATAGTGTTTCCTTGTTCAATAATGGTTTCCTCATGATTCTCATCGGTGGGATCTTGTAACACCATAATATATTATTCACCAATAGCAGCTCGATATTAGGAGAGGGGGAAATTTGATTGTTGTGATTTTCATTGATTTCATTCTTTTTCTGTAAGGTCTCATTCTCTTATGCCCTAATTTCTACCCTAGTAAGAAATATTTTAGGAAAGTGGCAAACAAGAGGTTCACCACAAATAGGGGAGACATCAAGAGAAGGATACCTATGAGTTTCATGATTAAAAATTATTGGACTTTTTTGTTCAAATAGGTCTTCCCAAATGGTAGGGGCATCAGGAAAGGGAGGAATAATATTCTCATGACTCTCAATAAGGAGAAGAAAAGGTTTGATTATCATGATTATCTATATTTACATCCCCATGTCCTATAATGTACTCCAAAGTAGGAGAGGTAGGAATTTGTTTATCATGATCATTCATGATTGTATCCTTATTCTCTAAATAATTTTGGAAAGTAGGGTAGGTGGTGGGAGATGAATGGAGACTAGGTAAAGTAGTGGCCATTATCTCAACTTTGTGTGTCATAGTATCCTTCCAAGGGGGGAGATAAATAAGGCTTTCATGATGATTGTCAATGATTGTGTCTCCTATCACCAAGATACCTTCACCACTAATAGGAGAGGTATTGGGAGAAGAACCATTATGATTTTCATGATTTCCAATGCTTGCATCCTCTTGTATCAAACATTTAGTGGATGATCTAGGAGAGATGGAGTCATGAAGGGCTTCATATAATATTGGAGAGTGATCACTACTAAAGGGATTGAGGGTTATGTTAACTTTTCTTGGTGTGGGTTCTTCATAACAAGCCTTAGTGGATGATTCTAGTGAGAGGAATTCATCAAGGGATTCATCTAACATGTCCAATTCATCACTACTAAGGGGCTTGGATGTTATGCTTTTTCTAAATTTAAGCATTTTTTGAATTGTTTGTTTTGATGTTTTTTGTTTTTTGTTTTCATTTTCTAATGAATGTTGAATGTAATCTGATTTAAGTGAACTAGGAACTAATGCTGAAAATAAAAAGTGCAAGAATCTAATTCTATCCACAATTACCATGAATATAAATTATGCTACTTCTAATGATTTGAATGTAATATAAGCTATGAAAACTTCAAATTTAATTTTAAGAACTAGAATGAAATACAATTTTTAGATTTCAAACACGGTAATGCAATGATCTGAAAATGAAATATTGTGAATGAAATTTTGAAATTAAGCAATGCATGAAATGGAACAATTTAAGAATTTTTTTGTAAAATGCATGAAACAAAAATTCAACCAATTGAAAAATATAAACAATGGCAAAAACAAAAGCTTAAAAACAAGCTTTTTAGTGTTGTAAAAGGCAATTTTAGATTTGCCCAAGGTGGCGAATGAGTCCTAGTAGAGGTTTTTTTTTTGAATTTTTATATTTTTTTGGTAGGCTTTTATGTTTTTTATGCTGTATGATGTAATTCTAAGATGAAAATACAGTTTTAAGATGATTTTCATATATAAGAGATGAAAAAATGCAACCTATATGCACTTTCACTAATGCAAAAATTAGAAACTATAGAATGCAAATTAACCAATACAAACTCTAATGCTAAGTTAATGCAAGATAAATTGAGGATGATGATGGAATCGAAACCAGAAAATAAGGTATTTGAAATATAGGTTCATCAAAATGTAGAATAGAATTTTATCGCCACTAAAGGTTTTAGGACCTAGGGCAACAATTATTTCTATACTCCACATTCAAGGACAAATCCTTGAGATTTCAATGCAAAGGAGATTGAAAACTAGCAAAGGGAATGTTCTAGTGAATTGAATTATGTTATATGTGGGGTTCACAATGCAATGAATGATGAAATGAAAAACCCTAGTTTGATGCAATACTTCAATGAATGACCTGGAAATGACCGTAAAACAAAACAAAATGCTACAATATTTAAAGTGTGCACCTAGAATCTAGAGAGAGATGGAATGAGCTCTGAAATCCTATTTTTTTTTTCCTTTTAGGCTTGTTGTGACTCATTTTCCATTCTTGGTGAGTCAGTCACAATTCTAGAAAATTGAACCACAACAAGTTTCAGCCAAAAGGGTATCCAAATCTGAAAAGATGTCTAAAAAACACCTATAGTGGGACTCGTTCGCCACTCTTGGTGAATGAGTCTAGTTTGGATTTTCCATAAATTCAAAGTCTGGATCTACTCTTCTCAGTCTACTTAATATATTCCTCGAGGTTCTCAAATCTGAAACTACATTTTTAGGGTTGTAAATGACCTTTTAGTGAAGATTTTGATCTTGCAAGTAGGGATATGGCTCCAACAAGTTTGAAGCCTATTTTTCAATCATCTCCAAGTCTTCAAAGCACCTAGATCTACAATCACACAAAGAAAGAGAGAGAAAATGTTGATTGTTATGGAATGGGGGTTTTCCTTTGTCAACACCATCTAGGGAATTAAACCAAATGATGAAATAAGATAATGAAGCATGAACATGAAATTATGCAATTAGAAACTTGCCATGATGATGGATCTTGAATTGCTGGAACAATTGATGAAGAATCTTTACCTTGAATGCTATCTTGATGATCTTGGAATGATTAAACCTTGCTTGCTTTACTTGATAACATGTAGGCTTATGTTGCTTGGATTGCTTAGATGAAATAATGATTTGGAAGCTTTTTTATATAGGCAAGCCACTCAAATGATTGTTAATTTGATCCTCAAGGCCAATAATGAAGAAATTCAAATTAAAAAACCACTTTTTCCTGCTCAAACCTAAAAAATAGCTCATATGGGACTCATTCGCCATCTGGGGTGAATGAGTCACAACTAAATGGGACTCAGTCATCCAAAGTGGTTAATGGGTCCCATAGGGGCTATTTTACTTGCTAGAATGTTGAAGAGTGAAGAAATTAAGATTTATATTTATATTGTTGTGCTTTTGACCAAAATATGCATGGGGGTACACAATATGGGGTTATAGGGTCCTATTAATGATGATATAAAGGTCATAAATTTAATAGGGCCTAAAATCCAATAAGAATGTGTAAATAAATATGCTTTCAACACTAAATTAAGGAAAATGGAGTCCATTTAGCTGAGAAGGGCCCTAAATACCATATGAATGTGTAAAAAATATTACAACACTAGATAAGGTCCACTTGATTTACAAGCCTCCCAAATTTAATGTGAAGATGTAAATAAATACATTTTACAACATTATTTAATTAGGATAGATTTAGGTTAAATTAGCTTAAAAATGGCCCAAGACCTAATGTGGGTGTGTAAATCACCTCACAACACTAGATCAAAGTGACATTAAGCCAAAATCCACAAGGAGGACCTAAACAAACATGAAAAAGACAAAGGACCATTTTGTCGATGCTACATGTAGTATAGGAGCCCATTTTTTTTCAATCACATCATTGTAGCATTTTTCTAGTTTTGTGTGTTGTTGTTGAACGATTGTTGGATTGTTAAATTTGATCCATAGAATATTGATATCATTGTGTTTTGTATATACTTAAATATTCCATCTAAACCATTTACTAGGCCATCTTGTGTGTTGTAGTTTCTTGCATAGACTTCGACAAGAGTGTTTTGTTTCAAGTGTATTTGAGGTAGAAGCATAGTTGTATGATTGTAGACTCATATTGCATTGTAATTTTTTTCATGTTAATTTATTGCATTTATCACTATCATTTGATTGGGAATGATTGATAGAAATTTATTGTTGTGTGCAACAACATCAATTTTCCTATAGAAGAGTAATAGAAGTGTTGGATCCAAATGTGTTGGATAAAAGAAAAGTTGGTTGAGATAATGTATGTCATCATTTGCTTGGATGTCTACTCGTAGTCTATTAAGGATTGAAATAAAAAAATTATCCTTTTGTCTTATAGTTCTGACCAATGAGTAGCATTTTATGATGTCTTTCCAAAAATTATAAGGCATCGATTCAGTTATTTTAGGTTTACTCTCATATATAATAGATTCAAGCATCGGTTGTGCTTGGTAGAGGTCAACGTAAATGATTCTATCAAGGTTTCCAAAATATGTTGTAGGCATTTGTATTATGTCTCGTAGTCATCTGTCAATGTAGCACATAAATGTTTAGCCTACTAATGATATTTCGTCTACAAGGAGTATATGTGATTGATCATAGTGCTTTGACATAGTCTCTAGTACTTCATTATTCAAGGGTAGAAATTCTAATGTGTTAAATGGTATGTGAAATGCTAAATGTAACCTGATTCCACCTATGCTGTATGATACTTTACCTATATATGCAGTTACTAAGCCCTTTGGTTTGTCTAGATTTTTGTCAATATAGCTGTTATAAATGTGAATGAGAGCCTAGTATATGGCTTTTGCTGTGAAAGTCTTGTTGGCTTCATTTGTGGAATTTGTCCTTGATGTCAAAATTTCCCTAGGTTGGTGCCTTGGAAGCATTTCTCAGCCTGGTCTTATTATGGCATTTGATTGGCACAGTTGATTTTTGGTATTCATTTGACATTGACATACTTACTTCATGGTTGATATATAGTGGCTTGATCAGTTTCTAGCTTCATGAAATTGCTAATGGTTGTTGATCATATTCTGAGTCATCTTGCTCCATCCTCTTTTAGGTAATGATCTCTGGTTCTTGATGCTTGGGTTTGTGAGATACAGTTTACTTTTCAGTTTTAAGAAAACCCTATCGGGTTTCCTTAACCAGATGATAATGGTTTGGGAATATGTCATAAAATATTTTTTCATGGGCATTTGGTTTATGGTAATTGCAATGGGAGAATGGCATTGTGAATTTAGCATGTTTTTAGCCTTCTTTTCACTTCACAAGGCTTTGAAAAGTATTTGACATTGGACATTAAATGGCATTGAATATATATGAGCAGGAAAATCAACCTTGGGTAAAGGTATTTAAATTGATCTCCTACTTGCACTAGAATCGAGTCTAATGATTGATAATTAATCTAGCCTCAAGGCCGACATCAGGTATATGGCCTAATTATTTTTTAATTGCCACATTGGAAGTGACTTGGCTTTTACTTTCTTGGAAACATAAAATGTCAATGGCAGTCGACATTTGGTAGCAATAATACATGGAATCATTTGTCGGCATGATTGACTTTGGTAAGGCTGCGGACTTCAAAGGGCATTATGAGTTCATACATTATCAAGGTCTTACCATGGTACCACTGAAAATTAAGCCAGTGATCGTGGTAGTGCGGTGAAAGCGGTTAGCGGCATGCGAGACAGCTATGGCTATACCGCAGGTAGTCAGAAGAGTAACCATGGTAGTGCGGTGAAAGTGGTTAGTAGCATGCAAGATAGTTGCCGCTATACTGTGGGTAGTCATAAGGGTAACCATGTTATTGTGGTGGAAGGGGTTAGCAGCTTGCAAGGTAGCTATCACTTTACCATGGGTAGTCAAATGGGAGCCTGCTATTGAGCGGTGAGGAAGTGGATGTCAAATGGTATAATGCTCATTTTTTATTTATTAATCTTTGTCCTTTCGGACTCCAAATGATTATCATTTTGTGTAAATGAATTTGATTAATTGTTTTGGAAGTTTAGGTCATATTTTTGCTTCTCTTGCACGAAGGGTTTGGAACCATATTTTGGCTGCCAACATGGAATCACACTCTCGGTCATTTCACAGTGCATGTTACTAGTTTACCGATCTTTGACAGTGTATAGGAAAGATTGGAAGACCATGACAATGGTTGATTCACCTGTCAGTCTTCGGCCATTAGGTAAGAGCTCGTATTGAGGAAGAAACACAGGCTGCTCAGCTACTCTACAAATCCGGTAAATTGCTCATGGAAAATTCTTTTCTGGTCTTCAAAGGTATTCATCTATTTATCTTTGTAGAACTGTTACCTTCACTGGCAAGGTTAATAAGCAATAAGTGTTTGCTTCTGCATGGATGTTGAATATTTGGTTTAGTTTCTTCTCAGTAAGAACTATAATGATTTCACATGCTTAGTATTAAATTTCAATAGTGTTACCATATCAGATTTAAGGAATGGTATTTTTGGGTTGTGGGTAATTATGAAGCCTGAAGAATCTTCTCAATTTCACACTTAGAGTCATCGGTAACTGTTTTTGAATGCATCATTTTTTTATTTCGGTTTCACTACATTGAGATGTTGATTACTTTAATATAGCAGTAGTTTCAATTGCTATGGTTTATGGTTTATTTAAATCTTATGCTGTTTTGGTTTTAGCACTACTTGTGCAGGCTGTTTGAGAGGACAAGTTTCAATATACCTTCTCTATTTGCATAATGCTTGTGTATTCCTCTCAGAAGAACTTCTTCATATTGATCTTTCACACATGCACACTGCAACACCTGGCATTGTTGGTTGATTGAAGTTTGGTAACCTGATAATCATCTTTGTTTTATTCTCTGAAATAGAAAAATGAGCAACTGTTGTAACCTTCCTTGAATGTAATGATGAAAGTTTTAATCAAAAGAAAATAGAGAGATTAGGGCTTTAATATCAAGGAAAAACAAAAAGAGAGAAATGGGGGTTAACTATTTTTTTGGTGAAGATCTATGAAAAGAGTATAAAAACAGAAAGAGAGAGTTAATTGATAAGAAGAGAAGAACAATGAAAAAAGTATAAAACAAAAAGGGAAAAACTAGTGTGAGTACATCATAGTGATTGTATTGAAAATTTTTGAGCTCTGAGATTGAAAATCTGAAATATGAGTTGATAATCAAGCTAACTTAAGGCTTGACAATGGGTGAAATTCTAAAAGTTCATTTTGGAACTTTTGAGGATTTTAGATATTGTCTTTCAAGAGGCACTTGATAGATAAGAGAGAAACAAAGAGATCCTCTATATCATTGTGTGATTTACTGAAAATAGAAAAGGGGTTGGTGCTCAGAAATCATCCTATAAGGCATTGTAAGCAATTGTTTTAAAATTAAGCTAGTAAGGCAGTTTAGGAGTGGTTTTTCTACCCCAGGAGGGTTTTCCACTCATAAATTTCTATGTCTCATTTGTGTGATATATGTTTATCTTGCATACTCTTTCTTTCAGTCATTTATGTTATTATGCTCATTCAGTTGGTCAATGCTTTGATACTTTAAGGCTTTTTAAAAGTTTAAAGTCAATTTGCTTAAGTATGTCATGCAAATTTAGATTGTGCAAATCTGATGAAAAATGTCTTTCATAAAGTGAATTAATTTCTCCATTATGTGCTCATTATATGAATGCTCAAAATTCTGTCAAAAGTAAGTTAAAGTTGCATATTATGAAGTTTTATAGTTTTGTTGATAAAGCACAACAAGATTGTTCATACAACTTTAATTGAACAATATCATATGATGCTTTTAATTTGTGTTGTAAATGTTAGTCAAGTCTCATGTCAATCTGATCTAAAGTGTTAATTTTCACTTTCTTAAACAAATTTGTCACTTTGGGTTAAATGAGTAAAAGTTAAAATTACTCCACTCTGATTCACCCCTCTCAGAGTGAATCCACTTCCAACAAGTCTTTCCATTTCTAGCTTCACCAGTCAAGATCAACTACAATTTTTTTTTATGTTTTTCTTCTTTTTAATTAGAACATCTTTAACAATTGATTGTTGTTCTTTATTTAAAATTTTCCTTAATTTGTAGTATTCATTGTTTTCAATAATTTGTGGATACTTAGTGATTTCAAATGAATTGTAAGGCATGGTATTTGGTTTATTTTGTCCTATATGTTTGAAGATCTATTTGTATTTCATATTGTTCATTTTGTCTAACTTTTGTTGGTGTGAAAGACTTGGTCTCATTGTCATCATAAAGAGAGTCAAGATCATTAATAGCTTTGTCAACGTCACCCCATGCAGAATTTGTGTTGCAAGTGAATTTTGCACGCTATGTGTGGATGGATTTTAGTGGTCCATTTATGCATGCTCCCATGAGTTGAAGTTGTGTTTGAGTGTACATTTTTTATATTGTAAATGGTACATAAAGTACCAATTTATCTCTACAATTATTTTCTAAATCAAAGTGTTTGTTGAAATTGATAAATCGTATCACATTTGGTTTGGCTTTTGGCTCAACTATACTTCCATTTCTTTTGTACCTTGAAAAAAATTCTATTAGGTATATGTCTATCATTGTTTGAGGACATTTTAAATAGTACTATTAGAGATTTGGAGAGTACATTTTTTCATTCATTTAGTTTGTCATTTAACTATTTGACAGATTTAAGTATAAATGTATGGTCATTGTCATGTCATGTATCAATGAATATGCATTTTCTTAAGCTATAATTTAATGAAAGTGATCAAACAATATGAGTGGCTTGTTGTGATGACATTTTTTGGAAGTTGAGTAAGGAATTTCCAAGTTTACTTACCATTCTTATCACATCGATATTATCTTGTTTGTAGCCTTTTCATATTCTTTTGAATGCATATGTCATTGACTTGTCTACTTTTTAATTGTACAAACTACAATACATTGTTGAAGCATATGCATTAATCACAAATTGGGCATCTGTATTGGCCTTCTAGAGGTCTAGAATTTTATTGCAAAACTATTGTTCCATATTTTTTATGGTTTTCTCTATAATAGTAGTGTGGGTATGTTTACTGTTGAGCTTAAATTTGTAATGTAATCATGCTCAATTATGTTTATGTCAGTTAGAATAATTTCTAAAGTGAAACTTTCATCATAGTTTTCTTTTTGGAGTTTCGAAAAGATGTTGGTAGCATTTGAAGCTATTATTTCAGTCTTCTCTAGTATTTGTAGAAGTATTTTTGTCTTCAACATTGGTGGGAATGGGAAATTATAACTAAAGTGTTATTCTTTATCTTCGACATCTCTTCGTGTGGTGATGCTTGTGTAGTGCAGCTAAAGTAGGTTGTAAATGTTTGGTGCTACAAGTAATGTATTTGTCAACAAAATCTATGATGTCCACATTGTTATTTTTTTGTGTAGATTGGTAGATTTTTCATCCATATCAGCAAATGATCATGGTCATTTTCTTGATTTTGGAACTCAGTCATAGAAAGAGTCATCTGTATTTATTGTATTTATCCTATATCTATAGTAATGTGCACAAGTGATGGGTTATTTTTTTATTAGTTTGAATTTGTCACTTTGTGTTTTACCATAAGATTCTTGTTGTTTTTGTACTGATTGGTGCAAATTGTTTAACTCTTGTAGAAATTTTCTTAGAGGACCCCAATTTGATTCGAAACTAGTGAAATTGATGAAAAATGTTGGTGGTCCTAGTTGTCATATCATTGAAAATAATTTTTTTATTATGTTGTGTATAGTTTGGAGATATTCTTATTCTTTTGAAGTCAACATAGCTAATATCTAATTTTAGGATTTTCTCTATTTTTGGTTTGTGTTTTATGTCCTTGTCCAATAGCTTAAACTATCCGTTTCATATTCTTACTAGTATTGTAGACAAGACTTGTTATATTAGTATCTTGATAGTTTTGAAAAATATGTTTGTTGTGTGGTATGCAAACTGTATTTGCAATTGTAAAAGCTCCCATTGTGCAATTTTGTGATGTATGAAGGTTTTTACAATATCATCATCACATGGCTTGGAAAAGAATAATTTTGGAAAATTCATTTCCTCAGCGTATTTATCTTTACAAATTCTAATTGGATAGTTTGGTTTGGCGAGTGTGATTTCAATATTTTTTTCTTGCATCCTATGTATACTTCTAGATTCATTAAAGTTGTGTCTCAAGGTTTCAGATGGTTTTTCATGTTTCGTGTCACTATTTGAATCAGTTTCACTTGTCGTAAGTTGACTGTTGTCTTTATTTTCATGAATGGTTTGCAAAAATTATTTCCAATCTATGTTTATCTAAAAAAATTGTATTTTTTATAGTGTTTCCTTTGCTAATTGAGTTAAAGCTTTCATGATGATATTGGGTCATACCATGCCTTTTTGAAATACATTTTTATATTCTAAGTGTCTTTTGAGTGAAGCAACTATTATTTGTGTGTTATTAATTGGCACTAGCAATACCTTTTGTATAATGTTCATGTCAACAAGGACATTAATGATGGAACCTATAAGGCGTATTTGAGATATTTTGTACCAAGTTCCCAAATTTGTGCAAATACAATTCTAAGTGAGACAAGTAGTTCTTCTATTTTGGAAAAAAATTATATGTATGAAAATGGTTGATTAGTTCAAATTTTATGTGGTGTGGCATACTTTGGGATCATGGATTGTTTTAATGCAGATTGGCATATTCGACATATGCAATTTGTCAATGTTGGACAATTTGATTGTAGTAGTTTATAATATATCTATTTTTGTTTGTCTTTGAATATTCTAGTGTCCTTGTTGAAACACAACATTTGGAAAATTACACATGTATATTTTGATGTCTTGAATTATTTTTCATAAATTTGTACTAGTGACAACAATTTTTTATTTTTTGGACTCATCAATTTTTGACATTTTTCCATTAAGGCATCAAGCAATTTTTCCTTTTGGTTGTACAGTCATATGGATCCATACTTGGTCATACTAGCTCTATTATATAGATCATTTTTCTATGAGTCACTACATAGTTGGTAGAAGTGACATATTATTAGGAATATCCATCATTCACTAGCATTAGTTTACATCATCCTACATCATTTCTATGGTATGTTAGTACCTAGTATGAATTTTCAAATCTATATTCTCATGTGTATAGTAAATGGCACAAGGTATTTATTACATTTAAATTTTTCTATAATATTAATGTTTTTGTTCCTAATCATATAATATTCACTAGGTAAAGATCCTATGGTCACTAGGAAGCCTTAGCTGGTGGTCCCATCTTAGTGGGAGGTTACAAGCTTAGGGAATACTGACCTCTCCCATCCACCCTCTCTCTATCGTGCCGTATTGGTGCCACCACTAGTAGGGGCTACTTTTTTATTTTCAAAATCTTCTACAAGCAGTCACATTGCAAGATCAAGGGCCAAATATTTTAGCCCTTGGGCCCAAATTTTATTTCTTTGATGGCTAAATAGGTTGTTGTTCAAATCATCATAACTTACAATCTAGGAGACATAATTTTAAAAATTATATATCATTGGAAAGATAGATTCACCAATTTTGTTGCTTTTAGGAATTTATTACCGTTTGAATTCAAATCTTTATTTTTTGCTCCTGAGCTCATAAATTCTTGTCATAATCTATGATTTTCATGTTTCTTACAATGTTGAAAAGGTATTGAGGAGCTCTATATTACCATCCATGCACCAGTTTTTGTATCTATTCTAGCCATATCATTATTTCAATTTTTCCTTGATGAGTGTCCTAGAGATTACTTGGATAGTTTAAGAGTCAGGATGGTGTAATTTTTTATCATTTCACATCATTCTAGTATTATAGTGATGTTATATATCTTGTTGCTTCATTCAAATTTTGTTGTTTCTCATTGATGTCAAAAGAGACAAATGAAATAAAGTTTTTCATTGGTGTCAAAGGCAGTGTTGATGCAACATGCAAAGGTACCTGTTCATGCTCCATCATTTCATGGTGTTGATCTAAAAACATTCATTTCACAATGGTGATGTAAAGGTTTATTTATCCTTTGTTGTCATCTTTATGATAGAGTTTCTTCATTTAGAAGTGATGTCATTGTTGATCACTCAGAGGTATATAAGATGGTGTTGATAGGGCTATTGTCCATTTAACATAGATTATTTGTTTCACAATAATATAAGTTATCTTCTTTAATAAATTAGATAAATTATTAGGTGGATATTTTTTCATAAAAGCATGGATCATTGTAGGTAGAGATATGGGCAGATTTTTAAGAATCATTGTCTTTGAGCATTTCCATTTGAGCCTCAGAAAGTTGCCAAGTTCTTCATGTATATGAGGATTAGGTTTTAATTTTATAGATTACCTTTCAACAAGATTTACATTGTTTAAACTTCTTATTATTGTTTTCAAATAATTCTAGAGGGTGAATTAATAGGGTGGTAATCCCATTTTAGGGATTTTTGTTATTTAACTTTTCATACTTTCTAATCTAAAATATTAAGCATATCTAAAACCGTAAGAGTCTTGAAGACCTAGGATTTATGTCTTTTGAAAATAATCAATGTAGAATTACCTTTATGTTATATTTGATTGTTGACTTGTTATAAATGGTGGAAAGTCACTTAAGTGACAACTTAAGGGGTTAATCTCATTGTCAATCGACCCCTCCTCTTAGGTGTAACACATTAGGTAGGGGTAAGTGCAAGAAGTTGGGTCCACAAAGAGGGGAAGTTTCGGCCAAAAAAAAAAATCTCACAGAAAACGAATATGTGTTATTAAAAAATGCATACGCGTTATTAAAAAATGTGTGTGTTATGCATTGGGTACCCGAGCCTAAAAAAATGCGTATGCGTTATAAAATGCATACGCGTTTTTGAGTGCATACAAGTCTTATAGTTAAAAAAAATACTTTTTAGAAATGCGTACGCGTTTTTCTTTTTAGAAACACGTACGCATTTTTCTTTTCAAAACGCGTACATGTTTCAAAACGCATATGTGTTTATAAAAAGTATATTTTTTTTTAAATAATCAAACAAATAAAGAGTGCATATGCGTTTTGTAACGCGTACGCATTTTTAAAAATGCATACGCATTATTAAAAACTTGAATATCCAACCCACTTGCAGCCTTGGTTTTAGGATTGGGAAAGGCTTGGCAATCCGAGCCTTAGTCTTTGACCTGCAACTAAAAAACTAAGGCAGATTGAAGAAGAATGTCCATCTTTGACAATATGGTTGATGGATTTTTTTTCTGAATCAATTTATCAAATTAAAACCCATTATAGAACACGATTTCTAGTTTCCAAATATATAATTTTTATTAATATTGGATTATATTTGATATTTTTAAATTAATTTCAAAGCAAACTAGTCCTTAAACATGAAATATCAGACTTTTTTTGTTTTTTAATAACTTTTTTTTGGTGAAGTTTCTTGTAAAAAAAATTATATGACATCAATCTTTAGACAATTCTTTACAAAATGAAAAAAAAAAGTTTCAAAAAATGTTTAGTTTAGGTCAAATTATGTTGTCCGTACACGTTGATTTTTAAAAACAACAATTAAGGCCAATAAAAATTTAATAAAAAAAATATATTCAACAAAAAATTACAAAAAAAATTCCACATCAATCTTCATGTTGTTAGCTCTCTTTCCTCAAAAGGAATTATCAAAATACTTTTATTTGGGTCAAAAAGTGGTGTCCGTACATGTGCATGGTATGGTAAAAAAAGGGGACATTTAAAAAGTGGTTTTTATAGATCCCTATCAAAATTTAATTTCTACAATTTGGGTATTTGAATAATTTACATATTTAGAAACTAGATTCAAAATTGAAATTTTCATATTACTGATTTTTTTAAAAATTCATTGTGTAAGTGCCTCAAATTTTTAGTCCAAGTGTGACAAATTATGAAAAACAGCAAAAACAGTTCCACTTTTTGACTTTTTTGTGGACCCAACTTCTTGCATCAGCCCATAGGTTAAAGAATTATGTTTCACCACCCAAAGTAAGATCAATGGATATTTTTTAATTCATGAATTAGTGGATGTTGAAGATAAAATGTCCTCATTTAATGTTGGAGAATGGTTACTACACAAGCCTTCACATTGATGGGAATTTGAGTGTCATCGACCTTTCATCCAGTTACACACAATTTTGTCAGTATTTTAAGATAGTGATGGTATGGTGATCTAAGACAATCCATTGAGTGTATTTTAATTAATTTTTGGGCTCTATGAGAAGGTTATTAGTTTAAAAATGAATGCTTTATTGTCTACAACATAGAACACCATTTTTCTCCAACTAACATTCAAGGATACCCTAGAGATCTCAATCCAATAAAGAAAGGGGAAATAGATATGACAATAGGGGTGTCCTAGGGTCTTATTATAAACAAATTATGGGATCACCACCAAGCTAGGGCTTCAAAATATGTATGAAATAAAATATATAATGATTGAACTCAATAGTTCATAAAAATTTACTAAATAAACTATAAATGTAAGTAAATTAGAATAAAAAAATGGAAAATAATAGAGGAGCACCTGGAAACCTAGGAGAGCTTGAAGGGAGGCTAGAAATATTTAATAACCTAAAATTGAAGCCTACTATGACTCATACGCTAGTCTGGGTGTATCAGTCCTAGATCTAGGTTTGTATGTAGGAACGAGTTTTTAGAAAAAGGGTATTCAAAACCGTGAAAATATGAAAAATGACCTAAAATCAGACTCATATGCCAGGAATTGCATATGAGTCTAGTTAGGGTTTTTTGGAGCTTCAATTTTTGATTATTTTGTTCCACTTTCTTTTCGGATCTAAAACTATTGATTTCAGACCTATAGGTGACTTTTTGTGAAGATGACAACCTTGTGATTTCCTAATAACTTCTCTCAACCTAATCTTAAAAGGATATTTAAGTCTTCAAATCACCCAGATCTACAATCACACAAAGAGAGAGAGAGAGAGAGAAAAGATATTGATTGTTAGGGAATAAGTGTTTTCCTTGGTTAAACCCCTTTTCGGTAATTAAAGCAAATGATGAGAATGAAATGAAGGCATGAAGCATGAAATAAAGAATTTGAACCATGGAAAATAATACCTTGAATGATGGCTTATAAATGATGCATTTTAAATTTGCAATCTAACATGAAATGGCTATGGAGGATGTAGATCTAGGTCTTGAGCTTTGGTATGAAACAATGATCATAAATGAATACTCAATGCATCACAAAAATAGCTCAATAACATGTTTGATGCTTGATAACCTTGACATGATGGTGGATCTTGGAATTTTGCAATAATTAATGCAAAATTTTGCCCTTGAATGCTTTAGAAATGATCTTCAATGCTTTATTCATGATCTTGTGAAGTCTTGGAATGCCTAACTCTTGAATGCTTGACTTGATACAATGAATTCTTATGTGAAATGGTGATTTGAGACCTCATTTATATAGGAAATACATCTAATATCCCGTTATTTGGATCCCACAGGCTGACATCTATGAAATTTGAGCTTATAACATAATTTTCCTACTCAAAACCTTAAAAACAGGCCAAATAGCACTCATACACCATTTGTGGCATATGAGTCCTACCTAGGTGGGACTCATATTCCGAAGCTGATGTATGGGTTCCATAGGTGATTTTTGGAGAGATAAAATGTCAAGGACTGACGAAATTAAGTTTATTTGATGTCTATGTCAGGTTTTTGATTGAAATATGCATTGGGATTCACAATATAGGGTCTTAGGGACCTATTAATGATGATATTTAGGTCATAAATGCAAAAGGGCCAAACATTCAATGTGAAAGTGTAAATAAATATACTTTACAACACTAAATTAAGGAAAAATTGGGTCTACTTAGCTTAGAAGGGCCCAAAATTTCATGTGAATGTGTACAAAACATTACAACACTAGATTAGGTCCATTTAGTTTACAAGATTCTTCAATTTAATGTGAAGGTGTAAATAAATATACTTTACAACATTAAAGTAGGGTAGAATTAGATTTATTTAGCTTAAAAGGGTCCCAAGACCTAATGTGAATGTGAAAACACATCACAACACTAGATCAAGGTGATATTAAGTTCATGTCAACATTAATTATTCCCAAATTAAGTGTGAAAATATACATGATGACATTTTTTGACACTATAGAAGATTCAAAAGATCGTGACAACATGGTTTTGTCAAGATAATGCATAGGGAGAAAGATTAGAATAACAAATTATAGGAGGATTATATGGTTCCTCTCTATGATTATATTCATGAAATATGCTTTTTCTTTGCATAGATAAGTGTGAGATGGATAAAATCATAGGTGAGAAGAGTGTTATTTGAAGAAATAATAGTGTATCAAATTTGAGTAATAGTTCTTTGAAGTTGCAAATGTCCATTAATGTTGTTTAGGGTTGAGTGTCATAATAGGGAACATGATTATGAAACAGTCTTTTTATGTCATCAGTTTGTTCATTCAAAGAATTTTATAGTCGACGTGTTTGCAAATATTGCAGATCCTTTCCTCATTGGTTTATGTCTTGTTTTTGCTTGTTGAGATAAGAAGATTCTTCTAAAGAAACTATGACACATGTATGCAAGGAGAGATACGAATAAAATTTGTATTGTTCAGAAGCATATTGTAAATAGAGTAGTACTTTGTACATTTTTCCTTTATTTTTTATTAGATTTTGCGCTCCTATTTTCATAACAAATTGTTGCTCCTATATATATTGTATTCAATGAGAATATGGTCAGTGAGAACTAATGGTGAAAAAATTGTGAGGATTGGATTGGTTTTTCAAACCCATCCAAACCACATAGTGGTTTTTCCATTTCTAGGGTTTTACAATTATAAAACTTTTGTCATGGTGATTCTTATTTGATTCCATTGAATTTTGTTCTTTTCAAAAGTTGCTTAATTTCTTTGTTTTTGTGCATCACTGATTCACCCCCTCTCTGCGATCTTGATTATTCCTGCAATTGGTATCAAATAAAGGTTCCTTGTAGAAGTTTAATCAACTTGGGTTGATCTTGATAGTGGAATGCTATGACTAGTCAAAAATGATCTTCTACCTCGCAAGTGCCTCTATTTTATGGTACTATTTTTTCTTTTTGGAGTTTTAGGATGGATTCTTACTTGTCTTGTTTGGGATTTGATGTATGGGAATCAGTAGAAAAAGGTTACACAATGCCTTTACAATCCTCTTCTACTATTGATGAGAAGAAATCTTATGAGTGTAATGCCAAGGCCAAGAATTTCATCCTTTGTGGTTTGACAAATGAGATCATTGTTAAAGTCATGCATTGTAAGACTGCAAAAGGTGTTTGGGAAAAGTTATTCATTATTTATCAAGGTGATGCCAAAATCAAGGAAGCCAAGTTGCAAACCCTTAGAGAAAAGTTTGAAGGGATAAAGATTAATGAAGAAGAATAAAATCTATTCACGGCTACTGTTGTATGATCAAATGAAAAAAAAGGATAAATATGACAATATTTTGGATAATGACCTGTTTAATTATGAAAGTGTAGGGTTTACATCAGAATGAATTGATCAAAATGATGAACCACTAATCTTCCACCATAATACTTACAATTATGTGTATGATAGGATGCAAATAAAAATAAAAAACTAACCCTAAACTTTATAGCAGCTATGAGGAAACCTTTTAGAGTATCAAATGGTGTGTACCTTGTTGCAAGAAGCCTATTTTTAGGGCACAAAGGACTCATTCACCTTTAGTGGTGAATGGGTCCTTGTTAGGATTTATAAAATTGAGATCTAGGTTATTTTTATTGATGTATGCACTCTCAGATTCCTGATTGTCGGCTCTTGAAAACTTGTACTTAATTTTTTAGCTCCAATTCTTTTTTCTTGCACTATGAAGGTCAATCTTTTAACTTGACAACTTGGACAATTTTTCTTCCAAACTTCTCGTCCACCTGATCTTCAACTTATAAATCTGCAAACACACATTGAAGGGAAGAAAAACTTTGTTGATTGTTAGTGAATATGGGTTTTCCTAAGTAAAACCCCTTGTAGTTAATTAAACCAAATGATGAAATAATGAAATTGAAGAACGAAACATGAAATGTGTAATGTCGATACCTTGGAAGTTGTCTTTGAAGAAAAATATGCAATCTAACACGTAGTGGCCATGAATAATGTAGACCTTGATCCTTGAATAAGATGTATAACAATTCTTGCAAATAGATCTTCAATGCTACATCCACTAGCATAGCTCAACAACATGTAGGAATGCACTAAACCCTTGTCATGATAAAATGATCTTGAATTGATGCAATAAAACTTTGATAATTTTCCTTGAAATTCCTTTGGAAATTCTCTTTCTTTTGATCTCATGAATTCACATAAAATTTCTAGGAGAAACAATGTGAATTAACCCCAAAATTTAAACAATTCGTGACGACACCAGATCTAGAAACAAACATTATTAAATTCTTGCCAGTTTGAAATTCAAAAAGGGGGTCCTCATTAAGGGATGACCCATTAACCACCTAGGGTGAATGGGTCATGTCATTGTTTTCTAGGACCTTGCCTTTGGGGAATGAAAGAACACTAAAAACCCACGTAAAATATGTTGATAAATGGGGGTCCTATAAAGGGAGGACCCATTTGCCACCTAGGCCAAATGGGTCCTAGCATCAATTTCTAGGACCTTGAATTTTCCCAATTAAATGTTATATAATTTGAATTATGGGTGTCACGATAGATCTTCGAGAGGTGTCACAAATAAGGCTTAAATTTGAATTAAAAGGGCTAATTAAATATAATTAACCACAATTAATTTACAGGACCCTAGTTAAGTGTGAAATTGTGTTAGAACACTTTATAACACCATAAATAGGGTACATGTTAGGTACATTTTATTAAAAAGGGACCCAAGATCAATGTGAATGTGTTACAACACATTACAACATTAAACCTAGGAAAAATTAGGTTAATTCAATGACAATTATTCCAAAATCAAGTACGAAAAAAGGGTACCTTTTATGTTACTATAAGACCAACAAGTTAAAGAAAGTGAAATAGAATTTCAATGATAATTACTTTTTGTTGTAAATGAGATAAAGAGATTAAAGAAGGAAGCCTTCAAATATGTCAAAACAATCAAGGATTTATACCAACTTATAATCATCCTGAAAAACTCAACTTGAAGAGAAGATTTCTCAGGGTTTAGAGGAAAAAACTATGAGTTTAAGGAAGAAGCTAGAAATGTATGATAATAACAAGTTGGAAGATCTTTTAGGCAAATAAAAGAGATTCAAAGACATGACTGATTTGGGGTATGAAGTTGGAAAAAACTTAAATACTCATAATATTCAAAAGGAAGAAGTTGGGGAAGTAACCAAGGTGGTGCACATGTTGATTATGATTATCCTAACAACAATGTTAATGTAGATACTTCATCAAAAATCAGAAATAAAATATTCAGAAGTTGAACTCCTACGAGGAGTGGATCATTCAGGTTTAACTCCTACTTTTATGGTTATTATTTCTATTGTAACAAGTATGGTCACAAATAAAATGATTGTAATGTTATCCTTAGAAGGAGATATAACTTTATTAATAGAATTCCTTTCATGGTGTTAAGCAATCTAAGGTGCCACAATTGCAATAAATATGATCACATAGCCAAGTATTGTAGACCTGGTCCTGATGAGCAAAAGAAAATCAGAAGATGATACAAAATATTGACTTGATCTATAAAATAATTACTTCTTGTGCTTTTTCTATGTGGAAAGAAATCCAAATCATGGCCTCTCTACTCATCCAGGACTCCTACATGGTTCTACTTCCTTGGAATCAGTCATCGACCTCAACATTTGGCGTAAATATTTTATATTTGGAGCCTGGTCGATTCAATCAAGGAGTACCTCCTACCATTTAGTATTTTTCTATTATATTTTCTAATTTTTTTCTTAAGCATTTAATTCAAATAGTTAGCATTTGAATATAGAATTTAAGCCTTTCTAGTTAACAATTTATACTAATGTAATTTTATCACTACTTTTAAGGAGGGAGTTTTGTATTCTGCTACATTAGTGAAAGAGGGGCCATTCAATCTAATTTTTCAATCATTTTATCGAGGTTTAAAAACCATACTTAATCTACAACTTATTTTTACACCTCATAACATAAAATTGTAAGAACTCATAACAACAAATACATTTATAAATGCACTCACATAAAGTTCCATAAAAATTGAATGTGTGTTCATAGGGAAGAGAATTTTGTACTTACATTGAATTATAAAGTGTAATAGGGGGTTTTGTAGTGTCTTGATTACCCATCACAATAATGGATCCTCTTAATTATCATGAAATGGGTGTGTTACCTTGATTTTGTATCACAACAATGGATCCTTGTGATTATTTCCTCATGTGTGTGTGCCTTGATGCAAAATATTTTTTAGTTTCTTGTGCATTTTTTGGACATAATTATGGGACTAAATTCCTTGCACACTTTTGTGCTAGAATTCAATCTATATACTTATACCACTTAGTATTAAGGGAGGATTATGACTAATCTATACTAATGCTTCTTTCAATGAAGCAATGGAGGAACCTTATACTTTTTGGTTTCTCATTGAACCTTCTTTATTTATCTCTTGAATGGGGGATTATTTTTGTGGATCATATTTTGTAATATTCTAGTACTTATATAGAGCACAATGATGCACATTTTAGTAGTGTACACATGTCACTCTTTCATATTTTGAGCATACTCTAGAATTATAGTACTCTATCTATTTTCAACTTCATAGGTGTTTGTATATTCATTGTTGAGTATTGTTCCATATGTTGACTCATGTAGTTTTTTTATCCCTTATCTTGATCTACATTTCATAGAGTTTATTTGATTCCAACAAAAACCATATCATCTTTTTGGAATCAAGGGAACACTGAGAGGGGGAGGGGATCAATCACTATTCAATAATTATTAAAACTCCATTCATTCAGAGCATGAAACCATTTCACCATTGTATTAAAGAAAAGATGTATGTATTCAAAGTAAGAATATGCAACACCATGACACACAGATTTTTGTGTGGAAAGCATGTTAGGGGAAAAACCACAGTGGATCAATTATTCCACAATTTGAGTACTCAAAATATAGTGTTTACAAAAGGAATGAACTTGCATTCAGGCACATTGCCTATAGCTCACTTCTCAAAAGAGAAAGGCTTACTACCTACAAAATTAAGATTAAAACCATCTAAAGGGTGAACTGAGAGAATAGCATCTAACCATGCTAGGTAATAGTTCGGATGAAGCTCATGGATCTTATTCATGATCAACTCTCTGGCTTTACACTTTTCTCTACCGTGTTCTTATCTATACTATCTTATTCTAGATCTTCTCTCTGACTTTACACTTCGCTCTACCTTGTTCTGCTCTATACTGCTCTTTGCATCGCTTATGATCAAATTCACATTACTACTCTACTAGATCTCACAATTTTCACTTCTTAATATTCACACACACTTCATACCATTAAATTATAAAAATAATCTCTTATATATATCTGCAGTCAAAGACTTACTCATCCAACAGTCGGCTTCATAAGGTATTAAGATATTTTAACTTTTCAGCTAGATCCACCAAAAACTCTTTATGCGCATCGTCCAAAGTCGATTAAGACAAAGAGAGGACCCAAATAATAGTTAATCCAACATTGAGACTTATAACTAATTCTATCTTATACATCTGCGAGTTCCATCTTTGTCGGGTTTGCCTTCTAGAATAGATAATTAGCAAATTAGAGTACCGTACCTCCTAAATCTTATTCAAGATCTTCTCTTTGACTTTAAACTTTGCTCTTCCCTGTTCTATTGTATACTGCTCTTCACATCACTTATGATCAAATTTGCATTACTGCTCTACTAGATATCACAATTTGCACTTCTTAATATTCACACACACTTCATACCATTAAATGATAAAAATAATCTCTTATACATATGCACAGTCAAAGACATACTCATCCAACAGTCGGCTTCATAAGGTATTAAGATATTTTAACTTGTTAGCTAGATCCACCACAAAATATTTGTGTGCATCCTCCAAAGTCGGTTAAGACAAAGAGAGCACCCAAATAACACTTAATCCAGCATTAAGACTTATAACTAGTTCCATCTTATACCTCCGCAAGTTCCATCTTTGTTGGGTCAGCCTTCTAGCATAGATAATTAGCAAATTAGAGCACCATACCTCCTAAATCACATACTAGTGCGTGCACATAAAACCAAGATATTACAAGCCTCTAAAGACCTTCCTTAGAGATCCATAACCCAAAATATATGTCTAGTGGAATGAATAAATCACCTTTTATACCTTTAATCAGATCCTCTGTTCTTTACTCTGTTCTACTAATAGGAGCCAGAATAGTGTTCCTCATTCAGATGCAAGACTTGGGTTTCCATCAATGAAAAAACCTGTAGGCTAAACTCCTTAGCCATATGCCAACAATCTCCCCCTTTGGCATTGATGGCAACAATTAGTGAAAAATGACTAAGTGTCAGAATCATTATAGGTATATTTCCAAACTGCTTGTTGCACTTTCTCCCCTTGATACTCATAAGGCATTTTCCACTGTATTCTCTCCCCCTTTGACATTAATGAAAAAGGTGATTCCATATGCCAAAAATATGACAAAACATGTGTTCAAAAATTTAGCACATATATGATTACAGCTATTATCCTTTGATCAAAATTTCAAAACCTTGAAAAAAAATTGTAGGTTATCTTTAGAAAATTATCTTATTGCTTTTCCTCACTTCAAGAAGAAACTTCTTCCATTCATCAATTGCAATTCCAATGCTAGTAATTAATCTATTATTTTTGGAAGTCTTATTGATAATCTTAATGAGAGATTTAGGAATTGTGATTGCTTCTTCTAATTTTTCACCATTTTGCAAAATTTCCACCAACTACTCTAGCCTGCACTCAATTAAGTCTTTTACCTTCCAAAAGGTGTCCACAAGAACATTCTTGGATAGTTGAATTTGTATTTGAGTTGTCTGTAACTCCTAGATTCTTCTTTTGATAATGCCATTTGGATCCTAAGACACGTTAAAGATTTTTCCAATGTCGTTCAGTTTTGTCTCAATATGATCCAGCTTCTCCTTGTAATTGCTGACTGCATGGGGCCAACGAACATAATAGTTGTAGATTCCTGTGGCTGAGTTAATGCATTGTCTCAACTCATTCATTTTCTCCTTAAGCTTGACAAGTGATAGTCTGAATTGTTCCTTTAGGTGAGAGATAATTTCACCTTCTCCTTTGCCTTTGTCTTGAGATCCTATTGATTCTCATCTACATTCAATCATCTCTTCAGGTAGAATATCCTTCAAACTTTCCAATCTTATCTTACAATGCTCAATATGAGCATTCAGAACTTCCAGAATTAAGTCTTGATCGTATGATGGTCTGATTAACCATAACCTTGCAATTTTCTGCATACCACCTATACTTTGGATAGGTTGTTGTATTTTTTCTCTTGAAAGATCTTCTTCCTCACTGCCCTTTTCAATACTGGAGTCACTTTCCAGTGGATTCTCAAGTTCTTCATCTGGAATTTCCACAATTTCCTTTTCTTCCCCTTTTCCTTCAATCTTGGGAAATTTTATTTCCGAAGGGCTGTATTCAATAATCTCCTATCCTATTTTATGTCCTCTATTAGTGCTACTGGAAGAGGAACCAACTTCCATTATTCTTACCAGAGGGGAAATGATTGATCCACATTTTGCAAGCATATTTTTACAAAAAAATTCAAACTCTGAATCCCAATTAGACAAACTCTTAGAGTTTCATACTACATTGTTGATTTTTGGAAACAAATTCAAAAAATACATAAGAAAACATATAATTAGAGTTCTGAACCTGAATGGATACCCTGACTCCTTTCTCAATTGAACATTCTTCATCATCTGATCTTTTAACAATCTGCATAGGTCAAAGTCATGACCTTCAATTATCATTTTATGAGCAAAGTATACTACGCCAGCCAATGTAGCCCCTTCCCAAGTTCGATAGAATATTTTATAGGTTATGTCATGTGCAATGTACTTTGTGAGGGGATTCTTGATTGTTGCTATTAGCAAAGCTCTTTGATCTTCGATTATCCCAGTTATGGTTTCAGCCTCCTTGTTCGGGATAGATTTATTCTTAGGAACATCACCAACTTTAAAAAATATGGTTAATTTCTTAATCACCTCCTTTGAGATTGAGTAGGGTTTTTCCAAGTTTAAAACATCACCAAGCAATCTGCTGAATAATAATTTTTTGAATTCCTCATTCTCAAGGTATGAAAACTCATTCCACATCCAAATTTCCATGCTTGGCTTCGCTCAATTATTTTAATTCACTAGGAAGCAATAGATTTCTCATAGATCTAATCTTTGCACTATTGTATTCGTCCAATGTGATCAAACCTTTAATTTTATCCATTTTATTTTTTGTGTTTTAGGGTTTGCAACTACACACCAAATTATATGAATAATTCGAGAATGATTTGAAGTACCTGACAAATTTCAAGAGTTTTTGAGGAATTTGATTTTGCTGCTTCAAAGTCCACTTGTCGAGTGCTCTCCTTCTTCTCTTTGATAATGCAAAGTGATAAATGATGGATCAAACTTGAATTTTATAGCTCGCACATGCGCAATAAATGCATTTTCCCTAAGTTTTCTAAGGACTCTGTTTCCTAAGATGACTACAAAAAACTTTTTCTGTGGAGCAACAAATTTGTTGAAATTCCTTTGTTGAATTTATCCAGAAACTCTATACACTGTGAGTACATATTTTTTACTATTCTTTTCATTCCCCACTTGTAGACAGGGGATAAAATATTTTCTTGTAAAACTCCCCCTCGGCCAATGGCCTCAAATCAATTACCAGAAGAATTATCGGAAGCAGGTTCTGGTACAGAACCATTTCCAACATCAGAATCATTTTTCTTTACCCATTTCTTCTTCATTTGATCTCTGATATCATCCATAGTTATCTTTTATTTTCCTTTATCATTTCTCTCTATATTTTTGTCTCTATTTATCAGACCTCTTCTATCTGTGTTCTTGTTTCTACAAAATCAAGCAATGTGACCATACTTGTTGCAGTTGTAGCACACAATGTTCCTTTTTCCATTCCATTGGCTTCTTCTCATCCTGCATTGATTAGCAATATGACCAAACTTCCCACATGCATAATATTCAACATTTCTTCTATCAATAGAGTGACTTGACATATTTTTCATTCAATTGATTTGTGACCATGATTTTTGCAATTGAAACACTGACCAGAGAATGATGAATCTTTTGACCTCAAATTACTTCTACACTGAGCAACCATATGAACAAACTTATTACAATAAAAACAATATCCTTTAAATTTTTGTGCATTAGGTTGTCTTATCGAAAGTTTTCCATTTATGTTCTATCTGAAGTTCTTTTGTCCTGATCTGGAACTTTCTTCCTTTTCATATCCAATACCTCTCTTATCATTTCCACTCTTCTATCCTTGAGTTAGTTCATCAAGCTTTACTGAACCGATCTTAAAATTTTCTTTGAATTCATTTGCAATGACAAGATCATTCCTAAGAGTAGTAATTTTCTTACCAAGGTCTTCTTCATTGTTTTTGGTTCTTTGCAATTCACTTTGCAACTAAGTGAATTCTCCATTTATTCTGCTGCATTGATCAGATTTCTCTTTTAGGGTATGAGTAGGTATTCCACATTTTTCTTCCTTTCTTCTATCTCCTTAGTCATCTTCATCATCATAGATTCCATTTGATGTTTTAGGTTGGTATTATCTCTAGCAAACTTTTCACATTCTTCGGTTATCTCCTTCAAGGTTTGATTCAGGTGAGCATCATCCATGTCTTCATTCTCCTGCTATTGTATCTGATCACATAGATCTTTCCTCTTCACCCTGGATATAACTATCCGATCCTTCAATGATTGAATTAATTTCTCAGCATTTCTGAGATTTTCTTTCAATTCTTGAACTTCTGCTTTAGATTGATCAAGGTCATCAAGAGCTACCATAAGCTGTTGTTGAAGATTACTAGAATCCATCACATTCCAAGATCAACCTCAAGCTGCAAAACTTCTTTAGAGGAACTACCTTTGATACCAATTGTTAGACTCAAGGGAACACTGAGCTGGGGGGTGGTGAATTAGCATTCAACAATTATTAAAACTCCATTCATTCAGAGCATGAAACTATTTCACCATTGTATTAAACAAAAGATGTATGTATTCAAAGTAAGCATATGCAACACCATGACACACATATTTTTGGGTGGAAACCCTATTAGGGGAAAAAACACGGTGGAGATTAGTCCACAATTTGAGTACTCAAAATATATAGTGTTTACAAAGGAATGCACTTGCATTCAAGCACACTACCTAGAGCTCACTGCTCAAAAAAAAATTCTTACTGCCTACAAAATTGAGATTAAAACCATCTGAAGGGTGAACTGAGATAATAGCATCTGACCATGCTAGGTAATAGTTCCAGTGAAGCTCATGGATCTTATTTAGAATCTTCTCTCTGACTTTACACTTTTCTCTACCCTGTTTTGCTCTATACTGCTCTTCGCATCACTTATGATCAAATTTGCATTACTGCTCTACTAGATCTTGCAATTCACACTTATTAATATTCACACATAGTTCATATCATTAAATGATAAAAATAATCTCTTATATATATCCACAGTCAAATACTTAGTCATCCAATAGTTGGCTTCATAAGGTATTAAGATATTTTAACTTGTCGGCTAGATCCACCAAAAACTCTTTATGCGCATCCTCCAAAGTCAATTAATACAAAGAGAGGTCCCAAATAACACTTAATCCAACATTGAGACTTATAACTAGTTCCATCTTATACATCTGTGACTTCCATCTTTGTCGGGTCGGCCCTCTGGCATAGATAATTAGAAAATTAGAGCATTGTACATCCTAAATCACTTACAAGTGCATGCACATCAAAACCAATATATTACAAGCCTCTACAGACCTTCCTCAGAGATCCATAACCCAAAATATATTTCTGGTGGAATGACTAGATCACCTTTTCTTCCTTTAACCAAATCCTATGTTCTTCCTGTAGGAGCCAAAATAGTGTTGCTCATTTAGATGCAAGACTTGGGTTGCATTACTTGGGTTTGCATCAATAACAACACCTACATGCAAAAATCCTTAGCCATATTCCAACACATATTTGACAGATTTTACTACTTTGACATGCTTCATGAGTTCTCCATCATGTTCCTATCTTCATGTGACATCTTTTCAAAATGTTGTATCCTTATTTTTCTGTTTTTTGGAGAGGAGTTTTGTTACCACTAGGTTTTGTTCTTTTTCTCCATTTATGAAAGATTATATTCTACATGGGTACCTCACTAGGCCTTGTAGTGTACCTATTGCACTCTTATGATCTCTTTAATTATCACTTAAGGGGGTGTTAGAGTCAATAATTTATCTATTCACTATAGCTTAAGTGTACTTAGGTTGATGAGGTTACAAAACATCTTCTAACTGATTGTGTAACCTCTTAGACCTCTAGAGGTTACCTAGTTATTTTTTAAACCTTGTGTGCTACCTTTTGATGTTGGAATAATTTCCATCTCACCTCAAAGGTCACTTTTATAGTCATTCAACACTTATGACCAAGGTTGATGACATAGTCAAATGGGTTGTTGGTTTGCACATTCGAAGTGATCCAAAGGTTGACACCTATAGGACACGTGTCTTCTTTTTATTATGTCACATCATGGGGCACTTGTCAATCCACATGATAGTTAGATTGCCTCTTCAAATTTGGGTAAAAGTACAAAGTTGTGTCACACTTTAGGCCAACTTATCAGCATAAGTGAATTTTAGTATTTATAACTAAAAATCAATTTTGGTCAAACATATGATCTAGTAAGATTCATTCTAGATAAGTTAAATACTTCCACAACTTTTCTTGCTAAAATTGTTGGGTAAATGCATATATAGCACCACTTTTAGGCCAATTTACTAAAAAATGACATTATTTTAAAAATTTAATGTTTTAACAACATCTACTCGTATAAATAACATTTTTTTAAAATGTAAAAATACCCTTTTGTAGTTCCATAAGTGTAGTTTTAATTTAATAAATATATATTTTAATATTTCATTTATTATTTATATTTTATTTTTATTTGTTACTAAAAGTAGGTTATCAACACAAAAATATTAGGTTGATTATCATCTAAGAAAAATACTAAAACTTATTAAAAAAATTAAAAAAGATATGATGCCCTAGATAAAAGAATCAAGATTATTATTATTTAATATTTTAGATAAATATTTAATATAAAAGATGACGTCGATTGGAAACAACCGTGTTTTAATTCCAACACATTTAAATATTTATTTAAAAATATCTATTTATAAAAATTGCAAAAAAAGTAAATCCATGCCCTAAAGTTTCCAGTTATAAATATACACAAAATAATTCTATATAAAGCTTGATGTCTCATGTAATGTCATTTTTCAACATTTTATCAACAACTAAATTATAGTTTTAATTTATAAAAAATTATATTCAAATAATTTTTTAATTTTTTCAAAAAAATACAAACATAAAATATACTAAAAAATACACATTTTATTAGTTTACATCATTTCAAAATTCAAAACATATATGCCACTTTCTAGTGATTGAAGTTTAAAATTTAGATAAGTGTTGGTCATTGCCTTTATAAAAGTGTGACACAACTTTATACTTTTACACCATTTCCTATATATGTAAGGTCATATTGTACATTTTAATCAACTCTTTTATCAATATATTTGATAATGTGAATTAGTCTCATTGTTTGCAAGTGTTTTTGTGGAAGCACAAGGTTTTTTTAGATTATAATCTTGGATGTAAATCCTAACAATGTGCAAGTGCCAACATCGATTGATCGGTACTAGGAGCTTAAAACAAATAATTGTCAATTTGAACGATAGGTAGTTTAGTATATATATAGTTTCTCTAGATCATTTATATTTTCCCTTTAAGAGTAACTATGTTGTTTAGTATCTATATATCAAATAAATATTAATCATATAATTCTCTTATGTTCTATAATTTTAATGCTTTTGTATTTATATTATAAATGAGAACCCCATTAATATGAATATGTCGAATGGGTATTTATTGGTGTAGGGGAAACTATGTATGGAAATTATCTAACAAGTATCAAGTGATTAATAATAGAAAAAAAAATGTAGATTTATCATAAATTTAAAAGATATAAATAATAGTTTACCTAATTTTTAATTATATAATTTAACTATTTAAATATATAAATATTACTTATCTCAAAATAATGTGGATTATCTAAAAAAAAATTATATTGATTTTTCTAAAGATAAGTTTTATAGATATTTATGAGTTATTTTATTTTTATTGTCTAAAATAAAATATTATTTAAATACAAAGAGATGGAGTGTTGGCTAGGGCATTTGTGAGGATGTGTAGGCCCTAGCTATACCTTCTTGCAATGCATGTCTTATATTGGGGTTGGATCTTGTGTGAGGTGGTTGTTAATTGGTGCTCGATTGGGTGTGCAAATTTTTATGGTGGATTCAAATCTATGTTGGTGTTGTGTAGATTCAACAAGGGTTTGTAGGGTGTTGGTTATTATCTTTTTATTTTTGGCTAATTTTTCCTTTCTTGGGTGTGGCCACAGGCGAAGGCTGAATTTTTCACCATAATGTGTCTTTTACAAAGGTTGTTTATGGGGGTGATCCCTCCCTTCCCATACATGCAAATTCTATAAAGTTCTTAAGATATTTTAATAGAGATTATATGTCCCATAATGGAAATCCTCATATACTAGAATAGCTTCCTTGAAAGGAGTGTAGACTATATAGTCTTGGTAATCCAACTCGACTCTATCGAGGAGGATATCAATTATCTAATCAACCATGCTCTGATTTAAAAATTCGTGGGGATTTTTGTTTCACTTCCTTTTCTAGAATCTTGGGCTTAGTGGACTTGGAACCTAGAAGGGGAGATGGAGATTATGGTGGCAACCAATAACTATATTATGGTGTTTCTCAATTATGTGGCTAATCGTGATAAGGATTTTGAAGGAGGGCCTTATTTCAATAACCATGTTGGGTTGTTTTTAAAAACATGACATGTTGGTTTTAACCCTACGAAGGAACTCCCAACATGTGCCCCTTTCTAGTTAAGGCTCCCATAGTTTCCACCAAAATGTTTTGGAGGAACAACATACTGCATGTGATTGCCTTGCTACTAGCCAAGTTGATGGGTCTACCTCAAAAAATATTGGATAAAAAGGTAATTTATTTTTATCTCATATGTATTGAAAATTGATTTAAATAATCCTTTTCCAAACTCTCTCAAAATTTGTCTAGGTTCCTCCTCTTGGATCTAGCAGCTCAGTTATGAATCCCTGCCATTTCATTGTAGGGTGTTATATGAATATGGTCATTTATAGAGAAATTTCCCTAGACCTAACACTAAAAGACCCAGTTTTAATTTATTGGCTTGTCAACCTTCTAAGTTTGATAAACGGAAGGCTCCAATTTCATTGGAAAAAGGGGATAAATAGGGTTTTACTCTAGTAGAATTTATGAACAAGGGAAGGATTGAAAATAACCCTTAATGATAGGCATGATAAGGGTGTATTCAATAAATTCAATGTGCTGGATTACTTTGATCAAGAAGATTGAATCCAATGGTTTTGGATTGTGGTGATGGTAAGGCGGGACTAGATCATGATTTATCCAAGGTGGATGTTAATCAAGTCTCTATCCAAGGAGATCGTTTGGCTTTACAAATGGATACAAATCTACCTCTAGTGGTTTCAAGTGCTTTGGTGGTGGTTGAGAATAATCTAAGTGTTGATGGGTTAGTTCTAGTTATTGTAGAATCTCAACATGAGAGGGTTAATTTTGATCAAAGGTAAGGTACTAAGGCCTATAAATTGTTGATACTTCAACAAAATAGCCTCAAGAAGGGTGTGCGGAAGAAACCTCCCAAGGTGGCGTAGAAGAATGATCGAGATATGATTAAATTGATTGGGGATACATTAGTGCAATCAAGGTCAATTAAGACCATTGATTCTCACTTTTCTAAACCACAACGATGATAATTCTATCTTGGAATGTAAGGTGCTTGAAAAAAACTCCTAGATAAAATTTTGTTCATGATTTGGTTAGAGTTGATCCAAAGTCATCTATGGAAAGTGTTTATAACACACCTCCTAAGTTGTAGATGTGAAGTTGTCAGTGTATTGGTGCATAGGGTAATGTTGGGGCTATTGATTGCCTATGGAACCCAATGAAGTTAATTCCTTGGTGGTGGATATCTAGTAGATTTTCTATCTTGATGATAACTACAAGCCTAAAATATGGAGAGAATATATTTCCTTCCAATGTTTATGGTCTTATTAAATTCCTTGGAAAAATTATCCTTTGGACCCATTTGTAGTATATTTAGAAAAAATTTCCCTTGAATCCTTGGATCATGGTTGGGGATTTTAATGCCATTACAAGTCTAGAGAGAAAGAAAGGTGGGTTTGTAAATATTGAACCTTCTTCTATACTTCTCAAAGACAACATTAAATCCATGAATTTGGTGTATATAAAGCCTATTAATGGTTTTTTTAGCTAGAGTAACAAAAGGTGTGGTAAAGATTCTATCTAGGAGAGATTGGATAGATTTTTGGTGTCCTATTTATGGGTTGATAGCAACTGGTCTATGAGCTCTGAAATATTGGATTGGAGGGTTTCAAAATATTGGCCTATTAAACTCTCAACTTGCTTAGTTAGGGCTGCTAAGAATCCAACATTTAAATACAACTTATTTGATTGTTTGATCCTTCTCTCCAGGAGGTCATGATTCATTGGTGGAGTAGAGGAACACCTACCTATGACACAACTATGTACTCCTTTAATAAAATTTTACAATTTGTAATGTTTGAGATCAAGAAGTTTAATAGAGAGTCATATGGTAATATATTTATGGCTAAAGTGGTAGCCCAATATTGATTGAATAATATAACTTGCTATATTAGATATTATGTGCACACTGATATTTATTAAGGAAGAAGTTGCATCTTTGAAGGAATTAGAAGAATGAAAATTATGTGAGGATTTTTTTGAAAAAAGAGGGTCGGATTCAATGGCTTCAAGAGGGTGATAAAAATACAACTTTCTTCTTTAATTCTATTAAGGCCATGGGGCATGGAAATATGATCACTTCTCTTTTGTCATCCTAGCGAGTCAAGTTATCTTCCCTTAGAGATAACTAAAAGGAAGCTCTGAAACATTACTCAACCTTGTACATGGAAGATATGCCCCTTGCAATTGAGGAGGAAATTCTATTTTGGAGGTTACTCCTTTAGCTGTGACTAGGGAAATTAATGAGATGGTCATTAGAGGTATTTATCTTGATAAATTTGAGGGAGTTGTGTTTCAAATGAAAAGGGAAAGCCCCTAGTCTAAATACTTTCCCGATTAAATTATTTCAAGAGTTTTGAGAGATTATAAATTTTCATTTACTAGAAGTTGTATACAAGTCCCAGAAGAACAAGAAGATGTTGATTGAAATGAACACTACTTTTCTAACCCTTATTCCTAAAAGAGAAGGAGCTATCTTATTGAACTTGTTCAAACCAATAATTCTTTATAATGTGGTGTATAATATTATCTCTAAATTGATTATGGAGAGAATCAAGTTGTTGATGAATATTCTCATCTCTAAAGAACAAAGTAGATTTGTGGCATGTACGAAAATTGTGAATATGATTGTCATTGATGTGGAGACTATTCATTCTATATATATATCAAATGAAAAGGGGATGGTTATCAAACTAGACATGGCTAAAGATTATGGCTTAGTTAAATGGAAATTTCTATAAAAAATTCAAATAAATTTTGATTTTGGAGTTGATTAGGTAAATTAGGTGGTGATTTCTATTACTTCTACTTCCCATTTAGTGCTTGTCAATAATGAGTTGTCATATTTGTTTGGTGCTTCTCACAACCTATGTAAGGGTATGTGTAGGATCATGATGGGCCAAAAAGTGGTGATATCTAAGTGATATGATGGCCCATGTGGCTGACGACTTTTTTTAACCCAAAATTGATGAAACGAAAAGGGTTTTTAAAAGAGATTATCAGATTTCCACAAATATAAATTATGCTTTACTTTGAATTTAATAAATAATTATTATTCATTTTCTATTTGAATTACGACTAAAGTCCTGATTGGTAGGCTGATTGAAAAAAATCTATAGCTTTCAAACGGTATCATATTTTTTGAATCCAAAACATGCATCACATTCTATGATTCACATAATATAGGATTAAAAAAAGAAGAATTTAATTTCATGAAGTTTTGACCAAGTTAAGGTGGTCAGACATACGAGATTTAATATTTTTTAAAATTTGTAATAAAAAATTAATAATTAATTATTTACTTGGAGGAAAATTACAAAATAATATGCATCACATTGAGACATGAGTCCTCTACTTATGTCTAAAATATTATAAAAAAATATTATCATTTTATTGTGGTTAGGGTGGTCAGACAGACACCTACTTCTTATTTTTTCCTTGAAATTTAAGTACTACTACATTGAAATTTCAAATTTTCACCAAATAGATTTAAAAAATAAATAAATAAACCTAGTAGTTTGGAAACTACATTCAATTTGCTACAGATTCTATTCTTACATATTTTTGAAATAATATAGATAACTTATTCAAATTTTTATGTCAAGTTTCCTAACTCTGATTTTCTAAATTTTATTGCCACTTAAGGGCCTTTCTTTTCCATGATGATCCTGCACATACCCATAAATGGGATCCACTATCACCATATTTTTTTATCTTAATGGTAGAAGGACTGGGAAGAATTATTAAACATCATGTGAGGCAAGCTTTTATTCAAGGATGGTGTTGGGGAAATTAGATACCTTCTCAGTCTCATTTGAATTTTGTTCACGATACTGCACTTATGGGAGTTACCAAAATAAGAGAGGTGACTAATATCTAGGGTATGCTGGATACTTATCTTGCAGCCTCAGGAAAAAAGGATTAATGAAGGAAAATATTTTATTAACTTCTTTAAAACTATGTCTACTATCTAACAACATATTTCTCTAATTCTTAGACTCTATATTAGTACTCTCCCTATGATGTATCTTGGCACTCCTATCTTTAGAGGATCCTTTTCGAGGGGAATTTAGTAAATTATTTTGGATAAATTTTGAGAGAGTCAACAATTGGACCTTTGGGTGACTCTTCTTTGTTTGAGGAGATTTATTGTGAAATGTTTTGTCCAAGCTCTTACAATTTATAGATTTTTTTCTCTAGGTGGTTCCTAGAAGCATCATAAAGGAGTTGGATGCATGAGAAATGCAATTACTATGGGCTAGATACTTGTGTATATCAAAGTGGATTTTTGTAAAATGGGAAACCATTTATATGATGAATCATGATGGTGGTATTGGGATGCCACAAGCTAGCCTCACTAGATTTGCTTTGGCTGCTAATATTTATTGGAGGTGGTGCACTAAAGAAGATCAATCTTGGACTAAGATTCTTACTTTCAAGTATTTATAAGGGGTATCAGATGTAAAGGTTTCTAAAATAGGCCTTATGGGTAAAGGTTCTATGATTTCGGATACTCTTAAAAGAGGTTCCAATTTGATTAAGAAAAAATTTCTTTTGATTTGTAAGAGAGGTTTTGAAGCTCTATTTTGGTATGATTTTTTGGATGGCTTTCAACCAATTATTACCATGTAACTGTTGGCAAATTGTTAGTGCTCCCCTCAGGATTCATGACATAGACTAATAACCTCTTGTGGATCCATTAACTTTGACGGTTGTATAAGGAATTAATAGGTCATTCTTTTTGTGCAACTACAACCATGGGGCCAACAATTGGTATCAGAGCCAAAGGTGTCCGGTTTGAATCCCCTTGGGTAAGGTGAGGGGGAAATTGTTGGCAGATGGTCAGTGCTCCCCTCGAGATTTGTGACATGGACTAATCGCCTCCCTTGGATTCATTAAATCTGATGGTTGTATCGAGCATTAAGAAGTCAATATTTTGGTGAAACAACAACCATGGGCCAACAATAACCTCATTTTGAATCCCTTTATCTTATCATCATTGAGTTTGAGTGGTCTCAAATTAAGGACTTCAAAATTATCTAGTAGTTGGGGCATCCTAATGTGTATAAATGGAATCAGCCTACACAGTGTTTGTTGGGGGATCTAGTGAGGATCGGGCATAGTTAGAAAGAATCTTGACAAGTAGAGAGTATAGTTCTCTAAGATGGAGAAAATTCTTGGCTTGGAGTCATAATCCCAATGGGGTGTATTCAGTGGTATCTGGCTATCAAGAGTTGAGTTATTAGAAATATGAGGCGAGTTAAGTTTCTTAGTGGAAGAAGGTATGGATTAAATTTTCTTAGCCTGAATGTGACTTCCTCATGTGGCTAGTGACTTAGAATAGTTGTCTTGCTTAGGATAATATTAGGAAAAGAGGTTTTGAAGGGCCATTTATAAGTGTCTTATGTGGTAACGCTGAGGATTTTTCCCCTCACTTTTTTTTATAATGCCCCTTTTTTAGGATTATTTGGTATAGCTGGAGTGGAAATCAAAAGTTGACTTGTGTTCATGCTTCATCTCTAGTTGAATTGTAGATAATTTTAGGATGACCTTCGACCAAGAATTTTTGTCTTTAGGTGGCTTGGAGTATTGGAGATTCATGCATCATTTGGTAGCTATGGTTGGAAAGGAATCACAAAATCCTATAACGAGCAAGCAAGATAGTTCAACAACTTTGGTAGATGATTACTGGTATGATTTAAGAAACTTTGAATGCTAAATGTGACACTTCTTCTCCTATGGAACATGGAGAGGAAAGGTTGTTGAAGAGGTTGGGCATAGGTGATAATATTTTATAATCTTCATTAGCAAGGATAAGTCATTTAGTTAGAAAAAAATTTGAAGAGATGATAGATGGACTTTTCCTCTGAGGGGTGTTTTGAAGTTTAATACTAATGGTTCTTCGAGTGGAAATCCTGGGCATGTCGGTGTAAGGGGAATTCGAAGGGGTGACTTCATTAAATTTATTTTAATATTTTCCATATATGAAGGTTAGTACACTAATAATTTCTTGGAAGGTCGTGCTATCCTCATAGCTTTGGAGAAGCCTTGTGCTCTTTGTTGGCATTATATTATTTGTGAGTTACATTCTAAGATTCTAGTTAATATGTTGAATGAGAAGAATTTGGATGGTGTCAATTGGCAATTCCCCTTGGTTGCTCAACAAATTCTTTCCCTGAGCACCTTCTTGGATTTATCCTCTTTTGTTTACAGCCCTTGAGAGTTGAATAGGCTGGTAGATTGCTTGGAAAAATGGGCTTCAAAGTAAATGGGTGAATGGAGGGTTGATGATCAAGAGCATTTAACTTGGGACTAGTCCCATAGTTTAGACAAATATATTATTCAGGATATTATTGGTTTTTATTTTTTTGTTGTTGTCTTCAACTATATCTGGCTCTTCTTTTGGTTGGGGATGTTTTAGGTGATTGTTGGACTTTTTTCCCTTGTTTTTCTTGAGATATGAATCGTGACTTCTTTGTATGTTGATTTTAAGATGTTTTGATACATTTTCATCCCTTTTTTCAGAAAAAAAATAGTTTGCATATATTTATCAAAAACTAAAATCATAAAATAATTTTAAGTAAAACATAATTCTTAAATAATTCTAACATAAGATAAAATAATTATTAAAGAAATTTTAAAATATATGTATCTAATATATAGTTGGTACATATAAGATTAGTAAAATAAGCACAAAGTAAAATAAAATGATTCTTAAATAAATAAAATAGATCAAATTTATTCAAATATTTATAATTATTTTCACCAATAATTAATAATTTAAATATTATTATTACAATGACCATTCTTACTATTAGTGTATTCTACTCTAGTTAGGCTAACTTAAGCCTAGTTAGGTGTTGGAGTTGACAACTTGATTCATTTCCCATGAGGTGTCAAAGATGTTGAGGTATCTTGAGAGGTGTCGAATCCATCTCGACACCTCTCTCTTGCATTGAAGAGAAAAAATCACCACCACTAGAAGATGAGGAATCCTCTCCTCAATCCATGACATGAGTTTTCTCATCCTCCTTTAATATAAAAGTTTGAGCTCATTGTTGAAACTAAATTAAATACAATATCTTTTCATTCTGAAATCATCAGTGTTTTCTTGTTAATCCTTTGTTCTAACAGGTTTCTTTATGGTGTCAGAACGGTGGAGGATTTCTTCAGATCTGCAAGGTAATTTCATGCATGTGCGGAGGGGGATTCGGATTCAAATTTATGTTTTCAAAGTCAATTTGCATCTTGTAAGGAAGCCATGCTTTGTTTAAAGTCCTAATCCTTTGACTACAGGAGTCACAATCTCTCTTGTGGAGGCATCGATTCAATTTGAAGCTTGAGATGCCACATTTGGGTTGTGATCTGTAAAGTGAGGGTGTGCTTTCGATTGCCATAGCCTGTCACGCGTATGAAAAAGTCACGAGAAGGCTCGTGAAAACCTTCATTGACTCGCGATTCAACAAATTTTCCATTATTAAACCCTTGAGGCACACAATTTTTTGCTTTTGGCTATGTGAAGGCTTCGCATTTTCTGTTGAAAGGTCGCTTAGTCCATCAATTGGATATTTAGCATCTCAATCTCTACGAATTTGGGGGCAGTTTGAATCCTTCTCTCAGCCTTCCTCTATGTGGGAGTAGATGCTGAATTATGGGTATGCCTTTATGGTTTGAATTGGTCTTATCTGCACTCCGAACATTTTCCTCCTTCGACTTCTCCACTTTGTCAACAATTGGAGAGGGGCCTCCTTGTGGTTTTTTAAAAAGTCTACATTCAAGTTTTTTTAAACACTTTATAATTAGCATTTCCTATTTCAGTAATAGTAAAATCATGTTAATTATTACAAAACTTGCTATGTTCATTGGATTCCTAACACACACTTCTTTATAAAGTGCCAAATTCAAGGGGGGTCTTGTGTATGTTATTTTTTACACTTCTTTGAGGAGTGCTCTTGTGCTTTTGTGTCTCAATTTCACTTCTGCAAGCATTTCTATTTCTTTCTTTCCACACTCAACAAAGCAACTAAGGCAAAATGGATTCTAATTTAACTATTCAACCCTTAGCACCTTTTAATTATCATGATTGTAAAACACAAATATCATTTTCTCTCATGAATAGAGGCTTGTATAGGGTAGTAATGAATATAGAAAAAGAACCTACCACTTCCAAGGATAAGGAAAAATGGTTTTACAAAAGAGATCAAGCTTTTGGTTTCTTATGTCTTAATGTATCACCTAAATTACTATTTCATACTCAGTCCTTGAAAACACCCAATGAAATTTTGGAAGATGTTCATAAGGTATTTGGAAAGATAGAGGAATTTAGGGGTCATGAGCTAGAAAATCAGCTCATAGCATTAAGTCCAAGAAAATTTTCTTCTCTTTAAGACTTTTTTACTAAGTTTAGGTTCATAAGGTTGCAACTTAAAGAATGTGGTATTGATAAGATAGATAATTAGTTAATACTATCAATTTTGTCTAATTTAGGTCCCGAATACTCTTATTTTGTATCTACTTTCTACTCTACAAAGAGAGCTCTTGGAACTTCATGGGCTATGCCCTCTCTTGATAACTTCATTGCCGATCTAACAAGGGAGCAAGATAAGTTAATACAAATGGTAAATTTGAAGACTAGTAAATCTTAAGAACTCATTGTAGGAAATGAGAAAGAGAAATCTTCTAAGGGTAAGAAACAAACAAATCAGAAGGCTAAGGATCATAAGTAAGACAAAAAAGTTGACAATAAAGCTAATAAAAATGAAGGCAAGTCTAAGTAAAAGAAATCTAAGAAAGAGTTACCTAAATGTGCATATTGAAAAAAATATAATCATGAAGAACATCAATGTATATAAAAGAAAGTAGACCACCTTACTCATCTTCTCAACAAGAACAACATAGGGGTTCTAGATTCATTCAACACATCTTATTCAAATAAGGAAAATTCAAAGGAAAAAGAGAAGGAAAAGTGCAAAGCTTTAGTTGCTACTTCATCGCCATCACCATCTTGGATTATAGATTCAAGTGCTACTCATCATATGGGAGGTTTACCACTTGAGTTCTCATCTTTGGAATCATGTGGCATGTCTTCAATCACCTTAAGTGATGATACTCCAACATTGGTTAAAGGAAGAGGGTCTATCAAATTTGAAGGTGGAACTTTCTAAAAAATTCTAAATGTACCTTCACTATCAAATAGTCTTCTTTCTCTGTATCAAATCACTCATCAAGGAAAAGGTTAGATAGTTGAATTTTCTCCAAATATAGTTGAAATTAGGGAATTGAATAGCAAAAATTTGATAGCTATAGGAAAAGCACATCATCAATTAATATTGTATACTTTTTCTAGTTTTTCTCATAGTCCTCCTCCAAAAGCTTTGCCCACTCACTCTGATGACACTAGCAAGCTTTGGCATGAGTGATTTGGCTACTTAAACTATCGCTCTCTCAAGAAACTCAATCAAAAAACATGTTAATAGGGTTGCCAAATGTCAAATTTTCTAAGGGGCTTTGTGAAGGTTGTGCACTAGGAAAGCATCCATAGTAGAATTTTGACAAAGGTAAAGCATGGAGGGCATCACAAGTCTTAGAACTTGTTCATAGTGATGTTTCAGGACCATTTCGACACCCATCCTTCACTAAGGAAGGATACGTTCTTACATTTATTGATTTCTCTAGATACAGTTGGGTTTTATTCCTTGGAAAAAAACATGAAGTCTTTGAATGCTTTGAAGACTTCTAAGCCTTAGTTCAAAAACAATCTAAGAAATCAATCAAAATTCTAATGACAGATAATGGGCATATGTTAACAACATGTTTGAGCAGTTTTGCACATTAGAAGGGATTGAACTATAGCATACAGTTCCTTACACTCCCCAACAAAATATTGTTGCAGAAGACAAGAAAATGTCACTAAAAGAAATGGCTAACTGCATGATTTATCATAAAGAGCTTGCACAAAAATTATGGGTAGAAGCTATCAACTGTGCATGTTATGTTTATAACAGGGTACCTCATAAAGCATTGAAAGGAATAACACCTTTTCAAGTTTGGAAAGGAAAAAAACCATCTGTTGATCATTTTAGAGTTTTTGAGTCTTCGGCTATGGCACGCATTCCAAAGGAGCAACACAAGGTTATGGATCCTCAATTTCCAAACCTTGTATTTTTTTTAGATATCTATATGGTGTTAAGGGTTGTCATTTACTTTAGCCTACTGCACATGACTTGTTCATTGAGAGAAGTGTTAAGTTTGATGAGATTCCCAATTACTCTATGCTTAACATTTCCAACTTGGGCTCACTACACCTTGATGATTCAGATTATTCACATCAGGTTCAGGATACACATTCTTCTAGCTATGACAGTGAGGGAAGTGATGAGGATTCATCCTCATCTAGTTCTGTAATTCCATTGGAGGTTGACATATTTGGACTTGATTAACCTCATTCTCATTCACTTGATATGGAAGATTTAGGAGCACAATATTCAATAGGTGACACACATTGAGTCAGATTTTTAGAGGGTCCTCATGCATACTCTCCCACAGATTTTGATCCATGAACATCTAGATAGCTATCAAACATACTTGAGTGGGATAGTGCTATGGATGAGGAACATAATTCCTTACTTACAAATCACACTTGGGAATTGGCTTAACTTCCTAAGGGAAGGAAGCTAGTTCGATGCAATTGGATATATTGAACTAAGTACAAAGCGGATGGTTCAATTGATAAGGCATGATTAGTTGCAAAAGGTTTTTCACAAGTTGCAGGTATTGATTACACTAGAACCTTTTCACCTGTTGTTAAGATGACTTCAATTAGGCTAACACTTTCTATTGCTGCTTCATATAGATGGGAAGTACATCAAATGCATGAACTAAGAGCGCATTTCTTCATGGAGACCTCGAAGAGAAAATCTACATGGAACAACCGTAGGGGTTTGTTCAGGATTCATCCTTAGTATGCAGACTTAGGAAATCCCTATATGGCCTAGAAAAATATCGTAGAGATTGGTCTACCAAGATGGATTCCTTCTTGCTTGCATCAGGTTTCACTAGGTTCCATTCTGATCCTAATGTGTATCTATTCCATTAGGATGATTCACAATTGATACTAGTTTTGTACATTGATGATCTCTTGATCACATACAAATCTTCATCTATAATTGCATCACTAAATTCAGCTCTAAATGACAGACTTGGGTATTTTGCATTATTTCCCTGGCATTGAGATTGCACAATCTGATTCAGGGATCACTCTTGCACAACCCAAGTATACTCTTGATTTGTTGGCATAATTTCATGTGACTTCTTGTAAGCCATCTCCAATTACTGTTTTATCAGGGTTCAAGCTTGAGACTTGTTGTACTTCACCATTGGTTGATGCCACTTTGTACCACCAAATAGTTGGGAGTCTAATATACTGGACTCATACTAGGCCAAATATTTCATAGGCAGTCGACATTTTCCATATTCATGCAAGAACCTCATGAGTTGCATTGGAAAGAAGCTAAGAGGATTCTTCATTACCTACAGGGGTCACTTGGATTTGAGATTCACTACAGAGTTGGTATAGATATTGATCTTGTTGGCTACACAAATTCAGATTGGGCTGGTGATTCCGAGAATCACAAGTCTACTTCAAGATACAGTTTCTCACTTGGTTTAGGTCCTATTAGTTGGTCAAGCAAGGAGCAAGGAGCTATTGCTTTATCATCTATAGAGGCAGAGTATAGGGGAGTTGTTAATGTAGCTATAGAGGTTATTTTTCTATAGGCTATTCTTACAGAGTTTGGTATTCCTTCCAAGAAACCAACTATCCATCATTGTGACAATCAAAGTACTATTCACATATGGAGGAATTTGGTTCAACATCAACAAACCAAACACATTGAGATTCACATGAATTAGATCAGATAGCTCATTCATAGTCAGGTCATTGAATTACTATTTTTCCAATCTTCAACATAGGTTGTCGACATTTTAACCAAACCTTTCACTGAGAGAAAGTTCACTCATCTACGATCTCTTCTTGTGGTGCGGTGTACATCAGTAGATGTATCATCTTTGGGGGGGCCTTTCTAGTCTTCTCTTCTTTTCTCTCTATTTTTGGAGGATAGTTTTTTCCCACTGGGTTTTCTATCTTACTCTAGTTTTTAGAGAGATTGCTCTGTACATGGGTACCTCATTAGGCTAGTAGCTGGGACCCGTTCCTTCTATACCCACCTAAGCTATGCTTAAGGGGGGTTGTTAGTGTATTCTACTCTAGTTAGGCTAACTTAAGCCTAGTTAGGTGTTGGAGTTGACAACTTGAATCATTTCCCATGAGGTATCAAGGATGTTGAGGTATCTTGAGAGGTTTCCAATCCCTCTCGACACCTCTCCCTTGCATTGAGGAGAGCAACTCACCACCATTGCAGGATGAGGAGTCATCTCCTCAATCCATGACATGAGTTTGCTCATCCTCATTCTTTACAATGAGGGTTTGAGTTCATTGTTGAAACTAAGCTGAATAAAATATCTTTGCATTCCGAAATCATCAGTGTATGCCGTTAATCCTTTGTTCTTGCGGTTTGTTCATTTACAATAGAATATAATATAATAAACAAATAATATTATTAAAATTTCAGAAAAATAGGTAGCTCTTGTTTAAAACAAAACAAGCCGAAACAACTATACCTAACAAAGAAGGAAGTTCTTACTCGTGACGGAAAATGGAAATAGGGGAGTAACCAACAATATAAAATAACGTTGTAAAAAGAAATAAATTTAAGAATAAAATGAGATAAACAAAGAGGAATAGCTAAGTAAATGATGCCGGCCGAAAGTAAAAGTTAATAATCCCGTTTACAAGCCACCAAACAACAGAAACATCTCATCCAATCATTTATGGAAAATAGCTCACCACAAAAAACTGCTGGAAACGACGCCCTTGGAAACGCAGAACAACCCATACCAGAGACGCAGAACAATCCCGTTTGCAGGCCTTGGAAACGCAGAACAACCCATACTAGAGACGATTCCTGCAGCTAAGCAAAAACTCATCCAATCTTTATTTCGACGTTACAAACAACAAAAGTCACGCTATTGAAACCTACTCTTCCTCTATAAATGCAAAGAACAATTCCTCAACAGTACATGTAAACATTTTGTCTGTACAGCTACATTCAATTGTAACGTTATGGAGAAAATTAATGTTTTGAAATTTATGGGAGTATTGCTTGTATGGCTCTTCATTTTAAAGCCTTGTGTGGGTAGTTCTTTTACTGTGTGGGAAGGGCCTGGGTGTGATAACAAGGGTCTCCGTTTCAATGATTGTGGGTGTTTTAGCATACCCCACCACGGAGGATATGAATTTGTATACGGAGGACGGCCTGTCTTACTTTTTAATGCTGGTCGATGCAAGGGTGAAGTACATACTGAACTTGTTGTCAATACAACCGACTGCACTGGTTTTCGGTGGAAAAGCCTCTTCATTAATTGCGAAATACCGGCTTAACAACTATTGCTATCCAACGATGACTATTAGTATGAATAAAGAGTCCATTTTGTGTGTCTTTCGTTGTGTCTACTGTAGGAGGAGTTGAGTAAGTATTTTTATCTGTTGTAGTTTGTTAAATTTAATAAGATTTATATCTGGTCTTTATCATTGAGACGTATTCTTACAGTTAAACCTGGTAGGATTTGTATCTGGCCTTTTGATGCTGGTGGATGCCAGGGTGAAGTACATAGTGAACTTGTTGTCAATACAACCGACTGCACTGGTTTTGGGTGGAAAAGCCTCTCCATTAATTGCGAAATACAGGCTTAACAACTATTGCTATCCAGCGATGACTATTAATATGAATAAAGAGTCTGTCTTGTGTGTCCTTCGTTGTGTCTACTGTAGGAGGAGTTAAGTATTTTTATCTTTTGTAGTTTGTAAAATTTAATAAGATTTATATCTGGTCTTTATCATTGAGACGCATTCTTATAGTTAAATGTGGTAGGATTTGTCGAGCTTTGATATCGTATGCATGCCACCTTTATAAGTGAGGGCTTTCTTTAAAGGTATATTTACTGTTTCGAAGGATCATTTTAATGTTTAAAGTATTGAGGTTTCATTTTTCAGGATTTTAAGTTCAAATATTGGAAAGGGAATTTGTAAATAATCAGTGATAAAAAAAGTAAAATTATTTAATTGAGAGAATGTTTTAAATTGTTTACTTACGATATGATATTTAAATAAAATTTTGTATGCATCTTTATGTTAGTTTTGGTGATATAGTGGATCCTATTTCTTTTCTATTAAATTCAAATAAAAGGGATTGTATTGATTAACTTCATATGTTTGTGTTGATTATATCCTTGAAGAAATAAAAACATATGTGAAATAAACCATAGACAAATCAAACTTGAAAAAATAAAACTCAAATTTGGGAGACTAGTCTACTATTCCTTGTATTGGGATCAAAGCATTATTTTGTAAATTCATTCTTATTATGAGAAATATTTCTTCATTTGCACCATTGACCACTCTTTAACACAAGACTATTTGAGCCCTATATTATAGATGAAGATAAACATCATCATACAATCAAGGATAATGATGTTATAATTAATCCAATGACCAATATTATATTAAAAGAAATGTTTTCTCTTAAGTAATTATTTGATATGTTTTAATTGAATAAGAAAACCATGTATTTTTGAGGAATACTCAATAGAGCCATGTAACTTTGCGGACATGGGAGATCCAAAGAATGTTTTCTTAGGAAGGTGGTTTATTGAGGAAAATAAGAAAGGGATATGTTTAAGGATTCAAATAACTTTAGGATGCTATAGTATTAAAAAATGACGATCTCAAGATCTATGATGCCTCCATAAATTTAAATGTGTAAAATATAAACCAAAACATCATATGCTGTTTAGAAATATTCCCATGATTATTTTATGTAGTTTTATCTTTACTAAATTTTTTAACATGAAGCAAGTGCCATTCCCACACTAGATACAACAAAAAACTTAAAAATTATAAAATGTAACAGAGTATCACTTATCTCCACTCATATTTTGAAGATGCACTACCTAATGTGCACAATTGATGAAGTAACATGTGTGATGTCACAAAAAGCAGACTAGAGATGGGGAGAATGAGTTCAAATGGGACAAATTCTAGCTCACACACTCTATTTTGGAGGCTACTCTTTAGGGGTTTAGACATCTTTTGATTGATGAGATGTATTGAGGGAATATTTTGAACATTTATTCCCCTAAGGTTGACTACATGGAATCATAGGGTGAAGTCCTGAAGAGGAGATCTATGCTTAGAATGATTGAAAAATAAAATTTTAATAACCTTAATAGATTGGTAAATAAATTTATGATTTAAAAGTATTTCTCTTAGTATCATTTTGATTGTTAGGGTTATCGTGGATGTAAGAAGAATCATTTCAATAAATTTTGGTTCTAGGGATCCAACACTTGGTTAGAAGATCTTAAGTAAACTATAATTTTTCCCAAGATCCCTCAATTATCTATCCTTGGCTTACTATTTTATTTCTCTAATCCTAAGAAAATTTTGATGTAACTAAATTATTTTGTTGATAAGGATCAAAATTATTTAAATTGTGAGGTAATCCATATACATTATATATTTTCTCTTTCACCTTATCCTATTTTTTTAGAAAATCAAAGATTTAAGATATTTACACCTTGATTTCCCTATTACTACAAGAACTAATGGTGTCCCTAATATTTATATGTAATATAACGTATATTATACGTTTATTCCTATATAAATAAATATATAAATTATTATATACATAAGTAATTATGAATCTATGTTTGTATTTACATATATGAGTAATTTTATATATATACTTACTTATATATGTATATATAATTATAAATATACATACATATATACCTTTTATTTATATCATAATTATATATATTTTATTTCAAGCTTGTAAGATTTTGTTTTCCTTTTAACTTAGGTCTCAATTAATTTATAACAATTGTTAACCTAAAAGAAAAAAATTATAGACTTTGACCATATGTTTTACACATAGGGAAATAACAGTATTTAAAGACATTATATTATTATTATTTTTTCTTATCCATTCAACCAAATCATAAAGGAATTTATTTTTGTAAATTATAATGTATGATGTCTATTTCAAGATATCATAAGTTAGATAAGGTGAATATGGAAACTAAAAGGAGAAAAATACTAAGTTTATGGACAACATATCCTTGTGTCAATTACTCCATAGCATATGCTAGAACATAAACCATAATAAAAAATTATTAATATAATGAGAATCTTCAATCAATTTCACCATATTCTAAAATACCCCAAAAATTCTATTTGACCTAACATAGGTTTGGAAGTCTCAAGAGACTACCAAAAGTTAGGGTATGCAAAACCATGAGGATGCCTTTATATTTTGTTGGAGTTATGAAAAAAAATGTAAGGAAGGATAAAAATGAGAACACCTTCCATGCACAAGAGTTGCAAAAAAATATTTTTTACTTCTTAATAAAGGAAAACTTTTAGAATATTGATCTTTCATTGAACTCAATAATATAATGAAGGGTAGTGCTTATAATAGAAAACCCTAAATCATAAAAGGATTATATCATGAAATGTATCAAAATTAGATCTAATGAGACATAACAATCTAATAATAGCTAAATCTAAAAAACTAAAAAAAAAACTCCTATATTTAGGAATTTTAGCTTAAAAGTGCACAAAATGAAATTATCCTAATAATGAATTAAAAATTAATTATTAGATGATAAATGATTACTCTAACACCTCGTAAGTGAAACTTAGTTAGTAGCTAAAAAACTATAAGATACAATACATAAAAAGTAAAGATTCATGAATTGGTCTCAAAAAACAAGGCTTGATGAGCCGCCCATGTAGAAACACTCTAATATGTCATAACTAGAGAAATAGAGAAATGCCTCATGGCTGAAAACTCCTATCCAAAAGAGAGAAATATAAGATGAATTAATAATAAGCCTCAAAGGGGTTGGGGCCCTAGCTTGGTTGGCTAAATCTTTCCTGTTGCAGGAGGTTGGTCATGAGGTCTAGTCTCCCCCACCCCCATGGTATCGGAGGGCGTGTCGCACCAGTGCCGCCGGTCACGTTAAAAAGTTTACCAGGTGCATTGCAGTTTATAGGGGGTCATGCTACCCGATTCCTGCAGTCTAATAAAAAAAATAATAATAAGCCTCAAAGAAAATATCCCAAAATGAATAGGAACATGAGGAACATTTTTGAAGAATGAAGAAGCTATAAATAATTATCAAATGATTTATGTTATAGTGCTTAAATAAACAACCTCCTCTAAAACTAATGGCTATTAGGTTAAAGAAGACAAGAATTTACATGAATTCCATAAATTACACTACTTGAACAATTACCAAATGTAAAACAAAGGAAAACATCTGGTAGTTGAAGATACAAATACAAATAATTTGAAGAAATGATCAACTGAAAATGGAATGTTACCTCCAAAAATACAACAATACAATAGTGTATACATGATAGGTGTTTCATCTCACCTCAATACATAAGTAACAAGACATTACATCTACCTAGTACATATGAACAAAAATTAGATATATAGCTCACTCAGAAATTAAACCAAGGAAGCATTAGCACTAATAGAAGAAACCCACAATAATGCTAACAAGGGAGAGCCATGATAGGTCCACTAAAATTGTGTCTCACAAAGAAGTGCATGGAGGAGACTAAGTAAAATTTTAATATTCCCATGAAAGTACTTGCAATTGGAAAATGATGTGTAAACCAAGGCACACATGCATGAGGCAAGAATCACTAGGATTTGATGATCTCATGGAAGGGAAACTCACTTGATTAAGGTGTGATGGAAAAAAAAAACTACACAACCCCTCATAAAAAAATATAATATAGTGAGAGTACAAAAGGTAAAACAAGCTGTGTGAAATCCCCAAAAAACTTGTACAATAATTGATTTTTATCTTAGTACATTTACATAAGAGAAATTTCTTACAAAACATGTATATGATGCCCAAATAGGATAAAATGCTAGAAATATATGTAGAATAGGAAAAATAAGTAATCACATGCAAACACAAACTTTCTAGGAGATAAAATGTCCAAGTAATTTAATTGAATGTGAAGAAAATAAATAAATAAGATTTACCTACATACAAATCTAACAAATGTGAATGGATAAATGTGACGATATTTGAAAGATCTTTATAACAATGTAATAATTGTGAAAATAAGAGAAATTGGTAAAGTTTTGAGATCAAGAGTGAAAAAACATATAACTTAGAGAGGTGATATAATGCACTAGCAAAAAAATATAGTGATGAAGCCCACACCAATGGAAAGTACATGGAACGATTTTTTTGATGATATCTCATTTTCCAATTTTAGTTACAATGCACTCAAGTTATGACCAAAAGAAAAAACCTTCTCATTTTGGCCACAAAGATGACTACTAGGGGGTCAACCAATGTTTGTACCACTAATATCATCGTAATATTAGCATGAAATTAACATCAAGGAAGATTTCCATTATCAAAAAAACATCCCTTGAAATTTTCAAAAAGATATTTAGGATGCCAATAAATGCCAAAAATATTCTTTCCTAGAAACAATTAACAATATAAAGAAAAAAACAAATTTCGTGAAAAGTGGATGTTATGGAATTTTAGAAAGCCATTGCTAGAAAATTCAATAAGTGATGAAAGGTTGAGTGGTGCAAGAAATTTGTCACCACTTGTGCTAAAGTGGCCACTACGTAGGTTTTAAGGGAACCTAATTTAAATAGTTGGCATTGGTAGGAAGGCCACTTGGTGGCAGAAAGGCCACAAACATGTACAAGCCTACTTGGGGCTACATGAATAGGTACATACTGAATTACCAAGAAAATAAATATTCCCCCTTTTTTCTCTCTTAAACTTTCTTTTTTTAATTTTATTTTATAATTAAAAATATGATAAAATTTTGTGAAATGTGCCCTACTTTGTTTTTTTAGTAGCTGTCTAGTATGGCCTATACAACCTCATTAGATTGGTATAGTAATTTTCTCTCCTCATAATCTCGTAAAATAAATTATGATAAAATTTATAGTTAGACTTCATCAACTTGGCCTCCTAAATGCTATGGTGAGGACCATTTAGCTCCAAAATGCACCACAAAAATGTCAAAGACCAAAGCCTACAAAATAACTATGTAGATTCTAAATTTAACTTTTATAACTCTAGTTGAGAAAAATCTTACAAAATTTAAAAATGAGTTTGTTGAGTCCATGTTCTAATACCAAATTCGAATTGTGAAAGAACACATAAGGTAGTATCAAACAACAAATGAGTAAACCTTCCACACATGATAGTTCAAAACAATAATTTCCTATTTCCTCAAAAATAAAATATTAAATAATGTTGATCTTTCACTGAAATCAATAATATAATGAAGGGGAGTTCTTAAAAGTGGAAAACCTAAATAAGAAAGGGATTAGATCATGAAAACTTTCAATATAAATTATGATGAGACATGAGACATAACAATCTAATAATAGGTCAATCTAATAAAATAAAATAATACTCCTAGGTTTAGCTTAAGTTTCTAAAGTGAAATTGTACTAATAATAAAATAAATATTAACTAATAGTTAGCTAGTTTAAATGATTACTCTAACTGATTGGAGGCATGTTAAGGCCTTATGTGCATCTTCTTGGTATGCATCAAAGTAAGAATTAAGAATTAAAAGCAGGAAATAGTGGCAAGAGAAAGGATGGATAAAACTGTGTATCCTTTTAGGTAAGAAATTGTCACTCATAGGTGATATCTATAGTGAGAAATAAAAATGAACTGAACCCAACGAAGTATGTGATATTTTGTTAGCCTATTGTTTAATTCCACATGCAACACATATGTCTTTAAATTTTTTTTATGGCACTAATATTAGTACACACACTACCTTGCTACACATAAGTTTGCATCTATAGTGGTAATAATTTGTTATAAACCAAGCCCAAATACTAAATTTATTATTCATGACAAAGGAAACCCTTGTTCAAGTTCATATGTTTCCTCTTGAGTCTAGGTTATAATTGAATTAAAGTTCCAAACTAGCCTTTCAAAAATCTTACTTTTTCCTTGTAGGTCTACCTTCAACGTTAAAGTAGATATGAATACAGATAGTATTAATCTTGAGCAATACTATCTACTTATATAATTTTGTTTTTGGCTGAGCTTTGTTAAGTAGAAGGGTTTAGAAAAAAAATGTAGTCAAATCTATCAAAGGTATTTTTCTTCGGAATCACATATGTTTACTATTTTATTTTTCGGAAATATATCTACACATGGAATGAATAGTATAATAAGATAACTTCCTTCTTGGAACTACATTTAAATTTTAGCATTATGAGAAAAATGTATGCAATAAAGAGAATATTTAAATTTGTAACATTATAATATATATATTATTGAATTATCTAAATTTCCTAAATTTTCTTGATACATTAATAGAATTCTAAGCACTACTCACCTTTTATCTCAAACCACAATCAAGATAAAAAAAAATTTACACTCTATTTAGAGAAAATATTATTTTAATATCTCTTTTCTAGACTAACCAAAAATACTACTCCATTCTTTAGATATAAGGTGAAAATTAATGATAATGATATATATCTAATTCTATTTTCATTTCCAAGCTTTTATGTATTTCATTACAAGATTACAATTCATATTATTTAAAAAACCCACAAAAGTATCTCTTCTTGTTTATTCAATTATTACACATATATAACAACTATTTCCCTATATATATATGTGTGTGTGTGTGTATCTATATATAATAATTGTCTCTAAAGATTTCCTAGATACATATAGCATTGGATCCATGATTTATATCGATACCTTAGTCAACAATTTTTTGAGCATACATTGTAATTACAATAATTTATCATAGTATATTAGGTTCATTTTTTAAACTCAATCACAAACTGATTGCAACAAAATTTACATAAACAATACAAATTTCTCATAAAATGGTATTGTACTTTCAACATAAATTACATCTAGGTCAAAAATATTTAAATTATATATCCCTTCGAATATGTTTAGGACCTACATATTAATAAAAAAAAACCCTCTCTTATATCCCATGTGATATCACCTCCTAGCCTTAGGAATGCATATCATTCTACCCCCAAGCTAGGGTAAATGCATAGTGACCAAATACCATATACATAATTAATACATAGTAGCACAAGCATGGCATAAATGGAAATTCTACATAATATTTATAGTAAACATTCATTCCACTATTAAAATATAAATTTCCCAAGGAGGCCTACAAAATTGGTTGTACAAGAACCCCACTAAAGTGGTGGGGTTATCAAAATAAGGGAAAATCCAACAAAAATAAGTAATTTACCATATTCATCCCTTCCACAATATTCTCAACCAAAATATTTTTTCTCAAAACACATAAAATTATTATTTTTCACACTTCTCAAAATAAACAATAACCTACAAATGTGATATAAGTGTAATATTAAATTTCCCCTATAGGGACTTGCAACCCACTTAAACCCTATCAATTGGTACTCTCATCCAAATGGGAGATAAGACGACTCACTATTCCCATATCCATACTACCATCAACATCTTAGATAAAGAACCACATACAATAAACAAAAAATTAAACTCATAGAAAATGCACATGAATCTATCATAAATATTTTAGTTCTGAAACTAAAATTTTTAAATTTTTTCACATAGAAACTAGACAAGGAAAAGTTCACTACCTTGATGAATTATCTGCATTTACATAGGATAGATCTAGCTTCATAAAAATGTTTTTCTCCATCTTCCTCGCTTGAATAAAAATCTATTTTCTTCAACTCATATCTCCTTCTCACTACCCTTTCTCTCGAGTAAAATAAATATGGTCCTCCATCTTCAAAATCAATTCTCCTTCTCATAAAAAATAAACCCAAGTATTAGAGTCCAATATCTTTATCTCCCAATTTGAAGGTTATGATTGTCACCTTCACAATTGAAAGCTTAATCTACTTCTGATTCTTATATAGCTTAATATAATGTATAGGTAAGTGCAAGAAGTTGGGTCAACGAAGAGGGGAAGTTTCGGCCAAAAAAAAAAATCTCGTAGAAAACGCGTACGCGTTATTCAAAAATGTGTATGTGTTATGCATTGGGTATTGAGCCTAAAAAAAAGCGTATGCATTATATTTTATAACACGTACAAGTCATTTATATTAAAAATATATTTTTAGAAATGGGTATCCGTTTTAAAATGAGTACGCGTTTTGAAAAGCAAAATGGGTACTCATTTCTAAAAAGGATTTTTTTTAAATAATCAAATAAGTAAAGACCGCATATGCGTTTTGTAACGTGTACGTATTATTAAAAATTTGAATCTCCAATTCACATGTAGGCTTGGCAATCTGACCCTTAGCCTTTGACCTGCAACTATAAAACTAAGGCATATTGAAGAAGAATGTCCAGCTTTCGCAATATGGCTGATGGACGTTTTTTCCGAATCAAGCTATAAAATTAAAACCCATTAGAGAACACAATTTCTAGTTTTTAAATAAATAATTTTTATTAATATTGGATTATATTTATTATTTTTAATTAATTTCTATGCAAACTAGTCCTTAAACTTGAAATATCAATATTTTTTTGTTTTTTAATAACCTTTTTTTGGTTAAGTTTCTTTTAAGAAAAAAATATATGGCATCAATATTCAGAAAATTCACTACACAAAAAAAATAAAAAAATGTTTAGTTTAGGTCCAATTATGTTGTTCGCACGCGTTGATTTTTAAAAATACCAATTAAAGCCAATAAAAATTCAATAAAAAAAATATATTCAAAAAAAATTTATAAAAAAATTCCTCATCAATCTTCATGTTGTTTGTTTTCTTTCCCCAAAAGTAATTAGAAAAATAATTTTATTTGGGTCAAAAAGTGGTGTTCGTACACATGCATGGTATGGTAAAAAAATAGGGACTTTTAAAAAGTGGTTTTTATACATCTCTATCAAACTTTAATTTCTATCATCTAGGTATTTGAATAAATTACATATTTCGAAACTAGATTCAAAATTATAAATTTCATATTACTGACTTTTTGTAAGATTCATTGCGTAAGTGCCTCAAATGTTCAGTCCAAGTGTGATAAATTCTGAAAAACAGCAAAAACACTTCCACTTTTTGAGCTTTTTGTGGACCCAACTTCTTGCATCAACCCGTATTCATGTAGTGTCAAAAAATGTTGTCACTTACATTTTCAAACTTGATGTGGGAATAATTAATGATACATTGAACTTACTATCGCCTTGATCTAGTGTTGCGAGGTGTTTTATAAATCCACATTAGGTCATGGGTCCTTTTTAAGCTAGATTAGTTTAACTATTCCTTAATTTAATGTTGTAAACTGTATTTATTTACACCTTCAAATTAAATTTACGAGGCTTGTAAACTAAATGAACCTAATCTAGTGTTGTAATTTTTTTTACAAATTCGCATGGGATTTAGGGTTCTTCTAAGCTAAATAGACCCACGCTTACCTTAATTATGTGTTGTAATGTGTATTTATTTACACTTTCACATTGGATTTTGGACCCTCTTAGATTTATAACCTTAACATTATCATTAATAATCCCTTGTGACCCCATTATGCGTCCCAAGGTATATTTCAATTAAAAACTCGATAATATCAACATATAAACTTAATTTACACACTCCCTGACATTTTAGAAAGTGAAATAGGCCTTATGGGATGCATTTACCTCTATGGGTGAATGAGTCCAATCCAAGTGGGACCCATTAACACATATTGGTGAATGGGTCCCATTTAGCCTATTTTTAAGGTTTTAAGTAGAAAATTTGGGTTTTAAGTTTAAATATCTTCTATGTCGGCCTTTGGGATCAAGTGAATGGTCATTTGAGTGGATTTTATATATAAACAAGCTTTCAAATAATTATTTCATCAATAATTCATGATATCAAGTCAAGAAAGAAAAAGTTAAGCATTCCAAGACTTCACAAGAGCATCAAGAGAGCATTCAAGATCATTTCTAAGGCATTTAAGGGAAATATTCTCCATCAATTATTATAGGAATTCAAGATCCATCATCATGTCAAGCATATCAAGAATCAAAAATGTTATTGAGATAGTTTTGAGATGTAGCATTAAATATTGAAGATCAAGAACTTTTTTACGCTTATTGTCAAGATCAAGATCTACATCCTTCATGGCCATTTCATGTTGAGTTCCAGATTTATAAGATATCATTTACAAGAAATAATTCAATTTATCATTTTTAATGTTTCATATCCTATGTTTCATGTCCTTATTTCATTATTTCATCATTTGGTTTAATTACCTAAAATGGACTTGACTAAGGCAAACCCCTATTCCCGAACAATCTACATTTTTCCTCCCTCTCTCTCTTTTTGATTGTTGATCTAGGTGCTTTCAAGACTTGAAGATAATTGAAGATTAGGTTACAAGGTTGTTAGAGTTTTCTTCCCATTTTCAAGGTCAAAATATTCACTAAAAGGTGATCTATACTCCTGAAATAAGAGTTTCAGATTCGAAAACCTAGAGAAGCAGATTGTGTAGATTGACAAGAGCAGATTTAGAATTTGACTTCTTGAAAAATCAAAATGGGACTGAATCACTACAAGTGGAAAATGAGTCCCCACTATAGGTGTTTTTCAAAGATCTTTTCAAATTTAGATACCCTTTTGCATGAAACTTTCTCCTATGTAGAAATCTAGAACTAGTACTGATTCATCGACAATGGAGAGTGAGCCCCACTAGGTCAAAAAGTTAGCATTTCTAGCATTTCAAAGCTTCTTCTAGTCACATTCAGATTCTTAGGTACACACATTTCATTTCATGACTTATTATTTTATTCTATATTCATTTTGAAGTCATTTAATTCAAGTTTGCATTGTATTATGGTTTTTCATTTCATCTCATTTCATTATCTTTTCCAAGTCTAAATTTTTTGGTGAACCCCTCATTAGATCCTAATCATCCTTAGGAAAATCCTATTGCATGATCTCTTTCTCCTTTTTATTGATACCTCTAAAGAATCCTTGAATGTTAGTTGGAGGAAACTAATGTTCTATATCCAAAGCCATAAATCATCCATTTTTCAACTAATTATTTTGGTGAACCTACATTTAGAATGTCTTCTTTGCTAATTTAGAGTCCATCATCATCCTAGATCTAACTTGCATTGACTTTACATTATGATTTATATTAGTTAATTAACATCTATGGTTTCTATATTTTTCATTAGTGAAAGTGCATATAGGTTGTATTTTTTCATATCAAATCATTGAATATCATGTAAAATATGGATTTTCATTTTTTTTTCAAGTCATACAACATAAAGCATCAAAACCAATTGAATTTTTTTGAAATTTTTGAAAAAATCCCTAATTGGGACTCGTTCGCCCCTCTAGGTGAATCATTCCCATTCCAAATTTTAAACTACCTTTTAAAGCATTAAAAACCTCATTTATGTGCTTCCTAATCTTGTTGGTAACATATAGTATAAGTCTGGAAAGTTCCAAGAACATATATTTTATGTATTGAGGCCAAATAATCCATGCAATGAAGTAATTTTTAAATCATTTCAAAAATCATTTCACTATCAAAAGTTTTAGATATGTAGGAATTTTTTAACATTTTAGAAACATTGTATAATTTATGTAGATTACTTTCTCATGTTAGCATGTGCTATTCTCAAGTATTTAGTGTTTCTAGAATATCAAATGGCTTGTATGATTCTATTTTCCCTACTAATGGGCATAATCTACGAAAGCAAAATAAAACCTTTAATAAGCCTGTTGGATACCCTCCTAGTATCTATCGGGTTTGTAATAATTTCATGCAGTGTAGGAAAATGCATACCTTTGCATTTTCACACTTGTTTGGGTTCGCCTTTCTTTATTTATCCTTGTTTATGTCTTAATTGGTCCTATTTTGCATCCACAAGCCTAATAAATTATATATTTTCATGGCTAATCCCAACAAACATGAAAGGATAAATAATAATTTAATGATTCTAGCTATGTGTCCTCGATTTTTAGACTAGGAATAAGACACCACATAGGGTGTCTTTATCCTCCAAAGGTCTTGAGACTCTGATTTCAAATGCACCTTAAATGGGCCCATTTTTGGAGTTTGTGTCCCAAGTTTCAAACCTCTAGACTAAGATGCCACCTAGCGAGTCTTAGTCCCCCTCAAGTTATTTTTAGGATTTAATTTCAAATCTTGGCAAGATTTAGGCTCCTTTAATTAATTAATTCATATGCTGGCCTGTTGTGGTGTAATTTTGGGATGTTAAGCATGGATAAGTATAAATAAAAGGTTCTTTCCATTATTTTCTCATATAGCAAGTTGAACAAGCATTCCTAATAGAAATTTTGAGTTCAAAAGAGAATTCAAGAGCAATCCATCAAGAATTTGGATCCATCATCAAGATTTAAGCATCATGTCAAATATAGTTTTTCAATGATGTGTGTTTTTGAGCTAACGTGTGTGATGTATGGTTTTGATTCACACAATCAATTCAAGTCAAGGTCTATCAAGAATTCCTTTCATTGAAGACCTAGATTGAAGCTAGACATTTCACACAACTTTTCAAATTTCATAACCAGGGTTTGGTGAGTTGAAACATAACACTTTTTTCATTCATCATTTTCCTCCATTATTTCATTTTATTCCAATTCTTAATTACTAACAACATGTTTGACCAAGGTAAACCCCCATTTACTAACAATCAACTATTTTTTCCTCTCTTGTGTGTTTTTTGTTTGTAGATTTAGGTTGAAGATCATTTGAAGTGAAAAGTTACAAAGTTGTCATCTTCATAGAGAGTCAGCTCTAGGCCAGATCTAGAAGTTTCAAGATCTGAGATCTAAGAAGAAGGAAGTGCAAACATTGGACCTCAAGATTACCTTTCAAAAATTCAAAAATTTAAAATGGGACTAAGCTAGCAGCAAGGGCGTCTTAGTCCTCCCAAGGGTATTTTATAGAGATTCTTCTAGATCTTGTTCTAACATTCAAAGATTTCACATTTCCCTTGAAAAATAACAACATGAATAAGACAGTAGTAATGGCATCTTAGTCCTCCCTATCATATTTTGACAACATTTTTGCATTTCTAGAATCCTTATCACATTTCCAGACTTCCCTAGTACATATATCCTAACTTGTTGATTTCATCATTTTCATTCATTATTTGTATTGCATTACTAGGTTTTGTGAGTTGAATGTTAAGTTGTATTTTCCATTATTTTTCTTGGTGTTGAACCCTTCAAAGCCTAAAGAACCCCCTCCTAGGTCTCCTTTGTTCAGAATTGACTCAACTTTGTGTTGATAGTCAATCCAATTTGGGATCCTAAGACATTCTTGAATGAAAATTGGAGAATAGTGGTGTTCTATGACCTATGTTAGAAAGCATCCCCATTCCCTATTGTTCATGTCATAACATAAGAGGATGCAAGTTTAGACAATCATAACAATCATACTTGTTCTTCTCCTGCTACCTATCCTATTTGTGATGAAGGTATCTTATTGAAAGAAGATACAATCATTGAGAGTATCGATTGTCCCTCTCCTCCCCCTCCTTTGGAAGATATTAGAAAACAAGAAGATGAGATCATAGAAACATTTCTAAACATCACCTTACCTAGTCTCCATTCATCCCTTTCTTGTGAGAATTTTTTAGCGAAAGAGGATGATATCATACTGTAGACATCCAAAAATAACATTATGCATTCCATTGTAACTAACATCATGCATTCGTTTCTTCTAATAATCAATTAAAGGAATTTATTGATTTAATCCTAAGGTTCATCAAGCTTAATTAAATAAATCAAATTATTTAATTAAGTTCCTAAGGTTCTTCTTATTTGATTTAGTAAATCAAACTGATTTAAAATCAAATATCAAATCCCTAAAATCCCCTAAGTTAATTAATCTAAATTAATTAACTTCTAATCATGATTAGCATTCTCTAGCTTTTGACTCAACTAGAGTCAAATCTAAACTCCTAACTAACCCACCCACTTGCATCAATAAATCAATTTATTGATTTATTAAAAAGAGTTATTTTCCCTCAATAACTCTCATCTTTGACTTTTTTGAACAAAGATTATTCCCCCCAAAACCCTCAACAACATGCATTTATTGACATTTTTCAAATTTGAATGGGCACATTGGCCAAAACTTGCACAAGCTTTGACCAATCCCATCATGCCAAGTGGCTCTATTCTATTGGAGGGGATTTAGTCCCACATTGGCTAAACTTGGCCTCTCTTCTCTCAACTTCTTCTATAAAAGCAATGCATCTTCTCTCATTTTACAACACACTTTGAAGGTATCTAAACTATAGACAACTTGAGCTCATAGCAACTCATTGTCTATCTCATTTGGCTTAGAAAGGGATTGGGAAAGGGCTCTCTCACATCTTCATGGAGGGCACCAATCCATCATAGAATAGGTTGTATTTCCTTTTCTCCATGCATGTTTGGTTTAGCTTTAGCATTTTTTTTGGAGTAAATGAACTATATTATTCTATGAAGATGGCTGAATCTACACAATCAATGTGTAAGATTTCACCATCCTACAAATGGTGCTAGTAGGAGGGCTTGAACTTTTACATTCACTATGAAAGAAAATATTATTTCTTGTGTTCTGGGTCAGCTTTGTTGGAATGCATTTTGCAGGATTTTTTATATCTATAGATGGCTCTAATGGAGAACCAAATTTAAATGACATTTTATTGTCTTGTTTGGAACATAAGCTATAATCAGTATTTTAATCTGAAACAAAGTTTGTCCTCTGGAGTTTTGATTTAGAAGCTATCCTGTGGAGTTTATTTTAATTTTTATTTGTAGGTATATCCTAGCAGAAGGTGCATGTTTATTCTAACAAAAAGAAACGTTTAAAATCCACTGCGGGCCTTGCATTCTGAATCTTAAAGTCTACTCTGCCAAGTCTTTATTTCCCTAATACCAGTTGATACATAGATTGGAACATAGAAGTTTTTATTTCTACTATTTTCTATATCTGTCATGTCTTTTTGAAATATTGGCTTCAAACAAATTTCTTCTTATACATTGTAATCTGATTGTGTTCTCTTTTCCTTTGAAGAATAGCTGCGAATGAGGAAGGTATACATAAGCGATATCTCAACAAAAAAATAAATAAATCACTAATGTACTGATTGTGTATTAGTCATATAATCCTTTCAAATAGCTTGCTTTGAAGTTATTATCCCTGTCGGCGAAGGTATTCACCTTTCCTTTCATTACAGTGTTTATGGTTTTATTTTGTTTCTGAAGTGAGAAGCATTATCGCTAAGCTCAACTCTATTTTTTATGTAAACACAGTCTTTTGTTGATCTGCCTTTCCAAAATACTTTGCATTGATGTAAGTCTTTTCAGATTTACGATCAATTCATCCCCTGCAAGGACTTCCACCTATTCCCTGACACCAAATCTTTCTAAACTTTGCAATTACTTACCTGCTACTCTCACAGCTGTAACTTTGCATAAGCCCACTTGGTCAGGGGAAGCTAACACTCAATGTTATGTATCTTGTCTCCCCTACGTGAACTTAGTCTCCCACTAATCTATGATAGCTACACAAGACTTGCACTAGGTTTCATTTAAATTGCTAGGCATGCATTCGATATGAGTCTCTTCAGTTACTATATTTAAGGGTTGCACATATGGGTCCTAACTGCGAACAAGATGAATCACATTCTAATAAATTTTGTAGCCTATGTTTCTTTTTTGGAAATGGCGCTAGTAGTTCCGCCCTGAAGCACTCATAGCCTTTAAGCATTAATAACTGCAAGTAGTTCTACATCACTTCAAACTACCAGCTGGGATCCCATCTAGGCTCACGTGAATACTCCAGCAGTGTCTCTCGTCTAGGTATAGGATGCAAATCCCCAACAAAGATCTGATAGTAAAATTGATAAAAATGCGCTGCATTAAATAACTGTCACTGTCGATAACTTGTTACCATCAATATTGAGTCTTCCAAAGAAAATAAATCAAGTAGTGTTTGTTGAGTATTTACTTCTCCAATTATGTCGTAGCTAGCAAGAGGGTATTCTAGTGATTTCTGGAATATTGTATGATCTGTTGAAACATAGTTTTCAAGTCACTTCTCAATGTTTATTATCCTGCTTATTAATCATCAATACTTTAGTTTTCCTGGTCTGTTTGCATATTTTTTATCTTCAGAACTTTCTTAGTTTCCTCATTGAGCGTACGGTTATTATTCTGGTGAACTAAGAATACATTGCTGTGAAGGTTGGTGTAAGTAAGTAATTGTTACTTCTTTGAATATGTAGTAAGTAAGAATACGTATTTTGAAACTATCAGCATTCATTTCTTCTAGTTGCCTTTAATCCCACTGGATAGTTTGACTGTCGCATCTGGAAAAACAAAGAAAAAAAAAAAAAAGAGGCGCAAAATAAGCATGTCAAACATATACTTTCGATATATACTTACTGATGTTGTCTTCCTCACTGATGTTCCTACATTTAACCAATGTTACTTCTTTCTTACTGATGATGATTTATAGAAGAACTTTAGTTTGTTGTGCTAGCTGTTATGATCAGACTGTTGGATTAAATGAGTTACTCATACTATGGATGTGGACTATGGTGCTAAGTGTTACTTGCTTCAACTGTTACCTTAAAAATTGCAATTAGATTGAAAAGTTTTAGATTGAAATGTTTCTAGCTGAAAAGGTCCAGAATGGCTATGTCACTGGTATTACTGATAATGAACCTTTCTTATCTCCGTGGTGGCGAACTAAGTGATGATCATGCTTGTCTCTAATTCTGAAGTTGTAATGAGGCATTGAAATTTGTACTACATTCATTCACAGTTTGGTCTGCTAGCTGAATCCCTCACTCACCACGCAAGTTCAGTACTGTCATAATATTTAAGCACTGACAAGTTATATCTGTTGCCGAGTAAATCTTTATACCTTTTGACATTAAATCTACCAGATTTGCTTTTTGAAAACTACAAGTGAAATTCTCTGATCGTATCTAACATTTTCTAATTGTTAGTCAGGGAGCCGTGAAAACATCTTCGAATATGTTTGTGTCATATGATGTGAATTTTTTCCCACACCATGGTTAGTTACTAATTTCGAGAACAAAGCAATTGTATCTCTTTAAATGCCATATATTAAACAATCTGCTCTCACTGATATTTTCTCCTGCCTGTACAAATCATGCATGATTATTAAAGGTCTGTGTAGCAAAATATATTCCTAAGTGTTATCTAGGCTTGACGCCTTCACCACGGGAAACTCCATTTGTGCTTCAATAAATCTAATCACTTAAGAATCTCTCACAGGGGTCACATATTGCTACACTATTTATTTCATTAATGCAGGTATGATGATAAAGTCTTTATCAAAACATAACATTATAAGGTAGGAGCTCTAAACTTGGAAGGAATCTAAAGATCATCCTTTTTTATTGAGCTCATGAAGCTCACACTGATGAAAATGTGGCTGCTCGGTGGGTGTCTAGCGAAGATTCTATGCCTTAAACCTTATCTAAATGATTTCCTAAGTATTCTGGATTGAGTAGAATGCAGGTGTGACCTTACCTTAGGAAACATTTTGAATATCTCCTCAGAACCATGGTATAGAGGAAATATAAGGAGCAGACTATATTGGTAAGTAGATATGCAATGTTGGTGGTAGGAAATTTTATCTGTTATTGGTATGATAACAAAGTGGAATATTTCAAGAAAGGTTTTGATGCTAAGTTTGGGGCCTGATTTCTCGTAACCTTCTCTAGAGGACATTTTGTGACTATTTTAATGATTATGTTTTAGAGGAATCTTTTCAGAATTATAATAATTGAAGACATGATTGTTTGTATGTCCCAACATGTAGATGAAATGTTTTGTGTAACACTTAAGTTATACCTTGATTTATGCATTAAAACTAAAAGGTTTATATTACTGAAATACAATGTTGGGTGCTTCATTAATTTTTGAGATGAATCTTATTTCTAATGAACTTTGTGTTTTTTTAATAGGTTGAAACTAAAGGTTGAAGGAACAAGGTTGACATCAAGATTGAAATTGGAGGTGTTGACATTGTGATCAAGCGAAAATGAAGATGAATATGGTGGACTTGGAGGTTTTCTTGCAAATAGAAACTTGAAATAGCATTTTTTAATGCTTGATTTGACAATCTTAGAGCTTCCATTTACTACCCTTTTTTTCTATTTTTAGCTAACTCACCTTTCAATTTGGGCTTAAAATCAATCAATGGCTTGATCTTTCCAAAGTTGGTTAAAATTGAACCTTAGACACTTACTAGATTTCAATTTGGGATTAAAATTGAACAACGCAACTTCACATTTCAATTGGTGCTCTTAAAACGAACTCATAATTGCTTTGAGGAATTTAAAATTGAACATGTGTACTTTGTGTTTTGTAAAATTTTTTGCAAAGTAGTGTCATTTAAAAAGGCGAATGCGCTTCTCTCACGGTTCACGGTGATCTTGAGAATCAAAAGTCTTTTTGGTGACCCTAAGTTGCATAAAAGATTTCCTCCACACTTCAATTTGGGCATTTTAAAATTGAACAAAACATGCGAGTGTGAGCACGACATATTGCGGAGGTTCTCCCCTTTGTTTTTCAGCGAAGGTTGTGTGAACGATGGGATATGTTAGCTCGCTATTGTTTAACTTAGAGGGCCTACCTTGTGGGAAAAAGTAATCACCCAAGGGAATGACCCAACCGGGAACACGCTAAAGCCAAGCGACTTCCACCCGGGATATAAGTGTGGATATTGGAACAAAGGCCAATATCACGAGGATTATTCTAACGAGATGGACAGCAATGGACTCTCGCCGACATTGGATAATCCCCCACGAACAGAATGCCCGAATTAGAACCCTTGTTTAGAAAATGGCCAAAACCTTATCTATCTTGTTGGTGCAAGAGGTCATGTCCTCTGAAGCCGCCCCACATAACATGCGGTCTTGTTGTGGAAATGGAAAGTATGTCATGGTAGATTCATGGGTACTAATGCTTGGCTGACCCGAATAAGTGAGTGCCGTGGAGGGGAGCCAGTGTGGTCAAGCATTTAGCCATTCACACAAGATATGCGCAGCTAGATTTATCCAAGTGGGAACCCAACAAGGTATTGTCTCATCAACCTAGGAGTGTGAAAGTGCTTGGAAAAAAACACATTGCTTGATCTTGAAAACATTTGGAAAACAAACATACACAAAAACCTTGAAATTTCAAACACCTTGTGGGGAACAAATACCTATTGACGAACTTGCCCACTCTTGCTTTCCCTAGGAATCACATTCCTAGAGGTTTCTAAGTGTGCAAATTCTATCATCATTTGTTTCCAATAAGGATAAACATAAGGAACTTTTGCCCTATTTTCCTCGATTTCCACACAAAGGACATTGTGGGATGAGAAAGAGAATGGGACACTAGACATATAGTTTGAAAACCTAAGAAAGCAAGTGTCTTGGATAAAAAGAACCTCATTTAACCAAGATAAAGAGACAAATTGGATTACACATGTGTTTTCTAACATGATTTCCCGCAAGATCAAAATCCCAAAACCAAAGTTCAAGAAGCTTAGTCTAAAAGCTCGTGAGGAGCGTCTTGAGAGACTTTTCAAATTCAGGGAAAGATTGGTTTATAACTTTTACAGAAAAGACTCAAGGAACAATCCAGCATTATATGCATTTTATTGTCAACAAAATCCTGAATTGTTTCAAAGGTTTGCATTTCTCCCATAGGAAGTTAAGCGTGTTCTTCAACACCGAGGTTTTGTAGAAAGAGAGTCACATCTAGGTTAAGGTTCAAGATCAAAGTTGTCATTCCCATTCATTCATCCATCAAATCAAAGTCTCATTTCATCATCAAACCTTTTTGAGAACTCTAGAATCAAACATCACACTAAACTTAGAGGGCTAAATCAACATCATCATATCTTGGCTTAACACACTTAGCCAACATAGTCTCAAATCATTGAACAAATTTTCTTTGAGATAACACAACTTCTTAAAGTCTATTAGTTCTCCAAAACATTGGCATAACACACTTTGTCAATTCATCCATTTTTGTGCAAGTTCCCTTAGGATAACACAACTTCCTAGGGAAAACAACTTCACAACCAATCTTGTTTGACTTAACGCATCTAGTCAAATTATCACATTCAAATCAAATCAAAAGCCCTTTCAAAGTTTAGCACATACATTCAAAAAAATTTCCAAAGGTTTCATTCACTCATCTCATCCGTTTTAACCCATCATCATCATCACCATCTTTGATCTTTTAGCTACCCTAGTTCTTCTCTTTTTGGACTTAAAGGATTAGGATCGAACAAATCCCTATTTTTATGGTCCAAACAAGATCTCAACACAAGAAGGACATGGAGAATATCAAAGACATATCAACTTCTATGGACATGAGTCATCTAAATATCGAAGTGAACCTAGCAGGATCAAGCAATCCCCCAAGCAACTCTCCCGTATCATCACAAAATCTTCAAGAGGAGAGTCATCAAGAGGATGACATAAATGAAGACATAGGGATGACACCAAAGGAAATCATGGAAATGATTCAAAATCCTAAGAACCATAAAATTGTTAGTGCTATGTTCAAATGCATAAATTCAATAGAAAGAGGAGGGGACATGCCCCCTCCCAACCTTAACACAAGCACTAGTGCAGTTGCATCCCCGTTGTCAAACATCAATCAAGAAGTACCTTGCATCACCTCAATCATCACACCAACCTCCCCGATTGTGAACAAGGGGAGTGCCATGTTCCAAGAATTGCAAGAACACCGCCTTGTGGCTAATGAAGAAGCAATCATCACCCCTACATTTATTCTGGAAAACTCATTTCACCCTTACATCCCACTCACATTTCATAATCCCGCTGGTTCATCCTCATTTCACGCCACACCAGCTTATCAATTGAACATACCAACTCCCCCACCGCTTGAGGAAGTTGGTTTGCTTGGAATGACAGAAGCTATCAATCCTTTCTCTTTCCAAAGTGGTGCGTCATCCCTTCCCCCGCTTCCTTTCACATCTGCATCGCTACTTGGAATAGGTCTTCCACCTTTAACCATCGAAAATTTTGCTAATCCAAGCAATCCGACCACCACTTTGAACCCACTTCTTTTGCCCATATCCTCACAACAAATCGCAACCATTCCTGTCACCACAGTTAATGCATCTATTGGTCCTCAAGTCTCCCAAAGCATGCCTCATCAAGGACCAATTGTCTCAACCACCCCGCCCACAACCCAAATCACAGTCACAACCACAATCCCTCCACCCGCCACGACAGTTGGCATGATTCCTGCTCCACCACCAATCCCACCACCAAAACACAACATGACCAATTCATTCTCCATCATGTTGCAAAATGCACAACAAGCTGCCCACCAAAAGGCACTCCAAAAACAACAAGCCGCACAAGCGCAAGCGCAAGCTCAAGCTCAAGCACAAGCCGCACAAGTGCAAGCACAAGCTCAAGCTCAAGCACAAGCCACACAAGCGCAAGCACAAGCTCAAGCTCAAGCACAAGCCGCACAAGCGCGAGCACAAGCACAAGCTCAAGCTCAAGCACAAGCCGCACAAGCACAAGCACAAGCGTAAGCGCAAGCTCAAGCCCAAGCTCAAGCTCAAGCCCAACAAAAGACACAAGCTCAATACCAAGCGCAATTGCAAGAAATCCACCTGCAAGCCTACCACCAAGCCTTGCAAGACTTTCAGGCACAACACCAAGCTAAACAACAAGCTTTATTGGCACAAAAATAGCTCGACCAACAACAAGCATTGTTGGAAAAATAGCAGCTAGACCAACAACAAGCGTTACTAGCTCAGCAACAACTTGACCAACAGCAGGCCTCATGGGAACAACAGCAGATGGACCAACAGCAAGCGCTATTGGAACAGCAACAGCAAGATCAACAACAAGTGTTGTTGGCACAAATGCAAGCTTACCAACAAGCCCTAAACGCACAACCAAGCTCGCAGCAAATGCCGACCAGTACGCTCCCCACCCATCAAACACCTCCAACACCTCACCACTCATTCATCCCACCCCCCGACCTAAGCAAGGATGTCGCAACACAGATCAAATTGCTTTCGCAGCAGGTGTTGGACTTGCAAGCAGGAAAAACCACAAGGACACCAGGCAACTTGTGCCCTTATCCGTTCGATAGAAGTCTCACCATGATACCATTTCCAAAGGGATTCGAGATCCCCAAATTTGATAAGTACAATCTAACGGGCAACCCTAAAAACCACGTCAGGGAATTTCAGGTGCACTGCATGGAAGTCGCATATGATGACACGTATCTAATGTGGCACTTCCCCCGAAGCCTGATTGGTCCAGCTATGGAATGGTTTTCTCACCTACCCATGGGCATTAAAACATTTGAGGAAATTTTGGAGGCTTTCCTTAAAAATTACGCTTTTAATATGGGTGCAGATGTCAGTTTAGAAGAACTATCTGCACTCAAACAAAGAAGAGGAGAGTTATTTGCATCCTTCTTGCAAAGATGGTGATCCAAGGCCAATCAGAGCAAGTGGGCCATGCCAGAGGAACAACAAGTTTGCACCATCATAGCCAACTTAGATGAAAACCTGGCGTTCTACCTAAAAATGCAGTGCATCACATCTTACGATCAACTAATTCCAAAGGCGCTCAACATCGAAAGAGCCCTTACTGTGCGAGGAGGTGCACCTACATTCACTCCACCGCAGGATAACCGCCCGTCCAACAACTACAATGATAAACCTCGAACATGGTCGAGGAACAAAAATATCACGAACGACGGTGTGGTTGATGCTAAGGTAGTTATCAGTGCTCCTAAGCAAAATACCCAAATTCATCATCATCCGCAAACTCATAACCACAACAATGTGCAGGCTAATGCGGTAGTAGCATAGTCACAACCACCTTCCACCAGCCAAGTCAACAATGTGGGTAATCAAGGAGGACCACCTCCCCGCAACAAGTTTCCCCCCAAGAGGAAGTTCACAGCCCTTGGTGAATCGATTGAGTCTGTCATGAAGAAATTGGTCAAAGAAAACCTAATCAAAATTTCTAACTCCGAACAATACACAGAGCCCATGACCAAACCGCCTTGGTACAACAAGAATCTCTTGTGTGACTTCCAAAAAGTTAAAGGACACACCACCACCAACTGCATGAGACTCAAGAATATCATCCAAGACCTCATCGAGGATAAGGTCATCAACATCGAGCAGCCGGCCGGAAACCAAGACCTAAAAATCTACACGAATCTGATGCTGAATCATAATCACGGAAATAACCAAGGGAATAATAAGGGTAAACAAAAGTATGCTAGTGCCAATCTAGTATACGAGGAGATAGTCGGATGTGTCGACGAGTTGGTCACTGTCATAAATATCAAGGGAACCAATAATGACTGTGGAGTCACCACATAAGGCGGAAAAGTTACCATTGCCGGGGCACCTGCTAAGACCCCCATTACCAACACAAAGGCCATCCCCTATGATTACAATTTAATTGACCAACTAAAGAGAACACCCGCACAAATATCCATCATGGAATTACTAAAAATCTCCGCCGCTCATCGACAGATCCTGGATGAAGCACTAGCTGCCTCTACTCTCGCTGCTACCCTTGACACAAAGCAATTTCAGGCTATGGTAGGTAACATCGTTACCCCGAATCTCATCACATTTTTGCACCAATATTTCCCCCCGCAGCCATCTCATAACCGGGCACTTCACCTCCAAATCCTAGTTCATAAAAAGAAAGTCAAGCGAGTCCTGGTAGATGGTGGTGCAGGTCTTAATATTTGTTCTCTGAAACTTATAAAGAAATTGGGATTCGTCGAGGATTCCATCAATAAAAACAAAAGTATCACCATAAGTGCATATGATGACCAAGAAAGAGTGTCTCAAGGCACTATCAAGATCCCCATCCAAGTGGGGCTAGCAACCATGGAAACAACTTGTCAAGTTCTTGACCTTGATTTGCCATACAACATCCTCTCGGGATGCCTATGGATACACGGAATGAAGGCAGTGGCCTCAACCTATCATCAGTGCATTAAGTTCTCATATCAAAACAAGGAGGTTACCATATATGGGAATCCCGAACCCTTCGCCTATTGCAAAAACTTGGAAGCCAAGTTTTACAAGATCCCTCAAGTACCTAAAAATGATGAAGGACCATCCACTTCATACATAGACCCAGCTAATCTTGCCTCCACTTCTGCGACAGAGACACCCGCCATCCCCGACATATCCGAGATCAAGAACATGATACAGGACAATGGATGTGGTGATTATAGAATGAAGAGAAATGCTTTTTTTATAGGAGAGTTACCATAATCTCCTAGATCACATGGGCAACCACAATTGACTCAAACACCTATCCGCACTAGAATAGAACCCTCTAGATTCCACAGTTGGGGAGATCTCAGTCAGGAAAATGTGGACGAGGAGGACATCACAAACAGTCTATACCAATATGAAAGACCCACTCCCACCCTACCCATGGAGGAAACAAACAGAGGGTTACAAATGATGTTCGACACGGGCTATAACAGGAATGAAAGCCTAGGAAGAAATAGTGATGGACGGTTGGAGCCCATCATTGTAGAAAGAAGAACACAGAACCTTGGCCTCGGCTATACCCCTCCGAGTATAACTGTGCATGGCAGAAGTGTTCCTAATAGGGCAGTCAGGTCCTCTCCTCAGGTCTCGACAACTAACCTTAGATTACCCGTGTTCACAGGCCTACCTCTCGATAACTTCACATTTGACATAACTGACGTTTGTAGTAGCAGTGACGACGATGACACCATAGGTGGCTTACCTAGGCTCTTTGAAGATTCCACCTTATTGATGAATAGTGTCTCACCCGCTGAGCCAATCCAACAAACCCACCAAATCCACTTGGTGTACCCCCAACTCATCGATCACGACCAACGAGGACTGCCGATTCTAGACTCATTCGAAAATGATGAGGCTCTCTCCAAATTCATGGGACTAAGGGATACTGTTCCATGTGGAGATCACAAGGAAGGATTTGATATCACTCTAGACACACAAGCATACTATGGGGAGACGATTGAGTCCTTCAGTCGCAAAAGAAAAAGATCGAGAATAAGCTCAGAGTTATTGAGTGAAAACCACACTGTGGCACTCTCTAACCATAAAATAGTAAAAATAAAGGACGCATCCAATGGTGAAAAACTCTATGAGGCACCAGAGGATGAAGGATTCAATCTCCCCCCTACTGCTCTACACCAGGAGAAGTCAACAGTATTGGCAGAACAGTGCAACCCGGTCAACTTAGGAACAGAATCAGAACCACAAATTACCTTCTATACAAAATCCCTCCTAGAAGAAGAACAAAAACTACTGGCACCTTTCCTAAAGGAGAGAAAGGTAAATTTTGCGTGGACCTATGCAGACAGGCCAGGCCTGGATCCTGAAGTAGTAGTGCATCATTTGGCCATTCACCCCGGAGCAAAACCTGTCAGACAGAAGCTAAGGAAGATGCACCCACAAATAGCCTTGCTTGTAAAGATTGAGCTACAGAAACTTCTGGATGTTGGCTTCATACACCCGCTTGACTATCCAGAATGGGTATCTAACCTCGTACCAGTCTCAAAACCGAAAGGGGGCATCCATATTTACACTGATTTCAGAGACCTAAACAAAGCATGTCCCAAGGATGACTTTTTACTACCCAACATTGACATGATAGTGGATATGATGGCCAGACATGAGATGCTTTCCCTAATGGATGGTTTCTTGGGGTACAACCAGATATTGATCACAAAAGAAGACCAACACAAGACAACATTCACATGTCCTTGGGGCACCTACTGCTGGAATGGAATGCCATTTGGGTTGAAGAATGCAGGAGCTACCTACCAAAGAGCCATGACATTAATCTTCCACGACATGATCCACAAAACAGTCGAAGATTATGTAGATGACATACTTGCTAAATCAAAGAAGAGACAAGACCATATAGCAACTCTAAGTGCTATCTTTGACAGGCTCGAACAATATAAGGTTAGACTCAACCCAAAGAAGTGTGTCTTTGGGGTACAATTAGGGAAGCTACTAGGATGCATAGTTTCAATGAGAGGGATAAAGGTAGACCCTGCAAAGGTAAAAGCAATCCTCGAAATGAAACCACCAAGAACGTTGAAACAACTAAGAGGATTGCAAGGAAGACTCCAGTCCATCCGAAGATTCATAGCATAATTGGCAGATAAATAGATTCCATATTCACACCTAGCTCAGAAGGGAGTAGCTTTCAGATGGGATGACAAATGTGAGCAAGCATTCAACAAAATAAAAGAATATCTACTTACACCACCTGTATTGATGCCACCAATTGTGGGGAAATCACTAATCCTATATATCTCTGCAACAACAGCCGCCCTGGGGGCCCTTTTAGCCCAACATGATGAAAAGGGAATCGAGCGGGCTATCTACTACATCAGCAGAACAATGGTGGGACATGATCTCAATTACACGTCAATAGAGAAAGCTTGCCTAGCATTGGTATTTGTGGCTCAGAAATTCAGACACTACATGCTAGCACACCAAATCAAGTTGATTGCCAAAATAGACCCTCTAAAGTACCTATTGTCAAAAGCAGCGCTTACAGGTAGAATGGCTAAGTGGGTAATGATATTATCTGAACATGATATCGAGTATGTAGAATGAAAAGCCATAAAAGGACAAGTCATTGCAGATCAACTGGCAGAAGCTCCCCTCTACATAGATAATCCACTCATATCAGAATTCCCAGATGAGTCCCTTTTTAACCTTGATGCAACAGACCACTGGAAGCTATACTTTGATGGCTCTCACACACAACATGGGTCAAGAGCTGGTGTGTTTTTCATCACGCCGCAAGGAGACTGCATACCTAGATCATACAAGTTGGCATTCCCTTGTACTAACAATATAGCAGAATATGAGGCTTTGACCATAGGACTCAAGATTGCAGCACAATGGCGAATCATGGCACTAAAAGTATATGGCGACTCACAACTTATCATCAACCAATTCAACGGAGAATACCAAACCAAGGATGATAAGCTCACACCATACAAGAAGGTGGTAGAAAGCCTCAAGGAATCTTTCATCAATATTAACTTTGAGCAGATACCAAGGACAAACAACAGAGTGGCTGATGCAATGGCGATAATTGGATCCTTACTCGACATCCCTCGTAACGTCTCCAAACATGAATTCCTCGTAGAGCAGCTTCTCGTACCCACATTCGAGGTACCAGAGTCAGAATACGCATGTGAACTCATTGGTCCCGGTGATCTTTGGTATCATGATATATACACCTACCTAAAGTTAGGAATCCTCCCTACTGACATCACCCCGAACCTAAAACGCACTTTCATCAAAAGAACATCATGATTCGTCATCCTAGGAGAGACCCTCTTCCGTAGGAGTACCGATGGAACCCTGTTATGTTGTTTAAAACCCGAGGAAGCCCTGACTGCTCTAACTGAGGTACACAATGGCACGTGTGGGTCACACTCAAGTGGTATGACCTTGGCTAAAAAGTTGCTAAGAACAGGGTACTACTGGCCGACGATGGAAAAAGAGGCACACAATTTTGTCAGAAAATGCTTGCAATGCCAACAGCATGGAGATCTTATTCATGCACTAGCTCAAGAACTGCATCCTATTGTTACACCTTGGCCCTTTTCACAATGGGGGCTTGATCTCATTGGTAAAATATCACCCACCTCATCCAATGGCCATAAATTCATTATCACCGCCACCGAATACTTCACTAAGTGGGTCGAAGCGATTCCCATGACCTACATCACCGGAAAGCAGATATCCAAGTTTATCCTGAATTACCTCATTTCTCGGTACGGTGTTCCCCAATCCATTATCTCTGATAATGGGACACCCTTCAAGAATCAAGATGTCTGTGACTTGTGTGAAAAATTCAAAATCAAGCATCGCTTTTCCACTCCATATTATCCACAAGGCAATGGCCAAGCAGAAGCTACAAATAAAACCATTTTGAAAATCCTCAAGAAAATAGTCAATGACTCTGGTCGTGACTGGCATCTGCAGTTAAATCCCACCTTATGGGCCTACCGCACCAGCATCCGCATGCCAATAGGTGCCACCCCATTCTCTCTGGTCTACGGATCACAGGCCATACTCCCCATTGAGATCGAGCTCCCATCACTAAGGATATCACTGCAAAACCTTATCACAGATGAGGAATACAGGGTCACAAGACTCAATGATCTGGAATTACTAGATGAAAGGCGCATGGATGCCCTTAATCATCTACAAGTGTACCAGAATCGCCTAAAAAGGAGCTACAATAAGAACATCAGACAACGCACTTTCCAAGTTGGTGACCTCGTGCTGAAAGAAAACCAAAAGAACGTGCCAAATCCAAATACAAAGGGAAAATTTGAGCCCAACTGGCTGGGACCTTTCGTCATCACTGCAAGTTACACATCAGGGGCATATCAACTAGCAACACCAGAAGGCGAGCCTCTGCAGGAGCCTCCGAATAGCTCTCATCTCAAAAAGTTTTATGCCTAAACATTGCAAGGTATAGAACCAGAAAATACAAAAACAATTAGAAAAAGTCCTAAAAAAATGGTTACCTCGATGAAAACCTGGCAAACAGGCATCTTGGTGACAACAAAAAAAATCAAAAGATCAAAAAATCCAAAAAAATCAGAAAAGGATTGAAAAAGAGTAAAGAGAAAAAATCGTCCTCTAGTGAAAACCACTTCGGTGGGGCTTTGGGCAAATACCTTGGTGAAAACCTAGCAAACAGGCGTCAAGTGTAAATAAAGCACCTTCCCCAGCTATCAGGATCTGCACAACTCATCCACTCCATCACATTCCACTTATCCACTCGCATCCATACCATAGCCTGCGTTGTTATCTATACTATATTCCACCATCGAAACTACTTGGCATTTCAAAGGTCAGTCTGTCCCGCCTTTATCTAAGTAGTCTATCGCACCACACTGGGGGCACATTCTCGCAACATCAGATCGGATTCGTGTATATTCTTGTGATCTTTTTCAAAATTCATCAAAAAATTCCAAAAACATTCAGAAAACTCATTCAAAAAATTCCAAAAACATTCAGAAAACTCATTCAAAATTCAAAAAACATTCAGAAAAATCATCAAAAATCCAAAAACATGTTGAAATATCAGAAAATCTTCAAAAATTTCATCATTAAGTCTTGTCATTTTTTTCTACCTTGTCGAACTACGTCGTCTCTGAGCTTGAACGTAGGCAAGGGTGATCTTTGATCATCCCCCGAGACGGTTGGGTCAGTCCTTTAGGCATCCGTCGCATTGGCAATTCATTTGCCCATCTAGTCTGCATCTTAAGTCAATCCTTTAGGCAATAAAATAGCAATCCATTTGTCCATATTATCATCAAGTCAGTCCACCACCAGTCGAACTATGTGGTCTCTGCGTATATAACGTAGGCAAGGCTAATCTATGGATCAGCTCCCGAGACCCCTAGGATAGGTCTTTAAGTTAGTCTGTTCGTTGTAAAATCTTGAAAATACCAAAAACATTGGAAAATCTTGAAAATACCAAAAACATTTGTAAAATTCCAAAAATACCAAAAACAGCCTCAAAACATTTGAAAAAAACCAAAATGGTGCATCCATTTCATCTCGCTTTCACTCGTGATTGTCATCACTCATAATAAATCATCGTCGCTTTCACCCTTTGGTGAGTTAGTCAGAAGCAAGTTTAGTAGGTTCTAAAGTGAACGCCTAATCATCAAAGTCTCGAAGGTCTAAGTCAGTAAGTTAGCAAGTTGGTCAACTCGGAGTATCAATAGCTTATCACGCAATCAGTCTCACCAAAACCCTGATCACTACATTTCCTAGGATGAAGCTTTCCTGTGATGGACATAAGCATCAGGTACGCCATAGTAGTTTAGTCTTGGCTAGCAATACGAAGAACATCAGCTTGTTTGTTTACTTTATTTTAGTCTTTTAGACTTATCTTATTTTCCGCTCATTCCAAGGACCTCTCGATGATGCCTAAACAAAACTGGTTTAGAGAGAAAGGAATGGGGCAACGATCAGTATCTTTTTATCTGCTGTGCTTGTTGGATATTCTTGTAAAATAACTTCGTCATGCATACTTTGTTTTTTTGTAGGAAGGATGTTTTAGGTATCTTGTTGAACACATAAGAAGGCTTTCCTTTTTATGTTTTGGCTCGAGATGTCTAGAATATCTGAACTACATTCTGAATAAGGTTATGTTTGTCAAGTGTGAACAAGAGTACTCCTATCTGATTGTCGAGTCAAATTCCATCACACTAGGCGCAACGCCATCCTGGTTCTTAATACCTTGATGCATCGCACCTAAGTGTGTTATCAAACATAAAGAAAGGTATGCTCTTTTCCCATCCCTAGATAAGCAACACATCATCATCATTCATCGTCATATCCAATAAAGTCTTGATGACTAGGAGACTTGTTGGACTTCTTCATCTTCTTGAATTTAAGGGTTCATCCCTCTCATTCTTCTATCTTCTGTCATGCTAATAATGCATCTATCTTGCATCCGTATTCTCATTTCGCATAATCATGTCATACCATCATATCAGGACAACATCATCCATCTCATCCATCTCACATGCATTGCATAATCATTTAAAGTTGTTTACGATAATATAAATTTGTTATCCTAAGCATCTTCCAAACATCTCATTTTCATCATCATTATCATAAAGTCTAACCACCCATACATCCATTTTGAACCTCTTTGTCACGAGATCCACCTCAAATTGTATCTTTTCGCTTGATCTCTTAAGGGGGCAATGTACTAACGTACTTATTTTCTACTGGGGCATCCAAAAAAACCAAAGAATTTTTTAATTTCGATGCCGACAACATCATTCTTTGAACAAATGCAACGAGTACATTGCTTCAAAGAGGGGCAAAATGTAGACATCCAAAAATAACATTATGCATTCCACTGTAACTAACATCATGCATTTGTTTCTTCTACTAGTCAATTAAAGGAATTTATTGATTTAATCCTAAGGTTCATCAAGCTTAATTAAATAAATCAAATTATTTAATTAAGTTCCTAAGGTTCTTCTTATTTGATTTAATAAATCAAACTGATTTAAAATCAAATATCAAATCCCTAAAATCCCCTAAGTTAATTAATCTAAATTAATTAACTTCTAATCATGATTAGCATTCTCTAGCTTTTGACTCAACTAGAGTCAAATCTAAACTCCTAACTAACCCACCCACTTGCATCAATAAATCAATTTATTGATTTATTAAAAAGAGTTATTTTCCCTCAATAACTCTCATCTTTGACTTTTTTGAACAAAGATTATTCCCCCCAAAACCCTCAACAACATGCATTTATTGACATTTTTCAAATTTGAATGGGCACATTGGCCAAAACTTGCACAAGCTTTGACCAATCCCATCATGCCAAGTGGCTCTATTCTATTGGAGGGGATTTAGTCCCACATTGGCTAAACTTGGCCTCTCTTCTCTCAACTTCTTCTATAAAAGCAATGCATCTTCTCTCATTTTACAACACACTTTGAAGGTATCTAAACTATAGGCAACTTGAGCTCATAGCAACTCATTGTCTATCTCATTTGGCTTAGAAAGGGATTGGGAAAGGGCTCTCTCACATCTTCATGGAGGGCACCAATCCATCATAGAATAGGTTGTATTTCCTTTTCTCCATGCATGTTTGGTTTAGCTTTAGCATTTTCTTTGGAGTAAATGAACTATATTATTCTATGAAGATGGCTGAATCTACACAATCAATGTGTAAGATTTCACCATCCTACACATACATAGCCATGATAATAAAAAATTTCCCTCTCCAAATACCCCTCCTCGATGCAAGGATGATAGGTTGGTGTTAGAAGATGCACCTATTAAGAGTCATGAGAATCATGTTCCTCCCTTCCCTAATTCTTCTACCATTTGGAAAGATTTATTTGTTAAGCATGAAAATCATAGTTTCCCTTTTCTTGATGCCTCCCCTACTCGTGATGAAGCTACTTTAAAAAATCTAACATATTACAAACTCTCCTACTAGGGTAGATAGTATGACACAAGATTATTAGACCTTACAGAAAAAGGACAATCAAGTACATCATTCTCCTAATATCCCCACTATTAATAAACAATAAAATCCAGCCATTGATAATTCCCCTACTTGTGATAAATTCATTTTAGAAGAACCAACCTCTAAATGTCATGAATGTATCTAGTTTGTAGTTCTACTCAAAAATCTCCTCCTAGGGAGGATATCATGGTGCAAGAAAATGATAACATTGACAATAATGATATAATTCCCTTAGATGAAGATGATGAAGTAACATTAGACTATTCTTCACTAAGGGAAGTTAATATTATTGAACCTCAACTCATGCTTTACCCACCTTCACACAAATGCCAAACTCAAAAAAAGCCTAAACTTATCCTTTACCCACCTAAGAATAATGTTTTGCAACAGTCGAGTCAAAATAAAATTTCTCATACATACATCACTAGAAAAAATCCACAACAAAGACAAACAAATTCAACATCCCTCCCATTGCCCAATCCTATCTTACCAGGTCCTTCTTGTTTGTCTCCACAAAGTGGAAAGGAGTATGATCTTGTTGAACAACTAAAGAATACTCCTGCTAAGATATCCTTATGGGACCTTATTCAAGCCTCCCCTCATTACTACAACATGATTCAAATTTCCTTATAATGCACAAAAAATGACATAGAAACCATGATTCAAGGAATAAATGCTTACATTCTTTTCCACCAAAGTGAACTCCCCCCTTTGGAAGTGTAAAAACAAAATGATGATTTCCTTCAATATTAGTGAAATACAATAAAACAATAATTAAAAGAACCATTGTTGATAATGTATCAACCCTTAATGTTTATAGTGTAAACCTTTTGGATAGGCTTTCTATGGATAAATAAAAATTCAACCTGATTCTTTGTCTATCCATGGATTTGACAATGTAGGAAAAAACCAATTGGTGTAATAAATTTACTTATTAAAATTGGAAAGGACACATTAGAAACACAAATCCATGTTATGCCACATGATCTTTCATCTAATATTATTTTAGGAAGACCATGGATTCATGCAGTGAATGGGGTGCCTTCTACTCTTCATCATAAAATGAAGTATAATTACAACAACAAAGTGTACAAACTCGAAGCAAACCCTGATCCAAATACTTGTTCAAACATTGAAAAAGGCAAGGAATGTCCTTTGGAAACATTAACACCAACCACACAAGTGGATCTCATACAATAGAAAGCTAAAGAAAAACAAATTTAAGAAGTCACAAAGTTATTAGAAGATGATTGGGGTTCCTTAGACTTCAAACCAAAATTCATGGGAGAATACAAGATCATACACAAAGACTCTAAAAATAGAAAGGAAAAAATTATATTGTCAACACAAAATTTGGAAGACCCTTCAAAAGAATCCACCTCAACCACTTTAGAACACACGAAAACAAATTATACAATTTTTTTTATGAAGTTGATTATCAACAACCACCGAATCCAAAAGAAATGAAAAAACATTATTGAAGAGGTTATGAGATTATGCAATAAATTGGCTACAATGTAGAAGGATGTGGTGGTAGAGAACAAGGTATTTGTGTACATATATAGCTTCACACACAAGAAAATAATAGTGGTCTTGGTTATTTTCCCTCAAATAAAATAAATAAGTCGTCACTCGATATCAACACTATCAAAAAAGATTCCTCTAACCCAAATTTAACATTAGTTTATCCAGAATTGATAGACACTAGTCGTCTTGATTTTTATACTTTGAAAGAAACAAAAAATTCCTTGGTTAACATTAATGTCATCACACAAAACACTTATGATCTAAATTTGATCGATTTTACACACTTGTGTGAAGGAGAGGACAAAATATTGGAATCTAAAGAGTCTTTTGTAAATATGAAATCTAATACTAAGCAAGAGATATCTTTGTCACCAAATAAAGAAAAAATTTCTACTATTGATCAAGAAGGCATCTTGTCGAGACTCCTCCAAGATCATTTCATATCCCTCCCTTTATGAACACAAAAAAATTTTACTACAAGAGTTTATTTTGTGCATACCATAGATTTCATGGTCATTCTACTAATTATTGTAAGGTTTTGAGTAATCGAATTCAACATCTCAAGGAGTGTGGTTCTCTTCCTTGTGTTGAAGCACCTAGTTCCTCTAATTCAAACTTACTTTCATCCTATTCAACTCACCCTTTTCCTGCACTAATTAGGGGCAATGGGTTAGGTAGCCTCCTCCTCATATGTCACTTGTCATTGTCTCTTTTGGCTAGTTGATCACCTTTCATGTACATATAAGAGAAATCTTGGGATTTGGACAACATTCCTTAAGTTGGCTTGCATGTAACATCCTCATCAATGATGTAGTTTGATTTGGAAACATATGACAACATAGGGCTTTACGAATAAGCTCTCATGTCTTCTTCTACTTTAAATAAATTTCTCATAGTAGTGATGTTAGCAACCAATTTAATGTGGGGACATACATTGACACTCATATTTTATTGTACAATTTTCTTTCTTCTTGTGATGCATCCTTTTCTTGGTGGTGTCATTAAGTTTGATTTCCTTTGAGAGTGTGATACTTATCTGACTTTTCCTCTCTTGTAGACATTGGGAATAATGTTCCCTAAGAAGAGACCTTGCATGAACTAAGAAAAATCCCTTTTGGGTAAGTGCACAAAGATGGTTTCCAAAAAGTGGACTTAAGTGGACATCTTTTTTTTGAAACCAAGAAATACTGACCTTGGACATGAAATTGAGGATACTTACACTAAAAAGTTTGAGATGGAACAAAAATAAGGATTCAATTGCTCTGAGTCTACTTTCTAAACTACTATTTTATTTTGAAAATGGTTGAGTTTAAGGGGTTCAAACGAGTGACGTACACAAATTGGTGTTGTTTTTGTCAGAAAAACATAACATAGCAACTCTTGTATGACCCTCGTACGGTGAACATTTTTTTAGTATTTTTAAAATTGCAATGGTCAGAAGTTAGCTAATAGTATGTAGTTGATGCACAATTTTTATGATAATTCTTTATAGAATATTTGATTTTTTACTAATTTTCGAAGTGGACATTTCCTGAAAAATAGAATTTTGGCCGTGCTACCCCTACAAATTTTGGAGACTAATTCATTTTTTTTTTAAATGTGTTGAATGGAGTCTAGTTTCTAAAAATGTAATTTATTTGAAAAATCGATCAACGGTTAAGTTATAACGAAAAAAATACCAAACACTATTTTTTGGAAAGAAAAAGACATACATATAAAATAAATAATGGATGAAAGGCTTAAATTTTCAGAAAGTGAAAAAAATTCCATCGTTGGATAGCTAAGAGAGAACCCAACATTACCCATGTGTTCAATTTTTTCGATATTGAACCACGTGCAATCGTAACGGTGAGCACAAACTCGATTATGAGAAATATGGTAGATTCTCTAAAAAAATATCTCTGGTCATTGGGAATGCCCTCAAAGCCTTTGGGTTGGTATTCCAAGTCAAATACCAAGCCTAAAATAAGGAATTCCCAAAGCAATATATAATGTGAGCACGGTATAACGCGCTCGCGTTATATCTCACTTTTCAGATGGTTTTTGCTTCTACGGAAAACATGTCAACTAAGACAAAACGCGAGCGTGTTATAAAGCGCTCACATTATGTCTTCCTTTCTGTTAAATGTTAATATATTGAATGTATGTTGATATATTTGTATGTTTGTATGTACATGTATGCTTGTATATCATGTATGTATGTATCAATGCATATATATTGTATGCATGCCTCTATGTATGTTAGATTGTATCTACAGATGTATGTATGTATGCTTGTATGGATGTAAGATTATATGTAAATATGTATTATGCTTGTATGTATCCATTTTTGTATGTCTTTAGACGGAGGGAGAATTTAGAGAGAGAAAGTTTGGAGAGATGGACAGGGGGTTGAAGTGAGAGTTTAAGATAGAGGGACTTAGCTAGGTAGGGTGGGAGGGATAGAGGGAGGGAGAGAGAGAGAGAGGGGGTGGGAGAAAGAGAATTGAGGGAGAGGGAGAGAGAGACGAAGAGAAAGAGAGAGTTATCTAGGTAGGGTGCCAAAGGGAGAGACTTGAGAGATAGGTAGTGAGAGGGAGTGTGAGAGAGATCGAGTGTGAGAGAGATGGAGTGGGAGAGAGAGGGAGTTTGAGTGAGAGACCTGAGAGAGGGAGAGGGTGTGGGAGGGAGTGACCTAATAGAGGTAGAGAAAGAGGGAGGTGGAGTGAGAGGGACTTATCTAGGTAGGGCTGGAGGGATAGATAGAGAGAGGGGAGAGAGATGAAGAGAGAGTTACCTAGGTAGGTTTCCAAAGGGAGAGACCTGAGAGAGAGAGGGGGTGGGAGGGAGAGACATAAAGAGAAATGGATAGAGGGAGTGAGAGAGGGTGGTAGGGATTGATTGAACGAGAGGTATGTAGAAAGAGGGAGATGGTAGATAGAGACAATTAGAGAGGGTAGGAGGGAGGGAAGGAGGGAGAGGTGAGATGTATAGATAGGGAGAAAGTGATAGAGGTTGAGGGTATAGGGTTGAGGGATTAGGGTGGAGGACCTATAGGGTTGATGGTTTCTAGGGTATCAGGGTTTAAGGTTTGAGGGTTGAGGGAATAGGGTTGATTGTAGACACTATTTGGTTGAGGGTATAGGGTAGAAGGTTTAAGGGTTTAGGGTTGAAGGGTTTGAGGTTAAGGGTTTAGGTTAAAGGGTTTAGGGTTGAAGGGTTTGGGGTTAAGGGTTTAGGGTTAAGGGTTTACTTGGTTGAGTGTACAGGGTTTAGGGTATAGATTTGAGGGTATATGGTTGAAGGATTAGGTTCAGGGTCCAATGTAAGGGGTAGAGGGAATAGGGTTACATGGTTTAGGGTCTAAGGATTCAGGGTTGAGGGATTAAGGGTTCAAGGTTGAGAATTGAGGGTTGAGGTTTTAATGTATAGGGTAAAGGGTAGAGGGTAGAGGGTTTAAGGGTTGAGGGTTGAAGATTGAGGGATTAAGGTATAGGGTCAAGAGATTAGGGTTGAGGGTGCAATAAATAGGGTAGAGGTTATAGGGGTTGAGAGATTAAAGTTTGAGGGTTTAGGGATTAGGGTAGAGAGTTTTCCTATATTTTATAGTATAAGGGTTGAAGGATTAGGTTTTAGCGTACAGAGTATTGGGTTGAGGGTTGAGGGTTTAGGGTTCAGGGATTAAGAGGGTATAGGGGTTTAGGAATTAGGGTTGAAGGGTTGAGGGATTAAGAGGGTATAGGGGGTGAGGGATTAGGGTTGAAGGCTTGAGGGTTGACGGGTGAGGGATTAAGAGGGTATAGGGGCTGAGGGATAGGGGTTTAAGACTTGAGGGTTGAGGGTTGAGGGATTAAGAGGGTAAAGGAGTTGACAGATTAGGGTTTAAGGGTTGAGGGATTAAGAGGGTATAGGGGTAGAGGGATTAGGGTTGAAGGGTTGAGGGTTGAGATTTGAGGGTTGAGGGATTAATAGGGTATATGGGTAGAGGGATTAGGGTTGAAGGGTTGAGGGTTGAGCATTGAGGGTGAGTGATTAAGAGGGTATAGGGGTTCAGGGATTAGGATTCAAGGGTTGAGGGTTGAGGGTTGAGGGTTGAGGGATTAAGAGGGTATACAGGTTGAGGGATTAGGGTTTAAGGGTTGAGGGTTGAGGGTTGAGGGTTTAGGGATTTAGAGGGTATAGGGGTTGAGGGATTAGGGTTGAAGGGTTGAGGGTTGAGAATTGAGGGTTGAGGGATTAATAGTGTATAGGGGTAGAGGAATGAGGGTTGAAGGGTTGAGGGTTGAGTGTTGAGGGTTGAGGGATTAATAGGGTATAGGAGTAGAGGGATTAGGTTTGACGGGTTGAGGGTTGAGCATTGAGGGTTGAGGGTTGAGGGATTAAGAGGGTATAGAGGTTCAACGATTAGGGTTGAAAGGTTGAGGGTTGAGGGCTAAGGGATTAAGAGGGTATAGGGGTTGAATGATTAGGGTTTAAGGGTTGAGGGTTGAGGGTTGAGGGATTAAGAGGGTAAAGGGGTTGAGGGATTAAGAGGGTAAAGGGGTTGAGGGATTAGGGTTTAAGGGTTGAGGGTTGAGGGATTAGGGTTGAAGGGTTGAGGGTTGAGCGTTGAGGCGTTAATAGGGTATAGGGGTAGAGGGATTACGTTTGAACAATTAAGAGTTGAGCGTTGAGGGTTGAGGGATTAGGGTTGAAGGGTTGAGGGTTGAGGGTTGAGCGTTGAGGGTTGAGGGATTGATAGGGTATAGGGGTATAGCGATTAGGGTTGAGCGTTGAGGGTTGAGGGATTAAGAGGGTATAGGGGTTCAAGGATTAGGGTTGAAGGGTTGAGTGTTGAGGGATTAGGGTTTAAGGGTTGAGCATTGAGGGTTGAGGGATTAAGAGGGTATAGGAGTTGAGGGATTATGGTTTAAGGGTTGAGGGTTGATGGTTTATTGATTAAGAGGGTATATGGGTTGAGGGATTAGGGCTAAAGGGTTGAGGGTTTAGCATTGAGGGTTGAGAGATTAAGAGGGTATAGGGGTTCAAGGATTAGGGTTGAAGGTTTGAGGGTTGAGGTTTGAGGGATTAAGAGGGTATAGGGGTTGAGGGATTAGGGTTTAAGGGTTGAGGGTTGAGGGATTAAGAGGGTATAGGGGTTGAGGGATTAGGATTTAAGGGTTGAGGGTTGAGGGTTCAGGGATTAACAGGGTATAGGGGTTGAGGATTAGGGTTGAAGGGTTGAGGGTTGAGCATTGAGGGTTGATGGATTAATAGGGTATGGGGGTAGAGGGATTAAGGTTGAAGGGTTTAGGGTTGAGTATTTATTGTTGAGGGATTAATAGGGTATAGGGGTAGAGGGATCAGGGTTGAAGGGTTGAGGGTTGGAACTCTCCTACTCTATCTTTCTCCCACTATCCCCCTCTCTTCCTCCCTCTCTATCTCCCACTCTCTCCCTCCTCTTTCTCCCACTCTCCCCCTCTCTCCCTCCCTCTCTATCTCCCACTCTCTCGCACACTCTCTTTATCACACTCTCCCCTTCTCCCACTCTCCCACTCTATCTTTATCCCACTGTCCTCATCTCTCCCTCCCTCTCTATCTCCCACTCTCCCCTTCTCTCACTCTCTCCAGCTCTATCCTTCTCCCACTCTCCCCTTCTCCCACTCTCTCCCAATCTCTGTTTCTCCCACTCTCCCCTTCTCCCACTCTCCCGCTCTCTCCCTCCATCTCTTCTCTCCCTTCCACTCTATCTTTTATCCCACTCTCTACCCCTCTCCCTCCTTCTCATCTCCCACTTCCCCTTCTCCCCCTCTCTCTCACTCTCTCTTTCTCTCACTCTCCCCTTCTCCCATTGTCTCCCACTCTCTCTTTCTCCCACTCTCCCACTCTCTCCCTCCCTCTCTTTCTCCCACTCTCCCCCTCTCTCCCTCCCTCTCTATCTCCCACTTTCTCCCACACTCTCTTTCTCCCACTCTCCCCTTCTACCACTCTCTGCCTCCCTCTCTTTATCCCACTCTACCCCTCTCTCCCTCCCTCTCTATCTCCCATTCTATCCCACAAATTACTTCTCCCATTCTCCCCTTCTCCCACTCTCCTACTCTCTCCCTCCCTCTCTTTATCCCACGC